>CM057834.1:66033753-66465024 GCA_030068075.1 Paguma larvata | reverse complement strand
ATGTTCTCTGTGGAACATCCTGAGATACTGTAGAGAATACATGTCAGAACCAAGTCTGGGCTCTGGTGTGGTCTAAACGTTGCTGCGTCAGAGTGAGGGGCAGTGTCCAGTGAGGGGGTGGGACCGGGGGCACCAAGATGTCTCCATTTCAGAGTTTCTTGTACTAGGTGAGAGAACAGAGCCTTGTATTGGTTGGTTTGTTACTCTAACTGATTTTCTACTTTTATCCTTCAGTGGAACCATGTAGATTAACACTTGGTTTTTCTTGGAAGAATTCCAGTTGTGTTAGTGTTTATTCTTGGATTTGATCACAAGCTTTTGGGAGGGAACAGCAGTGAATCTGGGCTTGGGAGCTGTGGTGTCCTATCTTGGCTCAGTTGGTCCCTTAGCTTCACAGCATTAAGGCAAGTCTCTTGGGCCTCTTTTCCTTCATCTCAACCACAAGGATTTGAGTGGGATGGTAACTAAAATTCTAGGTACACTGTATTTTTATTTTTTCTTTAAACTTCTTTTGGCAAAAACTTGCAGCTTGGATGGAGCCTCTCACGGTCCCTCGATTTCCCCCTACTTTTTCCTCCCAGCTAACATCCTCTCTGTATTCAGTGCTGCCCATGGTCTATCACAGCACCCGCTCCTGTCAATATCTTGGCTGTCTTGCTCTCTTCAAACCCCAGGTTCCACCATCACCTCCTTCCTCCTCAGTCATGGACCTCACTGCCCTTTCGGTAATCTTTATTGGTCCTTTTAGTTGTGTGGTCTTGACTTTATTATTATATTTTATATAATATAAAATAAATATATTTTTATTAACTGTTGTGTGTGTATATATATGTATATATATATGTATATATATAAACATTATTCACTTTTAATCTATGAAGCACTTACTATTTTATCACACCTGGCTACAGAAAGTATCAGCCAGCTGCTGAATTTGTTAATTTGATCCTTTCCCGGCTCCCTCTCAGTTTATATTAAATAAGAGAAATCTCATTCTTTCATATTCTAAGGTTAGACTTAGGTATTATTCTTTTCCTAAGCTATGTCTTTTCCACAAATTGTTCTTTATATTTCACAAATGAAACCACTATATAAAACACCAATCGGAGTGCCTCCTATTGGGATTCCTGGTTATTGGAACCAGAAAACCTTTTTTTCTTGCAGCAGGCTGCCTTGCTTTGGGGATTAATAATGTTTTTGTTCAGGGCTGCCTAGGTGGCTCAGTTGGTTGAGCATCTGAGTCTTGATTTCAGCTTAGGTCACAATCCTGGAGTCATGGGATTAAGTCCCACACTCAGCGTGGAGCCTACTTAAAATTCTCCCTCTCCCTCTCCCTCTCCCTCCTCTCCCTCTCCTCCTCCCTCTCTCCTCCTCCTCTCCCTCTCCCTCCTCTCCTCTCCTCCTTCCCTCTCCTTCCTCTCTCCTCTCCCTCTCCCTCTCCCTTTCCCTCTCCCTCTCCCTCCCTCTGCCTCTCCTTCTCCCTCCCTCTGCCTCTCCCTCTCCCTCTCTCTCCCTCTCCCTCTCCCTCCCCCTCCCTCTGCCTTTCCCTCTCCCTCTGCCTTTCCCTCTCCCTCTGCCTTTCCCTCTCCCTCTCCCTCTCCCTTTCCCTTTCCCTTTCTCTCCCTCTCTGTCTGCCTCTTCCCTCCTCCTCCATCCCTCTCCCCACTCTGCACTTTCTCCCTAAAATAAAAAAAAAATAATATTTTGGACCAAAGGAATCACTCCTTTTGGGGTGTATTTTTATGCTTCCTACTTAACAGGCAGGAGGTAGCTTCTTTTGTCCTTAGAGAGGTGGCCAGACTCCATGCCATTAGCAAGAGGCCCTGGGGTTTGAATCTGCGTAGCTTAGGTTGCAGGAGCTGCTGGGGGTGGGGGGTGCCACCACCTTGTCGCAGGGGCGGGCAGCTGTGGAGGAGTCGGCTATGGACAGGGGTGCGGGCGAGGTGTGCTGCGGCAGCATCTCCTTTCAGAACCAGGGGCCTATGATAAGCTTTTCTAATCTGTTTGGAGTCCGTAACCTGTCCTGTTCTCTCCCAGTAGGGGTATTCTGCCATTCTGGTGTTCATACTTGGTCTCCACATGCTACCCGAATATGGTAAAATTGTAAACGGTCCCTCAGCCACTGCTTTCTTGATTGTTCTACTTTCTTGATTGTTCTACTTCCGCTCTACCGAAGAGACAGTAGCCCTCCCTCTCTATTCAGAGTCCAAGTAAGGGTAGTAATTGTCCTCCTGTGTTCTATTCCAGCCAAACCACTGAGAACATACTGTGTGCCTTTCTGGACAAAAGATTTTTAGGAGGATGTTGACAAATTGGAGTGGATCCAGAAGTGGCAAGTTTGAAACGATGTCCTATGGAGTTTGATTGTAGAGAAGGCATTATTTAGTCTAGTGCTGGATGATAATGGCTAACAGTTTTCCGAATGTTGATTGTGTGCCAACACTGTGCAAAGTGTTTTATTATTTGTTATTTATTATATGTTATTCCATATAATGCACCACAGAAAGAGACCTGTGAGGCAGGTATGGGTTCTTAGCCCCACTTTACACATGAAAGGACAGAAGTACAAAGGAGCGTCACTCAGGTCTGGGTCAACCACCTAGTACATGGGGGATTGTTGTGGGACCCAGAGTGACCAGTATAGTAAGATGCATCATTATTTTATTCATAATTATAAGGAAAATTGCTGTTATGACACATCAATTTGTGGGTAAGGCCCCTTCTGATTTATAATTGTTAAAATGTGAAGAGAACGTGTCTTAGATGGAAAAATGTTGTTCTATCTTCTACTAGATCAGGGACTGAAGGACCAAGCTGTAGGAAGACTGTAGTTCAAGGAATTGGTTCTTCTGCCCTGTCAGAGCAGCTGAGCAGTGTAACCTCCTGTGTCAGAGGGCTTGACACATAGCAGGGGCTCAGGGTAAAGTTCCCTATCATGTAAGCGTTGACACTGGCCAGAGGATTTTTCCTGGATGATGTAAAGGGTTTATGCAATTGGGGTAGAAGGTGAAATAAATGGCCTTGTAGGACCCTTTCAGATCTTGACTTTTTTTTTTTTTTATGACATATAAAGGGTACCACATAGCAATCATAAATAATAGAAAACGTGCTTAGCAATTGTCTGTGCCAATCAGCCATAGAAACATATGACCCACGCTTCTTTCTTCCTTTCCTTTCTCTTCCCTTTTTTTAAATTTATTTAAAAAATTTTTTTTTGTCATTCAGAAGCATAGCCAGTTAATATTCTATTTTACTTTTCTGTCTGGTTAAGTTCGGACTTTCTGGCTCACAATTGGAGGGTTGCTCCGCTTGTGCCCACCGTGTCTTCCCTGCTGTTTTGTTTCCCCTCCAGATCTTACAGCTGAATCCCTTTGTACTTCCCTGTTGAAAAGGAATTATGAGCTATCATAACTGAAAACTCAAAGCACAGTGTCCGCACACACGCCAGCCTTCTGGGAGATGTTCGTGCTCTCTGTTTTCTCATTTCTCAATTATCCATTCATCTCTGTTTTTCAAAATCCTATTCATCCTTCAAGACTCCGTTTACATTGGATCTTCAAAAAGCCTTGCGTGACCACATAAACTGGTGATAATTTGTGTCTTCTAGACTCCTAAAGTATTTTGTTTTATATCATTCTGATGGTATTTACAACATTTGACCTTGAACTCTAATTATTTGTATCTGGTCTTTTGTCCTCTACCTGATAATAAGCTCTGAGGGAGGAAACTAATCTTCTCCACATAATTGTCCCACAGAGGGCTTGCCACATAGCAGGTGTTACATACATACACATGTGAATAAGTGAATGATTTAGCGAGTTTTGTAGGTGACTTATCTTTTCATAAATGTCTAGATTAAGCTAATAAAAATTATTCTGTGTTCCCCGAGTGCATTGTACTTTTATGTGGGAGTGTGAAATCACGGCATGATTTTAGACTGAGTGATTTACAAGACAGACTAGGACTACCGATGAGAAATAAACCATAGAAAGAAAATTCCACAAGCATATAATGGCTTTTTGGTTTGTTGCTAGTTCTTCATCGTTTCTATACTTAAATTCTTTTTCAAACTTACATTAGAAATAAAATGAAACAAGTTGTTTTCCTCAATTTCTTCACAGATTTAAAATGTTGCAAACTATTGATTTGTATTATAAACCATAGCGAGGTAAAAACTTATGAGAATATATTTAGTTTATATGACATCTTTGGAAATTGGCCCAAAGAATTCTCTTTTTAGCCTGTGGCAATGGTGTATGACAGGAGAGAGAAGTCTGATTAGTTCTTGATTGTTGCCTAATCCTTGTTTTTCTTCTTTTAGCTGAAGATTTAGATAATTATCTAGGGGCAAGTGGTTTGGAACTAGGATGGACATGGAAGGGAATTGACAAAGATGGTTGGGATGGTTGATGTTTCTTATTATTTTCTCTACCCATTAGCTTTTTCCAGTTGTCCTTTTATCTGCTTTCTTGGGAAAGCAACAAAATTCAGGTTTTTATCATTTATTTTGGAGGTAATTTGGAATGGTTTAATTTTTTGGTGGGAGGAATGTTTAGAAATTTATGTAACCCTTGGAAAAGACAGAGTTAGAAAAAGCTGCTGGGTCTGTTTTTCTTTTAAGTTTTTGATGGTTGAATTTCTAGTCTAGATATTCTGTAATTGGTTACGTAATAGTCTGCATGCAGCTTAACCAAGATAGCAGTCTAGTGGATGGAATACTGAAGCCTGGATGGATGGCTTTCTGTTGGTGAAAGGATATAAATCATATAGCTAGTAAGAACTTGCTGTAGGGAATAAAATTTAATCAATAAGTTTGACTGTAATTGGCTATTGAAATAAGTTTAATGTGTCCTGTGTAATTTTCCCATTCCAAAAATATTTTTTTTTCCTCAAGTACCTACTATATGTTTAATACTGTTCTGGGAAGGAGAGAGAGAAAGAAATTGAGATTTTAATGCCCTAGTTTTGACAAAAGCATAAAGAAGAAGAGAAGGGTAATGCTTAGCTACTAAAAATCTTTACTTCCCTGGTTCTAGCTATTTTTAGATGATTTAAAGTTCACTGCATCTTTATCAATAAGCTTGGATCATATTTACTTGAAAAATATACTGACTTTTAATTTAGCAGTGTAAAAGAATCAATTTAAAGAGCCCTACTCAAAATAATAATGTCTTAGTTAAAACAAAGTATATCTTAGTTAAAACAAATTATGTCTTAATTAAAGCAAAATTGATTAACCAAGGATTTAGAAAGAGTATATGGAAAGGACTTTATTGATTAAGTAAGGATTGTATTTGTATTTAAGTTTTATTTGGGTGATATCTTTTAAGGGTGAAATAAATTTTACAGCAATCAAGGGTGAATACTGATTAATAAAACTAGTGAAGTAAATATGTATATATATATTTTTATCATGACAATACTGCTACTCTGAGAAATGGAGTACACTTCATTGAATCATCGGTCAGACCTTTTTTTGGTAATTTTTTTTTTTAAATTAAAGATGATAACACACATGAAGATTTTTTGAAACATATATCTTGATATACTTATTTTAAAATCTGTTTTTTTGGCCTTAGATGTATTTTCTACTGTAGCTTTTTTTTAAAAAAAAGTTTTAATGTTCATTAATTTTGAGGGAGAGAGACAGCATGAATGGAGGAGGGGCAGAGAGAGAGGGAGACACACAATCTGAAGCAGGCTCCAAGCTCTGAGCAAGCTGTCAACAGAGCCTGACATGGGGCTGGAACTCACGAACCATGAATCATGACCTGAGCCGAAGCTGGATGCTTAACCAACTGAGCCACCCAGGCACCCCTACTGTAGCTTTTTAAAGTTACTTTGAAATATCAGTGCAAACACTCCTACGGTTCATTGGGTCCCCTGCCACGTCCACATGTGAAGTCTTGGGAACAGATTACTTTGGAACCTTTAGGAATTTGGTGGTTTTCGATGGTGGATTTACCCCTCTCTCAAGCTGTTGGTGTCAGTGCAAGCTTTCCGCGAGTGAGGAGGAATGTTGTTATTGGAGTAAACCCGTTTATTAATCTCCTTTATCTTGAGACTAAATCTAAAGAGTATGGGACTTTATCTAATTAAAATTAAAATGATTCTGGAGCACTTTAAGGGAGTGAGGAATTCAAAGTAATAGGGGGTTGTTCAAATAGTGCATTTATATTTTTCCAAATACCAAGTTGACATCATTCAGAATAGGGGCTATTTTACCTTAAAAGCCACATGCTAGCCTCCACTATGGTGCAAGTTTCAACAAATAATAGCCTGGCAACACGTGATACATTCTGATATATTCTTTTCCATTTGAATCCATTCCATTGTACTCCATTCCATTCAAAAAATTGATTTCATAAACCATTTTAGGAGCCATTAATGAGACATTACTTACAGTTTGAGAAACTCCAATCCAAAGTAATAAACTGATGATTTTCCCAAAGAAGCATTATCGTCCTTTACTAAGCATACATTCAGGCAGCCTTTTTTTACCATGTTCTTTGTCATTCAGGCAAAGAAGTGCAAATTCAAAGATCTAATTATAAGATTAAACAAGAAAGCATGGACTTATATACTTGAGGACGTTTAAGAATGCTCATGACAAAAACATTTGTGGAATGGCAAGATAAATTCTGCTTCGATCAGCCGTGGATTGTATTTTGGTTTCTGTCTGGCTAAACAGAACTATACCTGGACATGCTTCTACATTTCAGAGATTCAGTGACTCCAGCAGGTACACACATGACCATATCACCCTTGCCTGTCACCTCCTCTCCTTCCAACTCTTCTTTTTTTTTTTAATGTTTTTATTATTTGTTTTTTGAGAGCAAGCAAGTGTGCATGCGTGAGTGGGTGAGAGACAGAGAGAGAGAGAGAGAGTGGGGGACAGAGGGTACCAGTGGGCTCTGCACTGACAATAGTGAGCTGGATGTGAAGCTTGAACCCACGACCTATGAGATCATGATCTGAGTCAAAGTCGGATGCTCAACTCACTGAACCACCCAAGCGCCCTGTCTCCCTGCAGCTCTGGTAAGGGGGAGTTAGGACCTGTAGCCCCATTCTTATTAGGTTGGAATGAAGACCTGGAAGTCTGAGGAGAACTTCAATGTTAGAGACATAGGTAATCCTGGAGTTTATGGGTGTGTGGTGATTCTGGAATTTGGGATTCTAAATGCTAAGAAGCCTGAATACTAAATAGATTCATCCATTTCATATAACATGGTCAGTTGAAACTTGGGAGTGAAACCTTGGGACTTCTGACAGTCAGGACTGGTTTATGTGGGCCTCATGCTTAATGAATCCTGCAAGGAGAATGGGTCTGTCAAGCCCATGGGAACAAGTGCCTAAGGAGAAGTATACACCGGGAGGACATTTCCCTAAGGCCAGACAATATTCTGCTCATCGTTTACTAACTGTTCTCCATGTATTCCATGCTACCTCCTACTTTGTAACCAAGGACATTGAACACAGGTGAAATAGCAAGACTGGAGACCTTTAAAATTTTTTCTTGCCTTTAAAGCATTTATTCACATGCCTTGCTGTGGGTATGCATGCCTGTGTTCTGTAGCTTCCTCCTTTAAGGTCCTTTCAGGGGAGGGATGCCATCAATCTTCTTGCTGTTTCTAGATATGATCTCTGTGTGAATGTTTGTTGATTCTATTTTTAACATTGCCTCCTTTGTAGGAGCTGACACCAGGCTGGGATGACCACATGTCCTGTTTCCCACCTCTCCCTCCCCCCACCCTCATGCTTTTTCCTGGTTAAGTTCCCTTCTTTTGTTCGTGATAGCTAGAAATCCTTTTGGGATGGCAATCTGTTTAACCGTGTTGAACCAAATTTCAAGTAAAACTGTGCCTTTGAAACTGTGTGGTTTCTCTTCAAGAATTCCTGTAGTTAAGACAACACAACCACAGAGAAAACGACCTCTGGTTCTCAAGTAGGGGGCCAGTTTACATGAGGTTAAGGGATAATATCAAAGTGAAACTAAACTAAACACCATGACAGTCTACTGTTTTCCTAATGGTCTGAGGAGCTGCCAACCTGCGCTCTCACATCCCTTTCATCTTAGCCCTCACCACAGATACTAATAAATGCTTCTGAAATGAGATTCTTTTAAAGCTTTCAGGCCCACAATGATGATAAGCATATGAAGGCCCCTTGTGTCTGGGTTTGTCTTTTGCCTCTCACCAGGCATCAGCTTTCTTTCCAAGGATGGAATTTAAAAGCATCTCCTCCGTCCCCCATACCAGTGTATCCATTTGAAACCAAGCAGTTTGTTATGATCATACTTGTTTTTTCCCCTTTCTCCTTTCTTGGGTCACTTGGGTCATGTCTTTCTCTCCTGTCATATCTCTTGCATGCCCTGTGACATATGTGCCATATGATTTTTTGTGTCTTCCTCTTTAGCTAGTATAGTACTTGGTTCATCATAAGCACCTGATAAATACCTGTAACAAAAAAATAAGTAAAAGAATAAATAATGTATATATCACATTTTAACTATTTCTTGCATCGTACCATGCTTTCATTCATTCATTCATTCTTTTGTTTAGTCAAAAAACATTTATTGAGAGGCACTGTACTAGGGATTGCGGCTACGAAGAGCGAAAGACAGTTATTAACTTTCAGAAAGCCCATAGTTTATGAGATGTACATGTTCTTGGCTTCTTCTTTGTCTTATAAAAGCTGTGGACAATTAAGTACCTCATGAGGTGGATGATTCACTCTGATATTAGTCCATTAAGTTAGCATCCCTGTATCCTGCTAGAGTTGCTGGCCTCCCCGGGTAGACAGGAGATCACATTACTGCATATATTTGTTGCTCTGGTCATTGTAGACCCATTGATCAATCATGAGTCCAGGACATTTGAAAACAATTTCAGGAGCTGTAAGGAGAGCTGATCCCATCCAGCACATGGGGTATAATTCATTCTCAGAGTTTTAGAAAAATTCAAAAAGCAGAAGACAGCTCAAAACTACAAGTAGCAGGATCACATTTGTTAGTTTTAACACATATTTATGGGATATGGCATGCCATTTCCTTGATAACATGGGGTTTTTCACTATTATAAGCCTGTGTATTTCAAAGCTAACTTGACGTTGGAAGAAATGGCTCTATTTATTGTCTAAAATACTGGAAGTCAAATGGATTTATTTTGGTAAGTTTTACTGATGTAATGACTTGACATAAAATAAAGACTCTGTTCCAGAGATTGTGAATTACTGCGCATGTGAATTCAACTTTGCAGTGCCATTAATATTTTACTGCCACAGTGAACAAAGCTGTTAAATCTAAATCAGGAATTACTGGCTCCTTTTGGTAGGACATCCCTGTATTTTTACTCACTTCCTGTACATTTTACTTTCCCCCTGCAGTTAACTTAAAACATGGCTTAAGTTTGTTTTGAGAGTATGGACCTTCGAGAAAGGGCAAGATGGAATAAAAACAAAAAGTAAAAAAATTAGAGTATGTTAGATGGTAATCCTTTAGCTTTTGTGTATAATTCGGTCTAGTGATTTTGATACTCTTCATCCCTGGCTTACTTTCCTTCCCCAGAGAAAAATCCACTTGCTTCACTTAGAAAATGGACAAAGCATCATATTACCATAATTATTGTGAGAATTGTTAGCACCGTGATACCTTGTTTGTATTAACTAGCGAAAGGTGTGCATGGTAGGAGGCGAAATATAACCTAGGTATCTTAAGCAAAATGTAAAGAGAAGTGTTAAGAGACGACTCTCATTGGTGGAGCGTGGAAGATATTTGCCCATGAACTTTGCACCTGTAGCATGGCACTACGGACCCTTAAGATCTGGTGCCACTTCTTTCCCACGGATGTGTTGTACTGTTGTCACACTCCCATCCCCCTTGCTGGCAGGTCTCTAAGCCTGGTGTGCTGTCCCAGGCCTGTGGCTTCCTGGAATGCTCTTTCCTCTAGTTCTGCCAGGTGACGTCCTCCTCAACCTTCAAGTTCTGCTCGAATTTCACTTCTTGGAGGAAGCCTCCTATGACCTTTCCAGGCAGAGGCAAGTGCTTCCAAGTCTAGATGTAATGAAGGCCTTGCTCATTTGGATCAGGATCCCCAGGGACTCAACCCGGAGGGAATGGCTTTGCTGAAAGCCAAAGATTGTGGATATATTCATACATTTGCATTTGCATCTTCTTCCATTATAAAAGGTGTGGTAGAGAATTGTGTTATGACTTATGTGACATGGGTCATAGTCTCTAGTCTGCTGCTGCTTGTTCGAAGAACTTTGGGGAAAGCACAACCTCAGAAAAGAGCAATATTTCTCAGCCCGTTGACAGGTATCTATCTACCTATGGATGAACTAAAAATCTGCTACAGGCCTTTGTTTTTATTGTTGTTATTGTTGTTTTAACTTTTATTTGAATCTTGAAATAATTAAATTCTAGACTCCCAGAAGGTTACTCACACATGAAGAGTCCTCCCCCAAAGACGATGCCTTATTTAGCTGTAATACAGCATCCAAACTAGAACATTGCTGTGGATATATTACTGTTAACTAGATTGCATAGCTTATTCAGTTTGTACGTGCACTAGTATATATGCGTATACTTTGATGCAGTTTAATCCCATGTATGGGTGCATGTAACCACCACTGTAATCAGGGTACAGATTGTTCTGCCACCACAAAAGGACTCCCTTCAGGTACTCCTTTGTAAGTGTACCCATCTCTGCACTGTGTCTGACCCCTGCTAACTACTTGTTTGTTCTCCGTCTCCATAATCTTGTCATTTTGAGTATGGCGTACAAGTGGAATTGTGCTGTGTATAATCTTTTGAGATGGGCTTTTTTCCCCCTAAGCATAATGCCTTACGATCTGCGGAAGTTGTTGCTTATATCAGTAGTTCTTTCCTTGCTGAGTCCTGTCCCATAGTATATAAACCAGTTTATGTAACCATTCATTCCACCGAAAACATTTGGGTTGTTTACATTTTGGGGCTGTTACGAATGTTCATAGACAGGTTTTTGTGTGCGTATAAGTTTTCGTTTCTCTGGGATAAATGCCTATGAATACAGTTCCTAGGTCACGTGGTAAGTGCATGTTTAGTTTTATAAGAAACTGCCAAATTGCTTTCCAGAGTGATTGTACTGTTTTACATTTTCATTGCATCCTGGAAATGTATGAGAGGGCTCAGTTTTTTGTTTTTTATTGAGAGCACGCATGCACAAGTTGTGGGGGTGCCGAGAGAAAGGGAAAGAGAGAGAGAATCCCAAGTAGACCCCGATACAGGACTCGAACCCACGAACCACAAGTTTGTGACCTTAGCCAAAGTCAGATGCCCAACTGCTGGAGCCACCCAGGTGCCCCAAAGGGCTCAGATTTTAAGGTGATAGTACTTTAACCCTGACAAAGTCATCTGAAGTATGGGATTCAGAATCTGCTAGGATTGGAAAAGGATAGTACTGCATCTTCCCTTGCCAACAGATATTAATAAGGGGCTGTCTCGTTATGTGTTCCTGGTGCTGTTTGTCTAAATGAAGGTTTTTAAGTAAGTAAACCATAACTGCAGATGTTCTTTACAAAGGCTCTTTTGCACATACTATTGGTTATGTAATATTGGCTTATTTTGTTGTTGCTTTTCAGTGTTTTCATTGGCAAACATTTGGTGTGAGACTGTTGTTACGAGACACCGAGGGGCACCCTGATCTAATATGCGGATATAGACTTGGGTTGATGAAGCTGGCATGTAACTTAAAGTTCTTCCCCATTTTAACTGTGGGTATTTATCTGCACTTTAACTTCATCTTCGATTTGGACATGATAACATCTAAGTCACTGGGTTGTTGGGGCCTGAATAAGGTAATAGCACAGCTTCCTAAATTACTGGTAGATACTCAAGAGATCCTCAGTATTTGAAGATTTCAATCTTTGGTCTTTTTGATTAATTTTTGTGTTGATTAAAATTGCTAATGTTTTCATTAGCTCTAGTTTTACAAGAGAGAGAAAAATCCATTGCTATTTATTTATCCATGATTTATTTATTTCTTATTTAAGTATTCTTTAATAAGAATAGTGATGATGAACATCCCATTTATTGGTAATATATTAAGTGTAATGCCATACTTAATAAACTTGTCTCATTTAAACTCCATAGCAGATCTATAACTAAGTGTGCTTATAATACCCTTTTTCAGATGAGAGAAACCAAGGCTTAGAGAGGTTAATTAACTTGGTGAAGGTCAGTGTATCTTGTGAAGCTGGAATTTCGTCCAGACTGTCTTGTCTCTAGTGCTCTAGACATTATTCTATATCTCTTCTTCAAATGCACTTCTCTCTGTAGGATAGGTGATAACTGAAGTGCCTTAGTTGCTAAATTTATTAAGAGCCAACCTACTAAGAAGTACTTTTGAGCTCTGTCTAGAAGTCAGTGTAAGCACTGACTATGTAAGCAACCACACATATTTTAGAAAGAAAGGATCCAAATAACCTTAGTATGTTTTAAATAGCTGGTTTGGATTTTTAAGAAGCAAGATGATTACTCAAAATGACATGATAGAGAAGGCTTGGAGTCACCCTGTGGGGGAGGGAGAAAAGCATTGTCTCTGAAACATATGATTTTTCCCCACACACTGTAATTTCAGTCGTTAAGGATACTACAGAAAGTCGTAGATATTACGACTCAAGTGAACTCACCCATCTCTTCATTAGGGATGTAACTTTTAAAGTGTTTAATTCATAATTACACTTCTCTCATCTGAAAAAAAGGTATTATAAGCACACTTAGTTATGGATCTGCTGTGGAGTTTAAATGAGACAAGTTTATTAAGTATGGCATTACATTTATAATTTCATATTTGGTGGAACTATGGGATAGCAGATTTGTTATTTGCACAGCAAGGCCCCAGTTTGACTCAGTGCTTTAGGGCCATACTTACACACGAAGCTTCCTTATGAAAACGTGGTATTGGGGAAACCAATCACGTTTTTGGTATGACTATCTCATCTCCGTCTGTTTATTTCTTATCACTTTTCTTCACATTAATAGATTCAAATACAGCCTATGTTTTAGAAGCTTAAGCAGGCTATAGTTAGGAAACTGATTGAAAAAAAAAACTAAATTATACATGAAGTATATCTCTAAATGTATCGCTTTAATGAGTGTCGGTCTGTTCCTTGAATGAAAAACAAGGATATTGAACAAGTGTTTTCTTGTTTGTTTGTTTTAATGGTATTTAATGAGTGGTTCCTATGGGCCAGCCACTGTGCTAGGGAAATACATTATTTTATTCTTAAAATTGTCGTATGTAGTTGGTGATATAGTCCCCATTTTTTAAATAAGAAAATGAGGCTTCCCAATAACATGGCCAGTGAGTAGCTAGACCTCTTTTCACTTACTGCTCCTCTGTTTCCAGCCCATGACTTCCCTCTCTTACACTGGAGGAAGGAAAAATAGGGCTGGGCTTAGTTCCTTGGCCAGAAGAGGGGTTGGGGTAGAAGTGTCCTTTAGTGTAGCTGTGAGGTCATAGGTAGAATACTTGTCACTTTTTTTCTTACTTAGGTATAAATGACGGCGTTTGTCCATGTTAACCATTTCTCACTCACCTGTTCCATATAAGAAGTGGAGAATGTTAGTGTATGATGTCACCTAAGATGTTTTCTCCATGATCCAGAAAACTAATACCTTATTCTCATGATAAACTCCTGATTATAATTAGCACAAGGACAGAGCAGTAGGGGTGCCACCTAACTGTGGATAGCCCTTCTATTCCTTCTAGATAGATTCCTTCTATCTAGAGCCATTCCTTCTATTGTGGTTTGGAACATAGTTTTTAGTTTTAGAAACAGATTTTCTTCCTTACTACAGCTGATTCGGGGTGAATGAAAATTTAGTTCACTTGCCTTGAATTCTAACAGATGGATGTTAAAAAGATACTTCAAGGTCATCCTGGATCCATAATGTAAAATTTACCATGAGTGTTCCAGGGTTAAAAGGTTTCCTACCTTGACCTTGATAGCTAAAATTCCAAATGCCATTTGCTTGAATTAAAGAAATGATTGATGGAAACTGGATTTAATTAACTAGGCCTTTATTTTGACTTTAAATCAAAGGTTCGTTCATAGTATTTTTTGCAAAGACAACCATCCCTTCGTATTCCTCTTTAGTAATGCTGAATTTTTTACTGCTGTTTATGAGAGAATTGTAAGTGATCTTGATTTTGATTTCATCATTAGAGAAAAAGAGGGTTTACTGTGTGTTTTATTACTTAAAGACAAAGATAACTTAAAGACAAAAAAAAACCTAGTCTTCATAATCAAATGGAAGATAAAGTACATAGCAAATAACATACAAAAAGGATCAAACAAAATATTAAAAAATGCACATATTTCTGTCATCTCAATAAACGCATTTGGGCTAAACACTAGAGGGTTCAAACTCAGATTGGGTTTTTAAAAATCCAAGTAAAAGCTGTTTATAAGAGAGAGTTTTGCAACCCACCTCTAAAGTAGTCAAATTCATAGAAATACAAAATAGAATGGTGCTTTCCAGAAGCTGAGGAGAACAGGGAAGGCAGAGCTGCTGTTTAATGGGTAGTGAGTTTCAGATTTGCACGATGTACAAGTCCCAGCAATCTGTTTCACATCAGCGTGAATATACTTCACACTACTGAACTGGACGCTTACAAATGGTTAAGATGGTACATTGTATGTTTTGGTTTTTGCCACAATTAAAAAACGTAACAACTCACCAAAATGTAAAACGACAGGCTGAGATCTGTTAACAACAGCAAGTATGACATTATTAATATCAGGAAAGCAGAATTTAGTTAATATTGTTTGCAACATTTTTTTGTACTCAGGAATAAATGCAAATCAAATGCTAACAGACGTGGGTGGAGAAATTGATCAAAGTATTATATTGGTGGAGAATTTTCATACTCTACATTCGAATGGGAGGGAACTGCATCCGTGTTAAATAAGAGATCAGTTATCATTTTGCACCAGGAATGTCATCAATGACTTTTGTGGGAGCAGTATCTGTGGACAGATGTGGCCAGAAACCCATTTCTCCTATAGAAGAATAACAAGGAACCAGAAGGAGGGGACCCAAAGACCCTTAAATATCTGTATGTTGGTCTATGAGTCTTTCTGCCTAGAGTTATTTTCTCTGGTGATTGCAAATGCAGTCTAATTTGTGAAAGGGAGAAGTCTTCAAACAGGATTTTCTATTTTCTCTCATTCAGGTGGATGAAGTGTTCCTAGTCAAGGATGATGGAATAATAGAGATGGGAAGCTTGGAAGGTTCTGAAAATTCAAGGGAAAGAAAGAACCTAATGCCAAGAGGTTAGCAACTGTGGACAAAAACTTTGCCCCTGTGGATTTGTAGGAGACTATACTAGACACCTCGTCAGTGGAAAGTGGGTTGGACATTCTTAAGAATCCCTAGGTACCTGTGCTCAACAGAACACAATGAGAAACCATAGTGGGGTGCCTGGGTGGTTCAGTTGGTGAAGTGACCAACTTCGGCTCAGGTCATGATTTCACGGTCCATGAGTTCAAACCCCACATCGGGCTCTGTGCTGACAGCTCAGAGCCTGGAGCCTGCTTTAGATTCTGTGTCTCCCTCTCTCTGCACCTCCCCTGCTCATGCTCGCTCTCTCTCGCTCTCTCTCTCTCTCTCTCTCATAGAATAAGTAAACATTAAAAAAAAAAAAAAAAGAATCCATTGAATTTAGTCGCTGGATTAAGTCCTTCTGCTGTTCCCAGAAGGGAGAAGATGCTTGGAATTTAGAGACTCTTTACTGAGAGTTTTAGAAGATACCATATTTAATGTAGAAATACTATTTGAGACATGAAGGAGGCATGAGATTTAGAGTCAGGCAGACTTAGGTTCAGATCCCAGCTTTGCTATTTTCTGTATTATGTGATGTTGGACGAGTTATTTAATCTTGCAGCTTGATTATGAAGATATAACGTATGTAAAATATATAGCATGGTGTCTGACATATAATAGGTACTCAGTAAGTGAGAGCTGCTAGTTCATAAATGCGTCCTCTATAAGGTTACTGCCTGAAACCAAGGCCACAATGGAGTGGTGCTGGAATCTTGAACCCAGGTTGTCTGACTTCGGAACCTATACTCGGTCACTTTCTGCACTACTTCATTATCACAGGGCTGCGTTTCTTGTGTAGGATGAAGTTGCTTGGATCTGGCATGCATGCTGCCATGGATGCTACGTTCCAGTAAGTGTTAGGTTCTCAGGCCAGACTTAATGTGTCTGAGGGCCAGCAGCGCTGTAGATCATAAAGCCATTCTGAGATCTTCAGTCAATGTTTTTTTAACTTTGGAAGGCCTCGAAGTACTCTCTTCTCAGTTTTGCCCTGTCCTCAGGCATTTCTACCCTCTCCTGTACCCTTGAACCCAAGAGCTTAAGTTGGTGGTAATCTGCGGCATAGGGATGGGGACAGAGGCTAAGGCTCTGGGGGGGTTAGTGGGGGCTTCTAGCAAAGCCTCTGGATTATGCAGTTCATTCAGTTCCCGGTCTTCCTCTGCCATTTTACCCCCTTTGTTTTTTTCTTCTATGGCTTCCTTTTCTGGTCTTGGAGCAGAATTCCTATCCCCTCTCCTGCCCTGGGTCCTCGGTGGAATGACATAACTCCTTGGCTGTCGTCTAAGGATGTTTTTACTGCCAACAGTTGTTGGAAGCAGAGAGCTAACTGGAGTGACTAGGTCTGGCCTTTATCACATAGATGTCTTTTTCACATAGATGCAGTCTCATTAGGAAAAGGCGAAGATATATAAGGGCTGGTTGTGGGCACTGAGCATTTAGATTTCTAGGGAAAGGCACGTCTACATTTAGGGGGAAGTGAAGATTTTGTGCGTCTTCTGGGTTAGTCATTGAAGCAGGCAGGTTTAAAATCCATGCACATGGCAGATGTAAAGTTTGGGAAGCAGTAATGGAGGGGGGTGAACTGACAGCTACCCCAGTTTTGTTCCCTCCTTGTCACTGCCTGTTGGGCCCAACCCATGTTAATTCATGGGTTAAAGACAGGCCCTGGACTAAGGTTCTAGGAGTTAGAAAAGAAGATTATCTTATCTCTCAGTCTGCATTACAGAGAGCAGAAAGGTGGGGAAGGGTATTTGAGAGAAGTCTTAGTGGCCCCCCAACTGCAAGACTTAGGTGGCAGGCTTTTTTGCAATTATTTCTGTATATAATGTAGAGCCATTGAATAATTGTCACTCTGTTTTTACATAAAATATGAATTTTATGTAAATTTGATGGAATATTTGGGAACACTGAGGGGCCAAAATGTTCTTCTGAAATTACTCTGAAATCTCACTTATTTATTCTAACCACCATCTTGTGCCTTTCTTTCTCTCTCTCTGTGTCTCTCTCTGAATGATTTTCATTTGAAGCAGTCCAATGAAGTCTGGTTAAGTGTGGCAATAAATTGCTCAATAATTCCCATAAATTTTCTAAAATTTAAGAAGGGGAAAATTGAGGCGCTGGGTGGCTCAGTCGGTTAAGCGTCCGACTCCGGCTCAGGTCATGATCTTGCGGTTTGTGAGTTCGAGCCCCGTGTCCGGCTCTGTGCTGACAGCTCAGAGCCTGGAGCCTGCTTCGGATTCTGTGTCTCCCCCCTCTCTCTGCCCTTCCCATGCTCATGCTCTGTCTCTCTCTGTCTCTAATAAATAAAAAAAACATTAAAAAATTAAAAAAAAAAAGAAGGGGAAGATTGAATACGGTGTAAGTAAGCTCCAGGGATTTTGAGAGAAATTATCCCTTCTACCTCGGTTCTGTGGTTCTGTTGTCATCTTTTGTAAATAAGAGATCTGCAAGCAGATCAGAGATGTGTGCGGAAAATGAGTGATTTGATGAGGGCAGCGAGAGTTTCTGTATAGACTAGTTCTGTCTCTTGTGGAGAATATCTTACATGGAATTTTCTTACTGTGGAGGGAGAGCCCATACCTGCTTACTATGGTGTGGGAACAAATTTTAAAGGTAGTTAGACTGGAGAGAGGCATTTAATAAATGTAGTGATGTCTTTGTTTGGATGTCCATGAGTCAAAGCAAAAGAAGAAGCAGGTCATGAAAGCCTCGTCTGGGACCTAAGCTTCTATTTTGAGTAAAAGCCATATATATAATCAGCTCTGCTGTAATGCAACTTCTGTGTTCCTAAAAATCACCCTGCTGCACAAAATTGCACAATAGAAACCACAGCACTTAGGGGCAAAATAGGGTAAGGGAACCAACATTCAAAAATGTATTCAGTGGCCCATTAATAAAAAAGACAGGAATGAAATAAAAATGGTAGTATGGTTTCACACATAAATGGTTAAGAAATACATAAATTCTATATTAAATGTGGCACTCACACTTGAAAAAGACCTGAAGTTGCTTGTGAAGGTGTGTTTCAGAGGGCCACAGCTTGTGATGTGCCACGGTGGACTCTGGCTGTGGGAAGCCATCACAGAGAAGCCGTCAGTAGATTGTCTGGTAGACTTATGTGTCATATAATTCATAAAGACAGTAGGTTAGTAGTTACCAGGGTCTAGGGAGAAGTGGGGTATAGGAAATGACTGCTAATGGGGATGGGGTTTCTACTTGGGGTGATGAAAAAGTTCTGGAACAAGATAGTGGTGATGGTTGCAAGAACATTGTGAGTCTACTTCGTGCTACTGAATCGTACACTGTAAAATAGTTAAAATGTAGGGGCTCCTGGGTGGCTGAGTTGCTTGAGCACTTCACTCTTAATTTTGTCTCAGGTCATGATCTCACAGTTCATGGGATCAAGCCCCACACTGGGGCCGTCCGTACAGAGCCTGCTTGAGATTCTTTCTCTCCTCTCTCTGCCCCTCCCTGCTCATGCATCCTCTCTCTCTCTCTAAATAAATAAAATTTAAAAAGTAAAATAGTTAAACTGTATTTGTGTAATATGTATTTTACTACACAAACACACAAAGCTTATGTTGAATTTGTGTCCTGAGAAGACTGCTGTGCTTGCTACTACAGGGGACGCAGTAAGAAGTGCAGCAAAGTGCTATCTCAAAGGATTGTTGCAGCTTAGTTGGGAGCCGGGGTAAATGGAACAATAGAATGTGTGTGATGTGCATTGGAGGAGTTGAGAACAATAGGCTTCAAGTGTCCCAAGAGGGGAGTGTACCTGTCCTTTGGGAGAAATCCAGAAGGCTTTCCTTCAGGCCGTAGCACATAGGATGGTCTCACTGGGTCTGAACTAAGTGTCACGTAGGAAGCTCTAAAAATACCTGTTCTTAGGCCTGGCCCTGTTCAAATTAAGTCAAAATCTTTGAAAGGAGGAGCTTAGAAATAGGTATTTTTAAATAGAATCCCCAGGTGATTCTCACTAGCAGCCAGGGGTGAAAACCACAGGTTTAAGGAACTATTGAATATTGACAGGTGCATTCTGGGCAGAGGAAATTACAGAAGCAAATGTCCAGCTGGGAGAACCCAAGTTCTTTTTGACTAGTCAGGGGGTATGTGTGCAGGAGACGGAGGAGCCAGGCAGAAAAGGCGGCTTAGGCAATTGCACAGAGTACCTTCAATGTCAGGGTAAGAGTTGCAGTTAATTTTGTCTTCAGTGGGGAGTACTCAAAGGATTTTGATGGGAGCAGGAGGGATAGATAGCTGTACCCGCTCTTTAGATAAGTGAATCTGGCAGCATTTTGAGTTAAAAATTATCTGCTGTGTAGATTGCTGGAGATAGGGAGGCCTATTAGGAATGGATTTTAATGATCTAAACCAGAGGTTTCCAGAGCTGGAGTCTGCAGGCTCCTCGGTGTCTCCCTAAGATTCTTTCGGGGGAGGGTCTGCAAAGACAAAGCTATTTTCAGAATACTAAGATGGTTCTTGTTTTTTTTCATTGGGTTTGGCATTTGTGTTAATGGTACAAAAGCAACGCTCAGGAAAACTTTTGGTGCCTTAGCAGAAATCAAGGCCATGGCACAAGCTGTACTCCTATTTTTCACCATCTTGCCCCTGCAGAAAAAAAAAAAAACAGTTTCAATTAAGAATGCCCTTGATGTAGCAATAAAAATCTCAACCCTTGGGTTCACATCTTTGTAATATTCTGTGTGACAGAATGGGAAGCACTCCTAAAGCGCTTGGGCATACTAGAGAATGTCGGTTGTCTTGAGGATGGGCACTTGCACAAATGTTTGGGTTGCAAGCTCAACTAGTTGCTTTTTTCAAGGAAACACCATTTTTTCATGAAAGACTAATTGACATAGTTATCCAGACTTGGATATTTGGCAGACATTTTCTTGGAAATGAACAACACTAGCCTGTCACTTCAAGGCATTTGACAGCAGTTATTGCCAATGATAAAATTTGCCCTTTCAAACAAAAATGTGAATTTTGAAAAATTTATCTCTACCACTGTGAACTTACTAGTGTACTCATATTTTAATTTTTTTCTGATGCGATATTTTGGTACTGTGTAATGAAACACATCAACATTTGGAAGATCTGCATTACTAAGGGAACCAGTAGTTTCCAATATTAGTCATTGGGAGTTACCTTGCCATGAGGGCTTGACCAGGATGACTCGTTTGTTCATGACCTCATTTAGAATATGCTACGAGGTAGGTCAGGTTTTCAACATTTGGCACCTGCTTGGGGGATGGCCAGATGAAAACCACAACAGCGCACAGATGTTTTGAGCCCAATGAACTTAGAAAGCAGTAATACTTTTATTTTACATTTTTTATTCTATGTTATTTTAAAGTAAGGGTTTTATTGAGATAAAATTCGTATACCATCCAATTTATTTAAAGTGTTCATTTTGGTTGTTTTTGGTATATTAACAGAATTGTGCAACCATCAACACGATCAATTTCAAAATATTTTCATCACTGCCTCCCGCCCAAAACAAACCTCCATGCCCATTAGCATAGTCATTCCCATTTCCTCCCAAACCCCCAGCTCTAGGCAACTAGTAACTTATTTTCTGTTTCTCTAGATTTGCCTATTGTGGGCATTTCATGTAAGTAGAATACACTATGTTATCTTCTGTGTTCCATTTCATTTACTTAGTGTGATGTGTTCAAGGTTCATCTATGTTGTAGCATGAATCAGTATATCATAGCTTTTTATGACTGAATAATATTCCACTATATAGATTGTACCACCTTTTTTTTCTATCAAGTGTGCAAAAGTGTCTGTGTGTATTTATGTTTGCAAAGGATTTTTAAAATTTTAATACTCGTGTAGTTACCATACAGTGTTATATTAGTTTCGGGTGTACAATACAGTGATTCAGCAGTTTTGTATGTTGCTCAGTGCTCATCATGATAAGTATGCTAGTCACTATTTCACCATCTCCCCCCCACCCTTACCTCCCCAGCAATAGTACTTTTAATGACATAGGGAAATTAAGTGAGGGTCCTGGTTGTGGGGAGGGAAAAAAAAATGATGTTTTGCTTTTTGGCTGAGTCGTGACATGAAGTTTTCTTAACTCCTTCAAATGTGTTGAGAACAAGCTAAGCTTACTGTTTTGGGAAGACTTTTATGGAGTTGGAGATAGAGAAATCAGTTTTCAAAGATTTTTTTCCTTCTCTTGCTTACCTTAATGGTCATGATTTCCTTTTTTGCCTCCTTTTTAAAATCATTTGTGGTGCCGGAAGTTAGTCCACTAGGGGCTGCTGACCTCATTGTCAGAAGCCTTGAACTTTGCACAGCCACCCTCTGCTCCCCAGCCTGGCGTTGACAAGGGTCACTCAAGACTCCCCTTCCTGGTCTCAGATACTGGGCTTTGTATTTGAGAACTCAGGAACAAATCTCTTTGGTTTTTAAACTCTTAGAACTGGCCAACGCCCCACTTTGCCCCGGGAATTCACCAATAATGGCTCCTTTCACTGTAGCCTCTGACCTAATTTGTTGCTGTTTTTTATTTGCAAGCTCGTTTTTATTGAATATGCAGTTGTGTAATTTTTTTTTTTCCTATTGGTAATCCCTACTGCCTTCCAGGGATCCTCCTTTGTGGAAAACCTGTGGTTTGCTGAGTTTAGAATCAGTTCCCTTGCAGTGATCACCCATCGAGTCCTTAAGACGGTATTAAGTGCAAGGTGATTGGACACAAAACCAGTGAGGTGGGAAGATGAAGGACAGGCAGACTGGTAGCTGGAGCTGAAAAAAAAAAAGATTTGAAAGAAAGATATGCCTACAGGTCTTGGTGCAATCCTATGGGTATAAGCACCCTGGCTGTTCTTCCCTTGAGAGCTAGTAAAATCCATATTGCTCATTCACATTTGATTCAGAGAGAGGAATCTTGATCAATGTGGAAAAGTCTTCATCCAGGTTTGAGCTGAGGATAAATATAAAAGCCCTGGGAAAGTATTATGAATATTATGTAGACCATTCATTTCTCCTTTTCATGAATGAAGAAGGTAGTACAGTAGTTCCCCATTCTCCATAGGGGATATTTTTCAAGATCCCCGCTGGATGACTGAAACAGTGGGTAGTACTGAGCCCTGTATATTCTGTTTTTTTTTTCTGGGGCATGTGGGTTGCTCAGTTGGTTAAGCCTCCTACTCTGATTTGCCTGAGGTCATGATCTTGCAGTTCATGAGATCCAGCCCTGTGTCCATCTCTGCGCTGACAGCGCAGAGCCTGGTTGGGATTTTCTCTCTCCCTCCCCCTCCCTCTCCCTCCCCCTCCCTCTCCCTCCCCCTCTCTCTCCCTCCTCCTCTCTCTCCCTCCCCCTCTCTCTCCCTCTCTCTCCCTCCCCCTCTCTCTCCCTCCTCTGCTCCTTTCCTTCTCTCTCAAAAATAAATAAATGAACATTGAAAAATGAGGAAGCCTCAGTAGCTCAGTCTTAAGCGTCCGACTCTCGATTTTGGCTCAGGCCAAGGTCTCACAGTCATGAGATTAGACTCTGCACCTAGCTTAAGATCGTCTCTCTCCCTCTCCCTTTGCCCCTCCCCTGAGCACACATATGCACACTCTCTCTCAAAAAATAAATAAAATAGAAAAACTTCAGTGAAAAATTGCAAAAGCTGGCTAAATATGTAAAATAAAAGTTATTGGCTGGAATTAAAATACAGCAATAACAAATGTTTAGCAAAAATGCCCCACATAGGTGGGGCAATGATCTGAGTTTAAACTGATGATCAGTATATGGTAAATGATCTAAGTTTAAACTGATGATTTTCAATGAATTTGTAAAATTAAAGTGTTTGTCTCTGCCAGATAAAGATACCACTGAAATCAGAACTCTCACAGAGGTCCGAAGGACAAGCAGACAGGCATAATGGGAAATAAGGCAGTCCTTTATCCCCTCCATACAGAACGTAGCATCTTCATGTCCATTGCTCACACCTCAAGCCATTACTATCCAGGCTAAGGTGGCTGTATCTTTACTAGTGTTCTCACACCCTCTCCTTAGTGTCATGTTTTCTACCTGTATGCTATCAAGAACCCGCCATTGATCTCTAGCAGGACCAGGTGCCCCAGAAATGATGAGCTGAAAGGGCCAGTTCGTCCTGTCGCTAGATAACATCACCTGCTGTAGATGCTTTTCAGAAATGACTACACTCCTTTCCCCCTGAATATTCTATACTGCGCTATGGAAAGACCCGAGGATGGATGTCAAAAGGATGAGAGGAACTTGCAGGAGGGCAATAGATGGGACATAGATGAGAATTCTCTGCCGAGGAATGGGCGCATCCGAACGGGGAAGATGCAGGCAGATGTGTCTGCGCCTTTCACCACGGAGAGGTACGTCAAAGGTAACCCTGTGGGACAGTCTCCTTCTACAGCACATGAGCTACATGCAGCCTCCAGCTCATCACCTGTCTGATTTCCCTGAGTGGTGGACGTTGCGTCCCTAGTGGGAGTGTCTGAAAGATGGCCGTGGCAAGTACCTGATCTGAAGGGGGGCAATCAGAAGTCACTACAAGCAAAGATGAGGTCGTCCCAGAAAACAGGGTCTCCGTTTTCTTGGCTGAGAGATTTCTAGATGACCCCCACTATGCGTGATGGTTGTGAAATTTGACCTTTTCCCTGCCCCATCTGCTGATGAAAGTGGCCTAAAGATCCTGTTTGCCACATGCTCTTCCCTGGACAGGCCCAATGTCGTGGCCCCAAAATGGGTAATAACACAAAAATGTTCCGCATCCCGTTTAGTATCTCAACATATAATAATCTCATCATGTCTTTGAAGACTAAGATGCTGATATGGATTGGTGGGACTCAGTGCACAGAAAGTATGTAGATAGACATATGAGGTGCATGTCACTGCAAAACCAGTATGAGACACTCATTTCCCTGGACTTTTATTCTAGTCATAATTGGGCTCTGTAAGTGTTAACAGTGTTAAAAACTGTAGTTTAAGGTTTTTTTCAACTTTGTTGAAGTTATCTGTGTGTGTGTGTGTGTGTGTGTGTGTGTGTGTGTGTGTGTGTATACTTTATCGATTGATTTATTGGTTTATTTATTTATTTTACATTTTAATGAAACAAATCAACCAGTGTCAGGAGACTTGGAGGCTTGTATTCATGTTTGGCAGTCCTTTGGCTTCTCTGGGAGGGCATCCACAAATGACTTCGCTTTTGGATACAATGCTGAGTTTAAAGATGATTTTACTGTAGCCTAACAGAAAACAGTGCTGTATATAGAAGTGCACCCCGGTTGCTCACAAATATGTAGCATTTGTTCAATAACCAGCCTCTCTAAACTTTCTTAAAACCCGAGGACCTTCCTTTTCTGCTGAGACACAATATCCCTAAAAATCAATACATTCTTATTTTTAGTTCACTAGTTTTACCTTGAGAGAGCAGGTGGCTCTAGAGTTTCTATCATGAGGGCTGGTACCATTTATGTGACAGTTGGATTGCTTGACTTTATATAGCATTTTCTTCAAAAGAAGTCTTGATTTTTATATTTTAAAAACTTTTCCTTCTCTGTGTTTTATTTGGGGCTGCAGAGAAATCGAGTTGGCCAGGGGTCTACCCCTCAGTGCTGCCTCCTCCGTAATCCTAACTGGAGGGAAGATGTGTGGTCAGCAGGGATCTTTCATCTTGTCTGTATGGCGGTTTGAGAACCGGCCCCCTATTTCTCACTCCTGTTTTTCATTTTGTTTTGTTTGCTTGGGGAAATGGCAGTGAGAGGAGGGCTGTTTGGAGCCACTGCCGGAGTGCCCATGGGCACTATTCTGCTGTACTGGGGAAATCCTGGTCTCCCAGCCATGCAACTGGGAGGGCACCATGTGGCCTAAAGGAAAGAAACTTCTCTTGTTGAGAGAAAACCTTCGAGAGAGGCAAAGTGCTTTCTTCTCATTATCAGTCTTTCGAAATGGGATTAGAACTGAGATATATTTTGTTGACTTTTCTCCTCCCTCAATAAATGAAACTGGGCTAAACACTGAAAGAGATTGGTCACCTTTACATCCCTGGTCCTTAGCAGCATTTAGAAATAAGAAGTCTGGTTTTATTTACTGCAAATTAAAATCCTCTACATTCTACTAGATTATATCCCTAAGAGGCAGGATTACAGCATCCATTTTCATGGTTGCTTAGCGATTGTTGGATTTCCATTGGCATTGAAATGCAATCACATGGGCATTTTGACATTTGTCTGCAATAAATAGAAAGAATGTAATTAAAGGTCAGCTCCTGAAATGGGTTTTTAGTTTATTTTGATATCTTTGGAAACCTACATGTTTGGCTAGTGTTCTTTACATGACTTAAGTTTTTAAATACCCTCTTAATTATCTGTGTTTCACTGGGGTCTGCAAATTAAGGGAGTATAAATAAATGTCTTGTTGCCAAGAGAGTGATCTAACAGTATCCTTGATGGTCTAATAGGAACTAGTGTAATTAATGCTGTAAAATATTCTCATTTAGTAACAGGTAGAAATTTCAATTCAGAGGGAGAGTGGATGTCTCCTTGACTTGTACTATCAAGCTTAGAGGCATAGGAGACTTTTAATGACGGATTTGTTTATTTCCTTCACTTTCTCTTCATTTTCCTAGAAGGATATGTATCACTCCAGCATTGGGCGTGACACCTAAGGTATTAAGGAATGAACATGGGTTTAGGTATTCAGGGTAGTATTCTTTTTTAGAGAGTAGCATTTATTTTTGCAAGCTCTTCAGAATTCACACTAACTTGCAGTGAAATCATATCACTGTATCTAAGCATGTAATTTCAAAAATGTTTGTATTATATAGTCTGAGAATTTTGCAATAAATTATACTTGGAATGCTTGTGTGTATGTGTTTTTTGAAAGAAAGAAAACCTGAGACATTTGATTTACTTCATTGCCCTACATACGACACTGCATATTCTGAAATAGTCCTTCCTGCTGCACTTCAAGGCTGCATAATTGATAATTTCTCTTTTATTTGCAGTCCTTCCTCTACTAAATTCAGGACCTGACATTCAGCCTTGCTGTATGGCTTTAGTAAGGCTCTTAATTCCTTGGCCACAGGAAATGAGGATATCACCAACCTGGGTAACTGACTACTTGCCAAATAGTCTACTCCTTGCCACCCCGAGATCTTGGCTCATTCCTGTAGTGATTTCTCCACTCTTCCTGCACCTTTGGTTGTCAGAATTCCACCCAGCCATCCTAGGCTTCTTCCATGAAGGCTTTCTTGATTCCTTTGATTAAATAAACTACAACTTTCTTTTTATGGTATGTATCATGACTTCCCCCAGAGAGTAGCTGTATTAATCGCCTGGAGCTACTGTAACAAAATACCATGGATTGGGTGACTTAAACTACAGAAGTTTATTTTGTCACAGTTTTGGAGGCTGGAAGTCCAAGATGAAGATATCAGGTTTAGTTTCTCCTGAGGCCCCTCTTTTTGACTCGCAGACTTGTGTTTGTGTCCTCACATGATCTTTTCCTGTGCACATACCCCCTTGCTGTCTCTTCCACTTCTTAGGACACCAGTGAGATTGGATAAGGGCCCACCCATATGACCTCATTTAGCTGTAATATCATCTTCGAAGGCTGTCTCCAAATATAGTCATATTCTAAGGTACTGGGGGTTAGTACTTCAACATAGGAATTGGGGGGTTGGGAGAGAAGGGAACCAATTCAGTCCAAAACAGTGGCTATTTATATGTGTCTTCTCTTTTCTTTCCCTGATTTGGTTGTGAGGTATTTGAATATAAAGCCTTGTATAAATGGGCTTATCAGGTCTTAGTTTAATGCCTCATATATAATAAAGAGTCCATAAATGTCTGTTGAATTTAATTTTAATTATATCAACTTTTCAAAAGTTTAGTGTTGTTACTAGGCTTTTATGGAAATGATCTGTGACCAAAATATGATACTTAAAATTTCTTTATGGCCTTAGCCAAATGCTGCCAAGTAATTTATAAGACAAAACATTCCCAGAACAATATGTTACTCTTCTCTTACCTTTGCACTTAAGTAATGTTCATTTTGCATACATCCTCTCCCATTCTTATACACTTAAGGCGAAAACAGAAGTCAAGATAGAACTTACGATATGTCTTTTAAACCCACACATGAATCTAGCAAATGTTGAATTATGCTTGGGTATAACTCACCAATTCATTCAGTTTTCTGGGGCTAGTGACATCAGGAAGCCATGCTACTCAGAATTAGATATTCCTTGGACATATTTTTGAAATTATCAGTGGTCAGATTAAGAAAGTGTTTATTCCTGTTCTGAAAACTTAAGAAGTTCAGAGCATTTCTGCCATCCTCCATTGTGTGGATTCCTTGAAGCTCTATCAAGTACATATCTAAATGTCAGAGGAAAATCTTTTCTGATGTCCAAAAAACCTCTTGTTTGGCCCACAGTCTCCTTGGGACCCCACCTTTGTGTCTCTGCTTTGCTTGGAAAGGTCTGGTGAAATGTCTCAACTTGACTCAAGGTCCTGCTCGCCTCTCTGTTAGTCTGATCTCTGTGCGTTTAGAGTTGTCTTCATCAGCAATTGGGAATATCAGTCTCTGGAAGCAGATTAGACTGTACCCAGCTTTCTGGCAAACAGCTTTATCAGAAGCCTGCCTAAAAGTAAAGGACATTTATGTGTCTACAGGACTTAAATCCATCTAAACCTCATGGTACCATGTTCTTTTAGGTTCCACGGCCACCTCCCAGCGCTGTGCCTGAATGTTAGACTGTCTTCTCTGGCTAAAGACTGCATATGTGTCTTAGTCTGTCTAGGTTGCTCTAACAAAATACCAGAAGTTGGGTGGTGTATAAACAACAGACGGTTATTGCTCATATTCTGGAGGCTGGGGAAGTCCAAGACCAAGGTGCTGGCAGATTCTGTGTCTGGTGACACCCACTTTCTGGGTCAGAGATAATTGTCTTCTCACCGTGTCCTAACTGCGGAGGGAGCAAGGGCGTTTTCTCTGGCTTCGTTTTACAAGGGCGCTGATCTCATTCATTAGATCTCCCTCTCCTGACCTAATCACCTCCGAATACCATCACCTTGGGGATTAGGATTCAGTGTTTGAATTCTACCGGGAGATAAACATTCAGACCCTAGCAGTTGGGAACTGCCAGATGGAATCTGCTGCAGAGTCCGTTGTCCATTATGTGTTTTCCTTTCCTTCACATAACCATAAATTTCTAAGAAATTTACTTTAGAATTTGGTGGCTTTCTACTTTTGCTTCAGGGAAGCTTACTGCCAAATTTTAAACTTTTCCATGGTTATTCAAGTTAACACATACAGTTATAATATTTGCATTTTACTTTTGCTTTCATAATTAAAAAAAACATTTTTAGGTAACTACACACTTGTAAGAGTTGTAAAAGCATTTCATAGAGATTCTATATGCCCATGACCCAGCTTCCCTCATGGTTGATTGGTATCCACTTTTTTTTTAAATATATGTTTTATATTAGAAGAGTTTTAGATTTTCACATTAATTTTTCAGTTTGTTTTTCTAAACTTATTGTTCTTTATTGTAATTCTCTATACCTTAGGGAAAGATTGAAAATAAATAAAAGCTAGTAATAAGGAAAAACAAAACCTTTGAGTTAACCTAAACTTGTTTCAGATCACCTTGCAAGGTGATAGGGACTAGGAGGTCTTGTCCTTGGATAGAAAATCAGAATAATGTCCTCAATATGATTTCTGACATGTGTCCTCTAGTGAGGAATATTTTTCCATTTTTTAATGATCCCAGAAGACTCTTAAAATAATCTCTAGAGGTTAATCTTAAATGGTACTTTAATCCCTTTCTTGATTTCTAATAGTTATTCTTGAACCTACCCCCTCCAGCATTACTGATATCATCTTTGATTAGTAAATAAGCCCATTTACTGCTTATTACTGATATCACACCATTCAGCATTGGGTTAATTACATACTACCTTATATTTTTCCAAACTTACTTTTTAGTCTGTTCTCCTTATCAGATTATAAGCATTTTAAAACTTCTGGCTTCTACTTTTCTTATATTCTTTCTGTATTCCTTAGCAGAAATTTAAAGCACAGGAGGTCATTTGGACATTTTTCTCCTAAGAAATGGTATTTTATACTTGTTCCTTCTAAATTATGGTATCCAATATAGAGAAGCAGATTTCTATTTTTTAAGAGAGAAGTAAATTCCCTTTTTTAAAAAAAAGTTTATTTATTTATTTTGAGAAAGAGAGTTTGAGCCGGGGAGAAGCAGAGAGAGAATCCCAAGCAGGCTCCACATTGTCAGTGGAAAGTCTGACATGGGTTCCGTGTCACGAACCATCAGATCATGACCTGAGCTGAAATCAAGAGCCCCATGCTTAACTGACTGAGCCACCCAGGCACCCCGAAGCAGATTTCTTCTGATGACTGATTCTCAGAGTTTGGTAGCAGTCAAGGTTAATTTTGAGTTTTGGTGCTTCCCTTGCAATCAGAGAGCCACATTTCACAAGCCATGGCCCGCAATTATGTGCAAAAAAGCTGTAAAGGTCCTGAGTTGGGAATTTTCCCCCTACTTCTTCTTGGAGTGCCCTACTCTAATGATTAGTTTGCGAATGGAGAGTGCACGGCTGGTTAATGAGGCATTCTATTTCAGTGGCGTACTTAAAAGTAATTCAGTAATAATTGCTGCATGTTATGATTCATATTCCAGAACACACAGTAGCAATAACACATCTGTTGTGAAAGTACCATTATAAGATGGAGAGAGCATTATCCTACCTAACCCCTGTTCTCTAATGACCGCAATTCTAGGAAAAAATTCAGATTGAATTTTCTTGCAGAGCCCACTCTGCAGAGAGAGGAGAGTGGAGCATGGGATGCAGGAGATTGGATTTAGGCAGTCTTTGGAGAGCTGGCCCTGGGTCCCAAAGGGATAGGTAGGACTGGGTCCTGGGTTTCTGAAAAAGGGAAATATCGTTTGGGGCTGTTCTTAGAGTAAGAGCAATCATGGGCTTATCATGTTTTAATACTATATAGATCATTTTTTACCAGTTTACCCTGCCCTAAGACTGAACCTCTGTTTTTTGGGGTTATCTTTTTATTTAAAAGTTTATTTCTTTACTTTGAAAGAGAGAGAGAAAGTGAACATGAGCAGGGTAGGGCAGAGAGAGAGGGAGAAAGAATCCCAAGCAAGCTCTGCACTGTGTTGCAGAGCTTGATTTGGGGGCTCGAACTCATGAACTGTGAAATCATGACCTGAACCCAGATCTACTGATTTTGAGTTGCCCAACCAACTGAGCCACTCAGATGCCCTGAACCTTTGGTTTGAAAAAGGTCCAAGACCAAATATTCTGCAGGTCTGACTCTCCTGGCTAAATAGGGCTCCTGCTCGGGCCAAAGGATGGTCCTTTGGTTTTTCCTACTTTGTCTCTCAGGAGCCTGGGGCTAGGACTAGAAAGGGAAGAATGTGATGCTGTGACTTTGTGGTTATGACGTCTCTGGTGTCAAGCTCTCATTCATTTTTCAGTACCTCTGCGCCTACAGTCTTGTTAGAAAAATTCCACTTTGCTCTTTCCATTTGCTTTCCAAGTTTTGGGATTTTGATATGGCCATTTAAAAACTAATCATATGCTATTTTCCTAAAAACATTGTGGGAAAAATGAGCATAATTTACTTGTTAAAAAAATCAAGTGTTCTGTATGAATTGAATTGATTTTGTAGATACATTAGATGAACTCTTCATTACCAGAGGCAGAGGTCAAGGCATCTATCTATGGGTTTGCTTCCTTTCAGTAAGAAAACTCAAAAAAAAAAAAAAAAAAAGAGTTTAAACTTATTTTATTAATAACATGAAAGGTTTCCTTGGTGTAGAGAACCAGAATTCTTAAAGGGCAAGTTCATTGTGTAAATGTTAATTTCCAGCACTTAAAAGTGTTTGGAATGTTTAACAGCACTCTTCTAAATGTTTGACATACATTAACTCAGTTACTCCTCATAACATTTCACAAAGTTGGTACCTTTCCCAAAGCCAGACAGCTACAAAATGGCAGGGTTGGGATTTGAACCCTGGCAGTTTGCTCTGGAATCTTCTCTCTTAACCACTACACTATGCCTACTTTCAGACATCACAGTGTTTTCTAGTTTTTTTTTCTTCCTCACCCACATACCAGTTCCTCATTCCCTTGGTCACTAGTCTTGCATTTATTGAGACCTGGGATCCATTAGATGTTTGGTCAAGGATATTCCCTTTCCTTGAAAACCTCCACTTGGCAACGGGAGACAGGTAACTATGCCCCAGAATAAGGAGTTTGGGAGCAGAAGGGAACAATGCACTCTGTTTGGGAGTGTGTGTGTGTGTGTGTGTGTGTGTGTGTGTGTGTGTGTGAGTGTGTGTGAGTGAGAATCTCAGAAAAGGCCTCAGAACATCAGCTTTTAAAGAAAAGGCGAAAGATAAGGCCTGGACAAAAAAGACCTTAAGAAAAATCGGCAGCAGGTATAACATGTAGAAAGTTCAGGTATGAACTATAGATCTATTTGAGAGCAAAAGAAAAAATGATTGTAATTGCCAGTGTGGGAAAGGCAAAAAAATTATGGTTGGATGGTGAGGTATTTGAGTTAAAAAAACCAAGAGAGAGGGGTTCTGAGGGATTTCATTGTGTGGAAAATCATAACAACAATAAATATCAAATTCAGCTGAGAGAATTGCTTTGGGAAGTTGGCACTGGGTCATGACTTTTCCAGGGCTGATTGGTAGCCTTTGTAATAAGCTATTTTATTGGTGCCATTTGTCTTTTGACATAAAAGTACTTGATGCTAAGCAACCATGTGTAAAAATCAAGCCTCTCTTCTTTATAGCACATATTTCACCCCTCTGGGGACCAGAGCTATGTTGTCGTAGGCAGGGTCACCATCATCTTGATTCAAAAGACATTTTGAGGGTTATATTATAGATGAGTTTCCTAACTAGCATGTGAAATACATAGTAAACCGGCATGACCTTATCCTGGGATAGTGGAGTTGAATTTATACTGGACTGTCTGCCTGTGATAAAATTGCTTGTTAATTCTGAGTAGATGACATTTCTTGCTGGGTTGTTGACTATAATTCTCATCTTTAGAAGTGGTGCCAAAAGTGGAAATCTCACTGTGTGTGTCACCCCACCCAGTCCTTTTGTACACACCCAGACTCAGTTCCTAGATTCTTAGAATAGATGAATGGCTATTCCATAGAAACATTTTAGTATTGGTTTGTTCACTTGGTTATTTAAGTCTGAATTCGAAGATCAGAGTTTGGAATATAAACTATTCTTTAAGGATACAATTTATTTTAAATGTTTCCCTTAGCCTTGAAAACATGCTGGGGGGAGAGAGAGGGAGAGAGGGAGAGAGAGAGAGAGAGAGAGAGAGAGGGGGAGGGAGGGAGGGAGAAAAGAGAAGGAAGGAAGGAGGGAGAGACGGAGGAAGAAATCATGAGCTTTCACTAATCACAATTTCTGACCTCATCTTTGCCTTTGGTGAACATTTGAATGTCTGCTTATGTGCTGGGCCTGAGGAATATGGGACTGAATGTCATGGGGTTCCAGAATTCACGAGCTCAGATCCTAATGGGGAGAGATAGGTGTGAACAGATAATTCCATTGCACTTTTATATATGCAATCCTTTATGTCCATCGGGAGTCAAGAAGAGAGAAAAGCTATCTCTTTTTTGTTACAAGGCTTTCCGAGTCAATGGGGGCAAAAGTAGGGCCTTTGGGCTGAATCTTAAGAAAGAAGCGGTTCTTCAGGCAGGCTTGGTGGGGGAAGACAGGGATGTTCTCAACCTTATGTAAAAAATTGGAGCATCCAGGGGCCCCTGGGTAGTTCAGTCAGTAGAGCGTCTCACTCTTAGTTTTGGCTCAGGTTATGATCTCACAGTTTCATGAGTTTGAGCTCTGGGTTGTGCACTGTGCTGACAGCGCAGAGCCTGCTTGAGATTCTCTCTCCCCCTCCCCTGCTCACACTGAACTTTAAATAGTCCTTTAAATAAATAAATAAATAAATAAATAAATAAATAAATAAAATTGGAACATCCATGCCTACTTGCCTCTGTTGGAGGACAAATCGACTTCCAATAGCTGCTCTGTATCTTCTTGTCAAAGCAAATAGATAGCCTGGTACACTATGTTAACCCAGTGTCCAAACCCATGTCAGTCCCATATTGAATCTCAGGAGAGTGCCAGAGATCTCAGAAAAACATGTTGTAGATAGAGCAAAGAGCACTTTCTAGTTAGGTAACTAATTAATCTTTGGGTAGAATTATGTGTAATTTTTCCTTGGAGATAGTAACTTTGTGAAGCAATTTTTGAAATTTGCTAATACCTGAATGGTAACTATACCAAAATAGACAAAATGCTTCACGCATAATATTCCTTATTCACAGTTGGAAGGAAGTATGATGTTTGGCATATGCAGGTTTGAAACACAGCTCACTTTCATTGCCAGAATTTATTTTTGTTAAACTATTTCGTGGAGTCTAAAAATAAAGATATGGCTCTAAAATTATAATAGCCTAGAATTAAAAGAATAAAATACTGTTTGTGAGTCCTTGTTGTGCAAATATTTATCAGTGCTTAATTTGTGCAGTAATAACATGAAAATAAAACCTGTTCATTATTTTTTCATTGATTCTTAATTTTATATCTTTTAATCATGTCAGTAGTAATATATTAATTGGCTCAAATGCCACCACGTATATTTCTAAGTATGAGTGAAGGGGTAGTTTTATCTTCTTTTGTTCATCTAGCCTGTTGTCTATTTAATTGCATCTATTACTTTTCTTTTAGGCACATGCTATGGGGTTTCTGGGCCAACTTCATACTTGGTTGATATGAAAGGCAAGTTTCCCTTATTGATGTAAGGTCTGTGAACCTAAAAGAAAGTAGTGTTTGTTCATGAATTGGGTCAATCAATCTATCACTTTTAATGAATGCCCACCATGTGCTGTGATAGTTGATTAGTGGTGAACAGAACTGTCCCCTTTCTTGAGCTCATGGGACTTAGAGTGAAGTACTGCAGACAGGCAGTGAATGAGTAAAAAAAAAAAACCAAGTAAGTACATAGTTATCAATTGTGTTAAGGAATACAATAAGCTATTTTTCCCTGTTAAAGAGAATAAGGGGCTACTGTTAAAGAGAGGCATGTGTGTGGTGGGTCCTACTAAAGATCTGGTATCAGGGCTGCTGTCTGCTGATATTTCTGTGGACTATTAGTTATTTGCCCTTCTAGACTATAAATGGTGACAGTTTTAGAACTTTTAATCTGCACTTTTTTTAGGTGTTGTAAAGTGTTTCTTAGACTATTTAAAGTTCAGTGTATGTTAATTTGGATCTAGTACTTCTCTTCAAATTGTGTGATATGTGCATACATATGTATGTATTAAACTATGTACCACTATATATAAGATAATTATGTATAATTTAATTGTTAAATGTATGTAATTTGTCGAGTAACAACATACAATTTCCCTCAGCAGTTGAATATTTATTTTCAGAGAATTCGAGCAGAGGGATGTGGATTGTCTTTGATGCGGATTATTTTTTAGTGCTTATGCCTTTCGATTTTGGCATTTGCACATATTCAAGTCATTTCTAATCATTGTGCAGTATGGAAACACTTGAGACAGGGAGGAAGAGGAGAAAATGTTTCCCGAGAGAGCATACTATTTGCACGGGATTAAAGCCCTGGTTGTATAACAGAGTTTCAGTGCTGAATACACAGCGGAATCCCTTGAATCCCACTGAGGCATTTCTGCTTCCTGTGGGCAAATGTCTGGTGTCCTGAACTCTCTTAGGACTGGGACTTACTCTGGCATTCTGAGTCTCCTCCTGCATCTCAGCATGATGACTCAAGCAGGTTATTAGTAAGCTGTTCTCAGCTTAGGTGGTACCTACTGACCTTGGATTACTAGCCCCAGAAAAAGTTTTGTTCACGTATTCAGCTGTGTGATGGCTGCAAACAGTACCGATGAGAATAGCAAAAGTTTTTATGACTAAGCTTGTTGCTCTAAAAGTGATGTTCAAAAAGTAGGTTTAGTCTACAGAGGGCTCATGGAGCCATCTGAATCCTCATCCCTTTACCCAGAGCTTTTAAACCTTCCAGTGTGTTCAGACCTTCCCCGGGGATTTGGAACCCATCTTTCTCCCAGCCAAGGAAGTTGAAGAATCCTTAATTTGATGGTTTGATGACTTAGTATCAGGACTCTTCTACTACGTGTTCTGTTGTGGTTGGTTACTTGGCTTCTATCCACTCAACTTCTCTTTTCCTTTGGACAAGAATTTGCTCTAGGTATGGTCACTAGGTCCTGTATTCCATTCCCATGCCCTGCCTGGGAGTTTTCCATCTGATAAGCATTTCATTTATTCTGTATTGGTGCTCTACTTTTTATAGACAGATACTCACCCCCATCTCCTGGGACTGAATACTGCCCTCGGAGACCCTGCTAATCTGCCTCTCTTACACAGACTACTTATCTGCTGTGACACCAGTTGCCTTTCTGTTCCTGCATTCCCCAAGGCTATGCCTTATGGTCCATTGGAAATGTTCAGTTGCTCATCTCTGTGCTGGCTTGGCTTATGTCTTTCTTGGTCTTCTCACTGGGAACTTTACTCATCAGCTACATGTTGGTCTATGGGTTTGGCCAGCACCAAATCTCCTTTACTCTAGAGTACCTCATTGACAATTTACCATTGTCTTGGCTACTGAGTGGCATTCAAAAGCATTAGAATTCCTTGTGTCTGAATAAACATTTATTCAATACCAACTGTATATAGGCAATGCTTTGTTTTGTGACAAAGAGTCAAGTGAGGACTGATCACAGTTTCTAGAGCCACATAATCAGTTGAGAGAACCAGATCAGTACCTGATACACAAGTGATGGATAAAATAATGCCCCTCCCCCAAATTATACATACACAGACATGATTTTATTTAATTGTAGAACTTGCCTCAGAGAAGCCTAATTGTACGCATGCATTTTCACTTCTGGATACTCCTACTAAATTCTGAAAGTTGCTTATTCAATCTTCTTTCCTGGTTCATTTCTTAAAATTTCTTGGGTTGATTTTGTTCCTCTCTCTATCTATGAACTTTATAAAAGCATTTCAAATTATTATGCATGTTTTAGAAAAGAATGAAGCCATTTGTCGATGGAGTTATTAATGCAGCAATTAGGAGAAAACAAGGACTTCTGTGAAATGTTTGCTGAATTCTCCATCCATGGGAGTCATAGAGCTAAATAATTGCACGAAATGTCTTGGGTCACTTACTTACATGTTCTGTCTCTTAAGAGATTAAAATGTTGACGTTTGACTTCCTTTTTGTTCTAGTCACCATTTCTCCTTTGATTTTAAAGTAAATCTAAACTAAGTATTTCTTAGAGCAGCTGAAATCCCTTCCCTCCCCACATCGCTTCTCTCCTAAGCCTTTATATTCCTTTCATGACTGCAAGTCCTTGTCCGTTTTTGGATAATTCACCATGATTCTCTCAGCTTATCGTATTGCTTTCTTTGATTCCCGCTTGTCCGTGTTCTACATAAGATAGGCCTAAATTCTGTCCTACGCGATTGGAATTCCAATCAACAGTAGAGGGATTTTTTTTTCAGAATTGCAAATTATTCTTTTGCTGTAAAAAGTTCACAGTAAAGTTCCTGTTAAGGTCATTGAAATACACTGTGAAGAGTTGGTCATTTTTCAGTTTCAGAACTTTCTTGGTGGCTGATTCTGCCATTTTCTGTCCTACACATTTTTAAATCCTTACATATACATTTTATTTTAATAGACAGTTGCGGTGTCTCTGTCTCTTTCAAGTTAGCTACAAGTTTGGCCTAATTTGCAAAGTGTCCTTTTCTAAGCAGTAATGCAGATAAAGGTGAGAAATTTCCCAGGTGTCAACTCAGTAATTTCGGAAGATATTTTGAGTTAAAACTATCTCCATTTGATAAGGCTCTCAGTTGAGGAGGAATGAACCTTCTGAAATGCAACTTTATTTCTCATATGTCCCTTCATCTGTTTGTCTTGTCCCTGCATCACAAAAGAAAATGCCCTGTGGCTCATTCCTGCGCCTTGACCTGATAATTTTATATATTTTTTTCCTTGTGAGGACTATTAATTTAGCCTATAACACACTAATGTTACTGAGGGAGAAAATTATTTTAGTGGAAGTAGATGAATTACAATTATTTTATAGAAAGATGGCATAAGTATGCTTTTAAAAGAACCTGTCGATGTATATCTTTATATAAATATTTTTCATTCAGTTGCAGATATTTCAGTATGTTTTTAGGTGTATTTATTTATTTTGAGAGGGAGAGAGACAGCAAGAGAAGGAGAGGGACAGAGAGAGAGAGAGAGAGGGAGGGAGAAGATCCCAGGCAGGCTCCACACTGTCGGCACAATATGTTTTTCTAAGGTAGAAACTAAATTTATAGTTTTTAAATTTCAAAAATTACCATTTTTGACAGTTTTGTGTTTTTTCTTGTATTTTTCTGTAAATTTCCGGAGCCATTAATTTTTTTAAGACCAACTTCATAAAGCTAACTCATATACTCGGTGGATATAAGAGATTCTGTTCCTTAAAAATTAGGATCAAAGTCACTGGATATTTTGCACTAGTCTTAGAGGTGATATATTACAGTAATAAGAATTTCCTTAAGAAAGGCAGGTTTGCTTCTGCCATGTTTCTCATTTAAAAGAAATATGATCTTTGCAAACTACCAGTTCTATTGCAGTAATGTTTAAAACACAGAAAATATACTTCTTAGAATTATTGGTCCACTTGGATCAGTCAGGAGGGTAGTCACCACTAGAGTTCAAAGTGGTAACATTAATATAATGTGTCTTTCCTCTTTTGAAATGTGTGGTAACTTTTATTTTTATTTTTATTAAAATTTTTAAAAATTATTTATTTTTGAGAGGGAGAGAGAGAGAGAGTCAGAGCATGAGCAGGGGGAAGGGCAAAGAGAGAGGGAGACACAGAATCCAAATCCAAAGCAGGCTTTAGGCTCTGAAGTGTCAGCACAGAGCCCGACATGGGGCTTGAACCCATGGACGGTGAGATCATGACCTGAGCCAAAGTTCGATGCTTAACCAACTGAGCCACCCAGGTGCCCCTATTTTTAATTTTTTTAATGTTTATTTATTTGAGACAGGGGGAGAGAGAGAGGGAGAGAAAGAGAGAGAGACACAGAATCTCAAGCACACTCCAGGCTCTGAGCTGTCAACACAGAGCTCAATACAGGGCTCAAACCCATGAACTGTGAAATCATGACCTGAGCCGAAGTTGGATTCTTAACCGAGTAAGCCACCCAGGCACCCTGAAATGTGTGATGACTTTTAATCTGTAATATTAAGTAAGTTATTACTGTGAAGATTAATCGTGACTTGTAGACCAGCTTAAGTGATAATTTTAACAAGTTAGTTGCCTGAAGAGAATTCATTACAGTGTTAGTAAGGACAGTGATTTGTGTGGAATAGGAGGTGGAGGGGGCATTGAGAGAAAGCACATATGATTAGAACCACTTAATGTTTATTTATGATCAGGTGACCATTAAGCAACTCCTGGATAATATTGTACCCACTTAAATCCTTTGAAGCAACAATATAACTATTTGCCTATTTAAGAATGCAGGAACATGCCTTCACCATGTTTGGCTTACTTTCTTTTCTGTCCCCTGTCGTAATTATCTCCGCATGTGCCCAATCTTCCATAATGCAATATGTGAAAAGATAGAAATGGTAAATTCTTTGTCATTAAACTGGAGTTCGATTCCTCAGGACACTTTGAGTTTCTAGGCTGACAGGGATTTCAGCATTCTATCCCGGCTTCTCCCAAACGCTGACCGAGAGAGCAGCACCTCTCTGGCATCCTGAGGTGTGTGGGGTGTAATTTACTGGTGCCCTGAGTCTGTGTATTTTATTCCGTCTTCTTGGGGAAGGAGGACAGTACAATTTCAAAAGCGGAATAGTGATTATGGCTTTCCGATCCACCGCTGCCTGTTGGGCATGTTAAAAAAGAAAAGGTAGTGAGGTTTAATGCAAATCTCAGTCTTTTTGAGGCAGGGGCATCTTGAGCTATTTCACAGTGCAGTAGCCTTTGGAGAAGCTGTTTTTCCCTCGGAGTGCTCTCAGATGTTGTTTTCAAGAGCCTCAATGCTTGGGGCCCAAAGTCCTTGTGCAGGTCCAAGGACAAGCTGGAGCCCAGGTTCATCTTGTTCAGGTGGAGAGAGGCTGTCACTCCCTTGGCTAGAGTTCTGGGATCCTTGACATCAAAAGCATGCACATGTCAGATCTGCAGAGAGATGTTTTGCAGGCACGTAATTGGATTTCAACGTCTTTATCTGTTGGAAAGTGTAAGATATCTCAGAGGGTTGTTGAGGGGATTAAGAAATGAAATGTGAAAACCCTAGAATAGTGCTTCCTACATGGTAGACAGGAAATGACAGACCAGTGTAGCATGCATATACTCCGTAGTGGGTGAAGATGAGAAAGAATGTGCATACTGATAGCATGTTAGGCAAGATATAGCTCATGCTGTCCCTGGCATCTTCATCTATTAAACAGAGTTAGTGCACAAGCAGCCGTGGTGCAGATGGGGTTTGAACAGAGCTTATTGTGAGCCTTGGCTCTGTTGATGACAAACAGAAACCTTCAGCAGCTCGCTTATGGAGTGCTCCCTCGCATGTTTGGTTATTACGTGAGTCGGTGCGAACAGCACACCCGACAGAACGCAGTGTGTCTGGCTGAGGCGGTCAGCTGGGGAGACAGGTTGAATAGGTTGCTCCACTGATACTCCAAAAGAGATAACAAGCTTAGGAAATGGACTTAACAGCTTTGATGCTTTTCTGTTCTGGGTATGATTTAGAAACTACTATTGTTTTAAATTTCAGGAATCCGTGTATTGTTAACAGTGGGCTTTAATGGGTATAGTCTTCTTCTCCAGGTGAAGAAGGACCTGAGAAACACCCTTGTGAATCTTTTCTGCTTTCTTTAGGGTTGGAGAGTTGGTGGGTGTGGAGATTGCCCTCTTGATCATCTCTAGCACAGGTGTGAAATTCAAATAAATCTAATCTGTAGCTCTGGAAAGGAGGAAAAGTAACGGATCTCTGGTTCCAAAGAAAAACCTTCTAGAGCAGCCCTGTCCAATATGCCAGCCATACATATTATTTTAAATTTTCTGGTAGTCACACTAAAATGTTACCAAAGTTATAAATGTAAAAAAGGTGAAATTAATTCTGGTCATATGTTATTTAACTCAATATATCCCCCCTCCCAAATATCCTCTTAATGTATAACTGCATAAAAATTGAGATGTTCTTTATTTTTTTATGAGACTGATATTCTTTTTTTTAGAAGCAAGTGTGTCTTTTACATTGACAATGTATAACAAGCACTACTGAGCACTTACCAAGTATCATTGTAAGCTCTTTAAATGCATTACTATGTTTAATACTTTCAGTTACCCTAAGTGGTAGATGCTAGTATTATTCCCATTTTATAGATGAAGAAGCTGAGACACAGAGGTTAAGGAATCTTCCTAAGGTCACAGAGCTAGGATAGTCTCAGGCAGTCCAGGTCCACAGTGTGTGATGTTAACCATGAGGATACCATGCTGCCTCTTTTAACAGAAACCTTCGAGGTAGGAAATCAGATGAACTGAACGGGTGGAAATTTGCCATTGAAAAGAGAGATCGATGCTGGAAACTGACATCATCTACATTGGCATCTTGGAACCCAAAAGGTGAAACAGCTCACCAGAACCCTGGTGTGGTGAGCTGCCTGTCTGCACCACAAAATATAGAACTGAGAATCCTGAGGGTTTCCTCTTTATTTTTCTGACTTTTCTTCCTTCTTGCACAGGGTTTAGCTTGCATTGTTAACTTAATGAAGTTGTGTCCTCTCTGGATTTTTTTTTTTCTCCAGAGGTGGTCATGGTGGAATGTTCCAGCCCTCCTGAGTCCTTTTACTTTCCCTTTCCTGGTGCTATTGGCCACATAAACTATGACAAAACACCATTGTAATCTTCGAATAATATTTAACCTGCATGTGCTTTCACACTTCACATTTAATGAGGCTGGGCAGGATGGCCCGGGTTCAGCATAAACTCTGTCAGGATCACTTAAACGGGACTTTGGAGCTGGGTTTTATTGACATTTTACATGCCAGAGTTGATTTGGGAAATTGCGCCTGTTGCCACATCCTTATTTCTGATTCTAATGGGGAAGCTGACATTTGCCAGATTTTTGGCAACTGCTGTTTTAACAAGAGGGACCTGTGTGTGTTAACACTACCCCATCCCACAGCCTTGACTTTGGTTAAGGAGAGGTAGTGATGGAATGACTATTGAATGAATGAATTTTAGTTCTCTCATTTCTTTTTTTTTAATTGTTTCATTGCCTCTCTATACTATAGAAAACACAACTTCTCTCAAACTTATTTAATACAAAACTATAATTTTAAAAATGAAGAAAAAGAAGAGAGAGACAAGCCAGATAAACATGAATTGAAGTATTACTCGTAGTCTCCATTTCTGAGAACATTAGATGTAGTGTGTTAGATTTTCTTGATTTCCCTTTATGCCTGAGTTTATTATAGAAATTTGAACACATACGTATACAAAGATAGTATAAAATAGCTACATGTATTTTCTGACTTTTGCGAATTGTACACATTTGTCAATCTTTCTTTTCTTTTCCTGTTTCTGGAGAATTTTAAGGCAAATCCTAGATATGGTGTCATTTTACCTCAAAATTCCTCACTATGCATTTCTAACTTACAAGGATTACTTAAAAAAATTTTTTTAATGTTTATTTAGTTTTGAGAGAGAGAGCGCGCAAGTGGAAAGAGGGAGAGAGAGAGAGGGAGACACAGAATCCGGAGCAGGGTCCAGGCTCTGAGCTGTCAGCACAGAGCCTAATGTAGGGCTCAAACTCATGAGCTATGAGATCATGACCTGAGCTGAAGTTGGATGCTTAACCAACTGAACCACCCTGGTGCCCCAGGACTGGTTTTAAAAACTAATTATCATTTAATCATTACACCCAACATAATCAATAGTCCCTTCAAGAGTTGGTATTAATAGCCAGTCCATATTTCTGGCGATTCCAAGGATGTGTTTTATAGATGTTCCCTGCCTTTGCTCGAATTTAGGATTTAAACACAGTTCACATTTTGCAATGATTATTGGGTCTCTTAGGTCTTTTATTTATTATTGTTCTTCCCTTCCCTGCTGCTGGTTTTTTCTCCTCATGCCATTGACTTATTGACAAAATGAGCTCATTTGTAGGTTCAGATGTGCCATATTGCTGATGGCTTTCTTGTTGTGTATGTTATCCCTTCACCTATTCCTCTATAACCTGTAAGATTGATATTCAACCAAAAAATGTGATTAGATTCAGACTTGTTTGTTTCCTTATTCTTTTGGCAAAAAGATCTCATCGGTGGCACTGTTCACTTTTACTTTCCTACAATAAGGACCTGGTGTTTGGCTGCCCCTTTTTCAGTGGGTTTACTCAAGGTACACAGATCAGGGGGCTCCCGGGTGGCTCGGTTGAGTGCCCAACTCTTGATTTGGCTCAGCTCATGACCTCATGGTTTATGAGATTGAGCCCCGTGTTGGACTCTGTGGTGACAGCACAGAGCCTGCTCGGGATTCTCTCTCTCCTTTCTCATTGCCTCTCTCCTGGTCACTATTTGTCTCTCTCTCAAAATAAATACATAAACTTAAAAAAAAAAAGATACATAGATCAGGAGGTTCCCTGCTCCACTTAGGCTAAGCTCAGTAACTGACTTGCTCTGGCCACTGGAATCAAATCGAGATGTGCTACAAGTACCGCTGGGCTAGCCCTCTTGTATCTCTGCCGTTGCCATCAGAAACACTTCCCTTGGTTTGCTGCCCCTTCACATTGGGCCCCAGAGTAAATACTTGTGGAAGAGACCTAAATCTACTCCACAGGGAGGACCCAAGCCCACGTAGGCAGGCAGCATTGCCTAGAACACTACCAATCAGCATCCTAGAGAAAAAAATAAACAAAAATTATTTTAAGCCACTGAGTTATGGGACTGTATGTTATGTACCAATAGCTGACTGATACAGTCATAAAGAAAAAGTTAGAGATGCTTAAATTGTCTCCATTTAAGGCAGTTACACTTTGAGTAAATTTTCTATCATATGCTATGAAAATATCTTGAAGTTTAGCATTTGAAAAGATTAACTTTCAACTGAATGGAAAATTCATTTATATGGAAAACATCCCAAAGCCACTACTTAACGGTGTGATGCATAGTTCTTATGAGTTGTGTGTCCAGAAAAAGAGAACAAGCACTTTCTTTAAATAAAGTCTGCTTAGCTCTGCTGAACAGTTGTACTAGACCTTGAGTTAATACACTTTCATCAGGTTTTGCACTGCTGACTAGCAATAAGAAACAGTCACATGATGCTGTGGGCTGAGAATATGTTTTCTTCACATCCCACAAATAAACCAGTGCAGGAAATTTCAAGACCTGAATAATGAAAATGAAAGAAAATCCTCATTTTCTTAGAAAACCCCCCTTTATGTCTGCACAGAGTGAACTAACAGATTCAGAATGAATGCCAAATCCCAGGGACGTGACTTGCTAGCATTTTATTCTACCACTTGCAAAACTTTACCATGTGTGGCAGGCTTTGTGCTGAGTATTTCACCATCATCACTTCAAGTGATAACCTAAGAAGTATGTACTATTACCATATGCGCTTTATTTTTTTATGTTTATTTATTTGAGAGAGAGAGAGAGTTCATGTGCAGGAGCAGGGGTTGGAGACAGAAAGAGAGAGAGAGAGAGAGGGAGAGAGGGAGAGAGGGAGGGAGAGAGAGAGGGAGAGGGAGAGAGGGAGGGAGAGGGAGAGGGAGAGGGAGAGAGAATATTCCAAAGCAGGCCTCACACTCAGCGCAGAGCCCGAAACAGGGCTCGATCCCACAAACCATAAGATCATGACCTGAACACAGGTCAAGAGTTAGACAGTCAGTTGACTGGGCCACCCAGGTGCCCCTTAACCATATGCACTTTAGAGAATGAAAAACCTAAAATGTAAAGAACATGAGTAATCTGAGCAAGCCATAGAGCTAATAAGTGGTCAGGCAGGGATTTGGAGCCAGGCTATCTTACTCCAAACCAATTCTCTTTTTCATCCTACACCATGAAAAAAATACTTATTTCTGACATCAGCAATTGCCATGTAGATATTACCACAAAGCCACCTTTCAATCTATTCTCCTCAAATTGAAGATATCAAACATGGTAACATTTAAAGAAATAATTCCTGACTTCCTCTTAACCCCCAAGGCTTACATATAATCGAACCATCAGGTTGCTCACAGAGCAATTTCAAACACCCTTCAGAAATCAATAAACAAACTTAGAGATTAAAAAGTCATACCTTACTTATCAAAGACTGGTGGGATGTATGAAAAAGACACAAGGGTCGAAGTGGCTGGCAGTGTTCTAGGCAATGCTGCCTGCCTACATGGGCTTGGGTCCTCCCTGTGGAGTAGATTTAGGTCTGTTTCGCAAGTATTTATTCTGGGGCCCAATGTGAAGGGGCAGCAAACCAAGGGAAGTGTTTCTGATGGCAACGGCAGAGATACAAGAGGGCTAGCCCAGCAGTACTTGCAGCACATCTCGATTTGATTCCAGTGGCCAGAGCAAGTCAGTTACTGTGCTTAACATCAGTGGATCAGGGAAAGTATACCTCTTTCATGAAGATGGAGAGGGAAAAAGTTTGCCAATCTAATTTATCATAATAACCAGAGTCTTTGGTATGATTATCTAACATGGTTTGATGTTATATAGTTATTATTTTTACCTTTGAAAACTCTGCCATAAATCCCACCTTCTACCCTGCCTGTTCTATACACAGATGACCAAGTTTTTTAAGAATCATATTTACGTAAGGAGAAATAAACTTTGCATGAGGTTTTAAGACCTTCTTTTGGGTAGTGAAACATTTTCATGACTGTTTTGGATACCTTTTTTTTTCCTTTTCTCTGCACAGTTAGTGTCAAAAATGATCCTTGGTATTACCAGGAATTTGACTTCTGGGAGTAAGGGGTTAACACAGTATGTAAATGTAAACCTCTAAGAAATAGAGGTTAATTCAATTTGTTACAGTAACTGGGTCATGTACTACACTAGTAACTCTAGAATTGTCAGATTCAAATCTTTTATCTTCAACCAACTCACAGAACTTCCAGGGTCAAGTTACATAGTCTTTGGATGCTTGTAAATGAAACCACTGGAGATGATAGATATTAAAGCCGGAGACAATTGTGGTGGGATTCACACAGTTATTGCAAATACAGTTGCAATTCATACTGTATTACAAATACAGTTATTTGCAAATACTTCACAATTTTATTAATACAAAGTTCTAATTCCTAATCATTTTGCCTAAGCTGCTTTGTTATTTACCTTAGTGCATTTCATGGATAAAAGTTTTATTAAAAAGATTAGTGTTATGAACCTATATAAAAAAAGTACATCCTAAAAATTAGAACATTTATTCTGGTGTATAATCAATGCTAATTATAATTAGTGCTAATTTGAAGTGTGCTTAATCTGTTCACAAAGCATACCCAATGGACTTTAAATTGACAATTTCCATAATGAATTGAAAGTAACAAAGTGGTTTTTATTTAAATATGTTTCCCAATAAATGATATTTCCGTAATTCCAATTTGTTTCTAACTAAATCACATGAGTAGGACTTTTACCATGTTAACAAAATTATTTATTTTTTCAGATGCTTGAAAAACACTGCCCATCTCAGATAGTTGATTTTAATATGAAATGTCTCAGCAAGTGACATGGTGGTTAGTATTTTTCTCTCCCTTCTCTGTCCTTTATTTATTTATTTATTTATTTATTTATTTATTTATTTATTTATATAGAGCCTTAAATATACTAAATGTATCTAAAAAGAGTAGGAGAGAGAGGTGGAGTTGCTACTATTCCTAGTGCCTTCCCTTCTTCATTAGTTAAGTGCAATTTAACAATACAGTCTCGGCAGGATTTTCAAGTCACTTACAAGAAAGAAAAACAAATTTTGTAAGAAACTATAATTATGATGTTTGAATCAACGGTAAATGCCAGCCTGCTGAGGAATTTCCAATTCTGTCATCTCCCAGTAGAAGGAGGAAAAAGTAGGTGTTATACCACAGAGCCCACCACCCATATTTCTCCACATTCTTCCTTTCCCTTTGACTTTCCTAATGAATTATCAACTTCCCACCTGGTGTGTTCTTGATCTTATGAACCAAAGATAAGGGTGTAGTGGTGACCGTTGTTTCTGCTGCTGATATCAGTATAATTGATGAGAATTTCAGGGTCAGACATGATGTATTTCTGATTTCACAAAGTATGGCTCCACTAGCCTAGATTTTCTCTCAGTCCAGTCATGAAATAGGTTTTTTAAAAAAAGTTTTTCATGGTTTTGTATTTCATTACTACTGCTTTTATTGATACTCCTACTACCATTTATTGAGAATTTATTTCATGCCAGAGACATGCCATAAACTCTCCATATTTAATTTCATTTAATTCTCATGCCCCTCTGCAATAGGTGTTGTTATGATACCCATTTGAGACAGGAGGATTCTGAAACCCAGAGAGGATCAGCAGTTTGCCTGATTTGTTACCTGGCTGGTAATAGAGGCAGCAGGGCCTCCAGCCAAGTCTGTCTCCCTGTGGAGCCTGTACTTGTGAGCACTATGCTAAATGCCCCATTGCTCTGTAATCTGCCTCCTTTTGTCTTGGCATTTGGAATTAGGGTATCTTACATAGTTTTTCTTCCTTTCATTCTCAATTACATTCTTTCTTTTTGACCTCTTAAAGAAAACAGCCGTTAGTTAGTTATTTAATACACATGTATTAAACACCAGTGGTGTGAGGAGTGCTTACCGTGTTAGAAAATGGAGCTATGAAGATTTGTTTGTTTCTATTAGGGTCTACAAAACATTTGAGGTAGCTGATAAAATACATACAATACGAAAAGGATAAAAATGAGTCTTGGAGATCAGCCAGGTAAAATGACTTCCCTCAAGGGGGCTGTCTGGAAGAGCACCATGTGAGGGTCATGCGTTCATGTCCTTTATTTGTCTACCTGGTCTGTTGTGCAGGACCTAATGAGTACTCCTGGGGGCACTTTGCATCTCAGACTTCGCTGGAGGGCTCTGCCCTCGCTCTGAGCCCTGGACTCAGGCCATCCTGATTCGTGACCACAAGGACCAGCATCTCCTAAAGATTTCATAGTGTGCAGAATGTTTTCTCAAGGGTTGTCTTGTTTGTTCCCTACACCCCCTGAGACGTAGCGGTCATGTGGAAACTGAGTCATGCAGTACGGCTGCCCACATTCTGTGAAGCTCTTCCAGACCTCACTGCTTCCCTGAATTGTCCGCAGGACTTCATTCTTCCCTGACGCACGGTTCTTCCTGTTTCAGTTCTTCTTGCAAAGGCTGTTGATGACACCACCATTTCCCTTCACGTCTCGGCATTTCTGTTAGTGGCAGACCCACCAGAAACCTAGCACAGTGATCATTTGTGTCTGTTACAGTTTCTTTCATATTGTTGAACAGCAGTGAGAATAGTGACTGAAATCTGCCTTGTCATTTCTCACACTCCAGAAATCATACAGTGTAAGTTTTTAATGACATAAATGTAAACATTGAAACCTCGAAATGCCTCACTGTCTGTACCAGTTCGAGTTTATAGTATTCAGGTGATGGCGGGCTTTGTAGAGCCTGAGGAAGATGATGGAAGGCGTGTTCTTGGACACTGGACATCTCAAATAGTTGGATACATTTGTTGTGTAAATATTCCTGGAACAGAGGAAGTGTGTTATGTGTGCCGAACAGAGGTGAAAACAAAAGTCTACCATAAGGTCTGTCTTTGTTTCAGCCGAATGCGAAGTCGTGGTCCTACAAGTTGTCACAAGTGCATGGCTGATTGTAACCTCTTCTTGAGCAATTTAAGCTGGCACAGGAAATCTGAGAGATGACTAAAGGGTGCGTCAGGGAGCAAAATTTTCTGAAACGCCTTTTAAACAAAAAAGTGGCAGGTACGCAACATTTCCCTGTGGACGTTAGAAAACATCCTAAGTGAAAAAGGATCCTCAAAAAATTGTTTAAAAAAAAGAGCATTTTTGGTTCCTTTGACTTTTGTTAACATTTACCCTTTTAAATAGAGTTGCCAGATTTAGCAAATAAAAAGTACAGGACACTGAGTTAAATTTTAATTACAGATAAACAATGAAAAAAATGTGTATAAGTCTATTCCATGCAATGTTTGAGACATACTTCTACTAAAAACTTCTGTGTTATTTTTCCGAAATCTGTATATAGCCGGGCATTCTATATTTTATCCAGAAATCCCATATTTAATAAAGTTTATTGATCCACAGGTCAGTTAAGATAGTTATTTTTTAAATGTAAATGATGTGTATGAAAACCTGTTGGCCTAACTTTAGCTCTTCTGATAAAAACTTAATTTTAGGGGTGCCTGGGTGGCTTAGTTGGTTAAGCATGTGACTCTTGATTTTGTCTCAGGTCATGATCTCACAGTTCATGGGTTCAAGCCCTGCATTGGGCTCTGTGTTGACAGCGTGGAGCCTGCTTGGAATTCTCTCTCTCTCTCTCTCTCTCTCTCTCTCTCTCTCTCTCTCTCTCTCCCCCTCTCCCTCTCCCTCTCTCCCTCTCTCCTCCCTCTCCCCCCCCCTCTCTCCCTCTCTCTCAGTTTCTTCCCTGCTCGTTCACTCTCTTTCTCTCAAAATAAATTAAAAAAAACATTTTTTTAAAAAAAGGAGAAAATTAGCTAAGGAAGCCCAGGAGTTTAAAAATTGACCTATCTGAAGTTAGTGCACCTAAATTAGAGTAAAAAAGGAGGTAAGGAATCCTAGAAATAGGAGAGTAGGATTTATAGTTAATATTCAGTCAGTATCTGTTTTCCTTCACCTCCAATTCCCCGCTACTCCTAATTCTGCCCCCTGGAGGCTATAGAGAATAACGAGGATGGTATCACTAATCTCCAGCCCCTGTCGAGATCACCTATGTGCCAGGCACTCTTACAGTGTTTGTTTTAGTTTATTTCATCTTCATAACAGACTTTTGAGAAAGGTACTTTTATGATTTCTGTTTGTTACCAGTTAGGAAACTAAAACACAGAGAAGCTAATTAGTTTAATCAAAGACACATCTCTTTGCAAACCCTTGAAGTGTTTTCTCTTTTGTAGTCTTAAGGTTTCTACTGAACTTTTTTATATTTCTTGTAGACTAAAGTGTCTGGACTCCTTTCTATCCTCATTCAACTCTGGGCTAGCTGTAGTTTGTCAGTGTCCTTGACTGTATCATGGCCCAAATTTAAAAGTACATTTTATGTGTAATATAATTTATAAGCAGGGTACATTGGGATTTTTAATGGCAATTTTACTGGATACTGTGCCCAAGGATTATATGAATTTTTATTTTATTGTATTATTTGGTGGTAAACATACTTTTTTTGGGGGTGGTAAATGTACTTTTGACAGATTGAACTTTTCTTCAGGTAAAATTAGGTTTCTTTATACACAAAATGCAAGCCAGTCAAGTCTTCTTCAGTTTCTATACAATTTTTTTTTTAAACGAATACATAGGAATTCACTTGGATTTGTATAATTTATAGAAATTATTTCACTTTACCTCATTTTTCCTGTCTTCTATCTTATCATACAATAAAACATAATGATAGTAATGATATGTGTTTAGGACAGAGATCCAGGATCTGCAGGAAAGTGCATGTATGAGTAAGTGTTTCCTGTATGTGACCCTGCTTGGACATTTCTAGTCTGTCTTTTCATTTGACTTAAGTGGACATACAATAGGGTCCTCTCAGTGTGTTATGTACTCTTTGACTGTCTTGTTTTAGGAAAGAAGGTTGAAGGCACCTTAGAGCATTTTGCTTTGTTATAGCCTGATGGACTCTTAAATCACTTTTGATAATCCACAATGAGCCTGCCTAGTTAGGTATATTATCCCTAAATCACCATGTCATTCTGTGCCCTGCTTGTACTTGTTAAGTTTCTCCCAAAATAGTAAGACTCTTATTCCTAATAGTTTGCTCTTAATAATAAAAGTAGCCATAGTTAATAAGAGGAAGAGGTATTTACCTGGGGAATTGTAAACCATTACTATTTCATGTAAGAAAACATGAAGCTCTTGGGTTCAAGCCCACATCCAGCTCTCTGCTTTCAGGGTGGAGCCCACTTCCTCTGTCCCCCTCTCTCTTTGCACCTGCCCTGCTCTCTCTGTGTCTCTCTCTCAAAAATAAATACACATTTAAAAAAAAAAAGGAAATATCCAGTCCTAATTGTATTAGATAAGCTGGGGACAGAATGTGAGTAAAAAGGCACTTTTTTTTCTTTTAAGGAAAGCTCAGATTTAGATTAACTGAGAAAGAATCTTCTACCATCTCTTAAAACCGAAGGAGAGAGAAAATTATATTCATATACCTCATAGCTCTAAAATTTCAAGAAGGATCAAATACATTTATGTATTGTGAGTTGATCGTCTTTTAGTATACCATTAGAAGAGAACAACTTTCTGTATTTGTCAACATTATCAATAATTAGTGTAATATCTGCACAGATATGTTCAGTAAATATCATACTCATAATTTCACTCACTTTGGAGTATGCTTTTAATGAATAACTACCACAAAGTGATTAACGTTTATCCTGAGTCTGTTTGACATTTTGTAGCTACCTTTAATCCTTAAGTTTACTGATTATAGTTCTTATTTCCCAAAGGTATTAAAATGAATAATACTTGATAAAATTTTGAGAATATTATGGAGAAAATTGTAAGTATTAGTCAGTGCTTTGCAATATCAACATTCAGCCTAAAATGTTGCTGTGATACTGTAGACAAATAACTGGAAAGATAAAAAATACACATATACACACATATATAAATAAATTATAGGTGCTCTTTGAAGGCAGTCTGTTATACACCATGGTTTAAAACATGATATTATAATACATGGTGCCACAATTCATTATGGAACACATATAAGTGATTTATTAATAAAAGATTTTTTCTAAATACTCATTCCATCATACTCTAGCACAAAGCGGAAACGATTTATAATTCTTTTTTATAAACAACATATATCTTTAAAGGACATACTAGTTTGTGTAAATATTTAAAAGACTTTTATAGTATCAGAAGTATAAAAACAAAACAGTTCTAATTTGGTTTCCTTTTCTCTGATTTGTTTTTCCCATCGTGTAGATGTGAATACTATTCCATTTTTGTTCTTGATGTTCTGAATGATCCCAAATATGTTGCATTTTTTGCTGGCAAGATACTTAGCAATCTCTGTACCATTTTTACTTTTTGCATGACTTAATTGACCATTTAATTGGCTGTGTTGGGGATGGAGGGAAGATTTATACACAAAGTTACTTCAATCAGAAAAGCTTATTGCTTTTGGGTTTTGAACTTCTTTTTTTTTTAAAGAATTTCTTTTAATGTTTATTTATTTTTGAGAGAGAGACAGAGCATGAGTTGGGAGGGGGAGAGACAGAGAGAGAGACACAGAATCTGAAACAGGCTCCAGGCTCTGAGTTGTCAGCACAGAGCCTGACGTGGGGCTCGAACTCACAATCCGTGAGATCATGACCTGAGTCGAAGCCAGACTGCTTAACTGAGTGGGCCACCCAGGCGCCTCAAGTTTTGAACTTCTGGCTACTGATCAACATTCATCTTATTTGTTGGATATTGGTTGGCATTCAATGGCTCTTTGCCTGTCCCATTGACTTGTCTCTCCCTTTAATTCATTTTGACTTTACAGTGAATAAAATCAAACATGTCAGTGAGCCTGGGTGGCCCAGTTGGGCATGCGACTCTTGATTTCAACTCAAGTCAGGGATCTCACCATCGTGAGACTGAGCCCCCCTGTGTTGGGCTCAGCGTGGATTGTGGAGTCTGCTTGGTATTCTCTTTTTTTCCCTTTCTCTCAGCCTCCCCTGCTCATTCTCTCTCTCTCTCTCTCTCTCTCTGTCTCTCTCCCTCCTTTCAAAATAAATAAACTTGAAAAAAAATTTTTTTAAATCAAACATGCCTAACTACTCTACTTAAAATATACACCTTGACATTGATGTTTAATAGATTCCTTAGAGTAAAGAATCTCTAAATGAGACTCTCTTTGTTTTATGCTCTGGAAATAATCCTTGTGCTTGTCAATCTTTAAGAAATAGTATATTTAGTTATATCATAATTAAATGTAGTATTTTTTCCTAAAAAATAAAACTGTAATGTTTAGCTTGTACTTAAATTCTTAGACAGAAAAATGAGACTTATGACCAAATGAGCAATTAGTTCTAAACTTCAATTTTAAATGAAAAATGAATTAAAAAAATCACATTTTGTCTTACAAAACTCTGAACACACTTTACCTAGAATTTAGGGCTCATTTGTAATCATAAAGGAATAATAATCAAACTCTCCAGTAAGATGAGTGTTTGAGGAAATGTGAATTAAACCAGCCACCTGGAGAATGTCCAAATATTGCAAAACATATTTTGAAAATATCAAGTGGGCCTTAGGGTGGAATTCCGTAAATAATCAAAAAAGCCAGATGTCTTTGATCATCAAATAATCTGTGGATGTGCGCCAAAGTGTCCTAAGCTTTCCTCATCTGTCTTTTTTTTTAAATAACCTATTTAATATAAAAGTGAGTTCCAAAAATTTAAACTATTTTTGCCCAATCCAGTTTGTCTTTATGAACTCTGATTTTCCAGATCCTAAATTAATGAAGAATCCGATTTCAAAATATTTTAAAGGTCCTCATTCTCTTCCCTAGTTAGCTCAAATCAGCAAGTATGTCCTATGTACCCACTGTGAACAGGGTGGTCTGTTTGTTTCCAAGGGATATAAAAGGACATAAATCCCGCTGTTCACCTCAAATTACTGGGAACTGTTCTAACAAAATAGTTTCATGCAGTATGTGTTCTAGAGTTATTGAAATGAATATCTAAGAATACTGTATTTTTAGCATATAATTCAAGAAATGTTTTAGGAATTTTTACCCACTGTGACAGATTGTAGAAGAATATAGGAAAAGTGTCACATGTGACACTTCCCTTTGACAAAGTAATTTTATGATCTAGCTTCAGAAAGAAGATAAAATAACAGATAATGTAAGGATATGAGTAAGTGATAATTGTATTATCCAGGAGTTCAAAGAAAATCAAGAAATCAGTAGTCATTGCATTTATTTGGGTACTTCATTTGAACTGGAAGAGTTTATTCCTGGTCTACTATTTATTTCTCTAGGGAACTTTCTTTCTTTCTTTCTTTCTTTTTTTTCAATGCAAAGATTTGCCCCCCTAACACTTATATACTCACAAGTTTCATTGTGGTTATGTGTGTGTATGCAGGAGGGGGGTTGAATCTATGTAGAAGTACTTTGTAATGAGAATCTCCAGTTCTGAAATTAAAGTGGTCATACCACTTTTTGGAGTGCGCTAAAATTCCATTGTTTGCTGCCAAATTTGGGAACTAGTTATATTTAATTATACAGTATTTAGTGAGCTGTGTCTATATTTCCTGTTAAATTATATAAATTTTTAGAGGAAAGACTTTGTCTTAGCATCAAGCTTGCTGACCGTTCTCCAAGTTCTCCTCTGATCTGTACTTCCCCTGTAAGCTGTCCACTACACCACCATCAGCACCGTTCCATCCCAAAGCGGGAGCTGCATGTGAGTGAGTCTTGAGTAACTCTGCCGTCTAGAAAACATTTCTTAGTAACAGCAGAAAGCCTGCCTTCCACCTTGGCCTCCTTTCCTGCCCCTACAAAAATTCTTTTCCTGAGGAGGCTTTACATTTTCTGTGTGGTTGTCTGTTGTATTTTCTGCCAGAATGTTCCGTTTGTCCTTTTTTTTCTACTGGGTGAATTCCTTCTTGTCATGTGGCGTCCTGATTCAACTATTAGCTCTTTAGTTATCTTTCTTTGGCCCCACTGTTAGAATTTTATTCCATGATCTGTGTTTGCTTATTTTGTTATAGCATGTTGTGGATAGTTTATCAGCCAGAGTGTAATCAGGGACAGTCATCACACTAGTTATTTGAACAGTGATACTTTCGTGTAAAGAATTGTTAACTAGGTATAAAGGTGTTACCAAGAAAACTGACAAGGCAAGAGGAGAACACCGAAGAATCAGGAAGGTTGTAGCTGTAGGGGAGAGGTTAGGTTATTAAAACTTAGAAACGACAAAACTGAGACAGACTGAGGAGAGGGTGCTGCCCTTGCTGAGTTCAGAACAGGGTCCCTGTGTGCCTGGAATCCAGCAGCCAGCCAGCTGGTGCTGAGATGATAATGACTTATTAACCAAGTGCAAGAGATGATTAAATGTCTCCCTTGTGTTTGACTAGGAGCTTTTTGATATTAGAATTGTATCTTGTTTATCTATTATTCCAAATCCCCCAATGTCTAAAATATAAATCTTTTCATACTCGTTTCAGAGTAAAAGCTAATCTGTCCTCCTGATCTAATATTCATACATGTTGTGCAGAAATACTGATCCTGAACGGACATCTGTCTGGGAAGGTTAGTAAAACATCATGATTCACCCAACTTACTTTTTGAAACCTGGAAAAATACTCAATTACGGTATTAAATCTGGCCCCATGGTTTCAGATAGGAGATCTGGATCAGAAAGGCATATGTAATGGCCTGTATATTACGTACGATGTCTTGTGCAGGTGTTAGTAAAGATTCAGTGAAAAAGAAATTTTTGACTGACTTACTACTGTTACATTATTTTTCAAGCTGATAATTTGGTCACAGATAGTTTTTTCACACACAGGAATTTCTAAAGAGGTAATAAATTTATGAGCTCCGTATAGTTCCTGAGTGCATAGAATTATTATGGTTTATTAGAGCTTTGCAAATGAAGATAGAAGTCCTTTCGTTAGAGCCTTTGAGAAAGAGAACAGAAGATATTTTAAATTTCCAGTAGTTAAATGGTGCTATAGCAGATTATGAGTCAGGAATTAATTTTCATATTGATTTATTAGAAAGGGAGTTAAGCAGGATGGAGGAGTATGTATTTCCTTTAAATTGTGAGAGTCAAATTCCACTAAAACTGTAAACATGTAGAAAGAAGTGTTATTTGGGGTTTCATTAGTCTAATGTTTTTAACTACAGTAGTGGAGGTAAGCCTCTACACTTCTTTGACAGGATTCAGATGGGAACTCCCCGCTAGCTTTATTTCTGTCACTATTACATATTGCTTCCAGTGCATTTTCCTCCAACTAGTATACTAGTTTTCTCTGCTGTGGGCAGAGACATGCCAGTATGAAGATAAGAATTTGGCAGGTAATCCTGAATAAAAATACATTCTAAGTGTAGAAAGTATTTAAGAGAACTTGAATTACTTGAATTCCTTTGAGAAGATTGAAGATTGCTCTGTGAATGTAATACTTTTACAATTTGCATTAACATTCCTAGTGAATTAGAATCATTCTGGAGTTCATTCCAGTTAAAAAAATAATAGAAGTATGACCATTTTTTAAAAACGTTTTTGCTTTTGGCTGCTAGAATAATAAAGATTCACAATTTAAATCTTGGAGGGTCAGTTAAATTTCAAACTCTCCTTAATAATGATGCTAAGGAATTCTTATTTTTTAGCTTCTGTCAACATTTATTGATTTTTCTGACTATTTAAGTACATTCTGTTAGACAGGGGCTGCAGAAGATATAAGAGACAGAAATTTTTGACCTGAAGGTACTTCAAACTGCTTTTGGGGAGGAAAATAAACACAAACAAGAGCTAAGTAATACTGATGAAGTAAATAATACTGGTTGAGGACAGTAGAAAAAATTGTGTAAGAGCAATCACACTTAGTGCCAGTGTTAGATATCAACAAAATTGCCAGATATTTTAGGAGGAGGGTCCCATTGTGGGCTGTGGTAAAGTCACATCATAACCAACGTTACCATTTCAAAAACAAAACGACTTTGTAGAACAAATTGTTTTTTCCTTTTGTCGTACAAGCCAAAGCCCTGTTGGTTTGGTTGAAAGAAATTCAGTGTAGTGAACCATCTTCTACCCAGCGCTTTAAGTATTTGTCTGCATGAGGTAGGCATTAATAGTTACTCAAAAGAAAATCTGAAGAGGTGTGGACCATCCAGCTACATCCTCTTTATACCTCCAAAAAAAAAAGGCTTCGGTCAATTGCCATTTTTACTTTGCTATTTTTCCTGTTCCTTCTTCTTTGCCTATATGACTGTTTCTAGTAAGTGATTTCTTTCCCCAGAGAGTTTTCTGTTTCTTCCCACTAATTTGGCTACTCTTAACCTGTGCTCTGACAAGAGTCCACACATACTTCTGTCATTACACCTCTCCCACCACTGATGGTGATGGTGGTGGTGGTGGTGGTGGTGGTGGTGTGGTGGTGGTGATGTCCTCGTATAAGTGCAGGCTGCTGTAACCAATTATCATAGGCTTGGATGGCTCAGACGACAAACATTTATTTCTCACTGTTCTAGAAGCTGGAGGTCCGAGATCAGCATGCCAGCATGGCGGGGTTCCTGGTGAGAACCTTCTTCTTGATTTACAGAGGGCTGTCTTCTTGCTCTGCCTTCACATGGTGGAAAGAGAGCTCGTTAGCTTTCTGGCTTCTGCTTAAAAGGGCATTAATCCTGGGGCACCTGGGTGGCTCAGTCGGTTGAGCGTCCGACTTTGGCTCAGGTCATGATCTCACAGTTCCTGAGTTTAAGCCCCTTGTTGGGCTCTGTGCGGATAGCTCGGAGCCTGGAGCCTGCTTCCGATTCCGTGTCTCCCTTTCTCTCTGTCCTTCCCCCACTCATACTCTGTCTCTCTCAAAAACTAAATAAACATTAAAAAAAAATTTTAAAAAAGGATACTAATCCTAGCCAAAAGACTGGTAGATACTATTTTCCCCATTTTACAGATAAGGGAATTGGAGAAGTTTAGCTGTTTTTGCTTAGTCTTCCAACAAGGGGTGAATTGATATTAAAATGTTATTTTTACCGTGGAGTCATAGCTTTTAACACTAATACTGTGCTGCTTTCCTCATTAGACTGAGAGCCCCTTGAAAGCAAGAATTGTGTCTTTTGTTAATAATTGGCCAAATGGCTGCCTGAATGGGAAGATAAGCAAAGTGTGAATTATAAAAGTATGTTTAGCCTACATAGCCAAACATAACATATTCTTCTCAGGAGAAGAGCGTTGAGCCATCGTCCAGCGGATGACCAGAGTTCATTGTCTTATTCATTGCCTGCCAGTACTCATGTCAGGCAGCACATAATCAGGTGCTCAGAGTAGGTGGTCACTGCTGTTGAGGGTATTCAGGAGTGCATTTTATTTTATTTTATTTTATTTTATTTTATTTTATTTTATTTTAATTTTTCAGGAATGCATTTTTTATTTATTTATTTTTTTACATTTATTTATTTTTGAGAGACAGAGAGGGACAGAGCATGAGGAGGGGAGGGGCAGAGAGAGAGGGAGACACAGAATCCGAAGCAGGCTCCAGGCTCTGAACTGTCAGCACAGTGCCTGACGTGGGGCTTGAACCCACAAACTGTGAGATCATGACCTGAGCCGAAGTTGGATGCCTAACTGACTGAGCCACCCAGACGCCCCTCAAGAATACATTTTTTTTTAAATTTTTTAATGTTTTTATTTATTTTTGAGACAGAGAGAGACAGAGCACGAGTGGGGGAGGGGCAGAGAGTGAGGGAGGCACAGAATCTGAAGCAGGCTCCAGGCTCTGAGCCGTCAGCACAGAGCCCAATGCGGGGCTCGAACTCACAGACCGCGAGATCATGACCTGAGCCGAAGTCGGACGCTCAACCGACTGAGCCACCCAGGCGCCCCAAGAATGCATTTTAAGTGTCAGGCACATTCACTGCCATGAAGGAGACACATTTTGTATAAGTGTAGAGTTAGAAGTTGGGAAATCATCCCGATGGTATCGTTTATTATTATTATTATTATTATTATTATTATTATTATTATTATTATTATATGTATCATATTATATTACTCCTCTGTTTTGTTTTCAGCTGTTTCACTGGGGTACTTTCATGTTAGGTCATTAGAGCAGTGACCCTCTGGTGCACCACCTCGAGAGTGATAGAGATCTTGCATCTGTCAGAGGGCAGGAAGGATCTCGGGACCATTAATTCAACCAGCGTGTAATTGCCCACAATGTTCAGGGCACTCTGGGAGGTACTTGGGGATGCATGGATGAGTAGGGCTCTCTAGGAAGGTGAGTCTCCTTCAGGCCGTCATGAGGATTCCTGAAAGTTTCTGTCAGGGAAGGCATGTTTTTCTTTAGGTTGTGTTATAGGCTTCTCCTTGCTTAAGATTAAGGTAATAATCATAATAAGAATTTGTATGTATTTGCAATGTGTCTGGAGCAGTTTCAGGTACTTTATGTGAATTATTTTAAAAACATTTCACAATAAACTTATGGGATAGATATTATTACCTTATTATATAGGTGAGGAAACAGGCCTAGAGAGGTTAATAACTTGCCTGTATTCACATACCTAAAGGGATGGAGCTGAAATTCATATTCAAAGCCAATGCTCTCAACCACGCTGCTATCCTGCCTTCCTCTGTAGCCCGAGCAACCTGGGAAAACAGAACTGTCAGGGTCATTACAAGGTCATCTAGCATCATAGGATCTTTTTGACTCATTGAAGGATACAGACACCTTTTCCATTTTATGGTTGAAGAAACTGACCCAGAGGGTTTGTAAGGCTAAAGTCACACTCTTCTTACCAACTAGCAGTACTGTGTTTGAATAATAAAACAGTTCAGTTCTCCTTGTCTGACTCCCCAATAGCAATTAAACAGGAATAACATATCATGCAGGAACAGAGATCTAGAGTTTATTCTATTTTCCTTCACTTCATTTTTCCTTTCCCTTACTGTGTGGGACATGGATGATTTTCTTGGCTCTGTATATACATAATTACATATCTGCTCAGAGATGACATCTAAGTGCAGTGATTCATGAGCTGAGACTAGATGTAGTTGCACTGTCGCCTAAGTCCTTCCATATCTTTCACCAAAATGCTGATAATTATGCTGCTGGTGGCAGCGGACAGCCAGAGTTGTGATAGGTGTCTGCTGCAGTTTTCCACAGCAGTAACGTGGCAGGGCTTTAAGACTTTCCAAGGGTTTCAAGTGGTGGTCTTTGAAGGCTTGTTTTATTCTTTCCCTTAGGTACTGGAGGCCAGTCAAAGCTATCAGTTCTAGAAGAGTTGTCAGGAAACCTGTCCCTGCCTGTTTCCTGCCAGTAATGCTGCCTTGCAGCAGGCCCCAGGACATTACCATGTCATTTACACTTTTTTCCCCTTTGTAGCCCTCTGGTTATCACCTACTGAGAATGCAAAAGACTTTATTTTCTCTCTCAGTATATTTCCTTCCCATTCCTTTAAGACTTAGCCAAAGTACCTCCTCTGGGAATACTTCTCTGGCTGACTCATTCCCATACCTTCTCTTTTGCCTTTTCAGAATGCCTCTGTTGCTCTGACCAACCATTCAGGAAGGTGCACTCCCTCCATGGCCTTTCTGGCCAGATTCTCCGCATTAGGATGTTGGAATGTTTTGTTTGGTATCGTGGCAGTATCCGGTTTGATTCCAGGAATGGGAATCTTTTTTTTTAATTGCATATTTATTTTTTTTCTGGTTATAAATTTAATAATGTTCATTGTGTAAGATTTTTAAAAGAGATAAAAAGAAACTGTGTGAAATCACCCGTGAATTCACTACCTGTAGATAACCAGAGTTAGTATCTTCGGCCATTTGCTTTTACTCTCACGTGTGAGAGGCAATGTGTGCTTCATCTGGGCATCTGATGTTTATTGTTTGGGACATCTGGGTAGCACCAGCACACTCCCTTAAATTTCTCTCTTTTTTTGAATCCTTTGTCAGAAGCCCCATTTTGGATGCCTGGGATTGTATCACCTGGTGTTAGCAGTGGCTCTTCCTTAGTAATTCCACGAACAGTGTTTGTTTGATCTTAGAACAGTACCTGATAACTTGAAGGGAAAATAGTATCCTGATACAAAAGTATGGAGACACATTAGTTTTGGAGTGTACTCGGGAGATTATCTAGTCTAGTGGCTCCAAATCCAACTGTGTGTGAGAATATCTGGGACTTGTTCAACTGTTGTAGTCCTGGGCCAATTGAAACAGAGTGTCAGGGCTAGAGCCTAGGAATAATAAGCCCCCTAGGAAGTTTCTCTAGGCAGCCCAGCACCATTTAGTGGACTAGAATTTGAGAGCCAGTTCACTGATGTTATTTATCAGATATCTGATGAGAAATTACTGGGAGCCCTGCAGTCTGCTTAGGCTTTGGGAATACCATGATGTCTAGGGTAGACATGGTCTTCTCGCTTATAGGCTTTATGTTGTACTAGGGAAGACAGTGGAAATACCAAGTAAGCAACAATAATCATTATATCATAGCAAGTAGTTTGAAAGTAAGGGACCGAGAGAGAACATTTTTAGATACAGTGGTCAGGGGTATCCTCTCAGGGAAAGACACAAAGTCTGAGGATTTGGAGGCTGAGAAAGAGCCACATGGACGAAGTGTGGGGAACAGTCCCTAGGCTGAGGCATGCCACACACAGACCCTGATGTGAGCAAACTCGGCATGTTTTAGGAATTGAGCAGCGGTATATCTGCAGTGCAGGGAGAGAAGGGAGAGGGGCAGAGATGGGCTCAAGGTTGTTTTCACTAGGTACCTAAATACCCATGGTGGTAACTGGTAGGATGAAGGCCAGAACCTAGTTTGTGGTTGCATGTCCAATCAGTGCTTTCTCTGCTGCTATATTGAGTCAGCTTTGCTTGCCATAGCACAATATCACAGACTGGAGGGCTTAGATAACAAATTTATTGTCTCATATTTCTGAAGGCTGGAGATCCAAGGTCAAGGTTTCATCAGGGTTGGTGTTTCCTGGGGCCTGAGGTTTATTCTTGCACACGGCCACCTTCTTACTGTGTCCTCATGTGGTCTTATCTGTTCTTGTACATCCCTGGTGTCTCTGTTTGTCTCCAAATTTCCTTTTCTTAGGATACCCTAATCACCTCATTTTGACTTAGTCACCTCTCTAAAAGCCCTGTCTTCAAATACAATCACACTTTGAGATACTAGAGATTAGGTCTTCAGCATAGGAATTTGGGGCAGAGCACAGTTAACCCTTAAGAGCTGCCTTCACGTAGTGGACACAATGCCCCATTTGTCATAGGAGTCAGTCTAACAAAGCAAAGCACCTGTTAGTCACCTGGTATTAGGAACAAGAGGTAATTCTTTATTATCACAGTAAATTAAATAATTAATTCAGTTTTTTAAATTGAAATAAATTAATACAGGTGGAGGGGTGGGAGTGGTGTGGAACTGGCTTATGAGATTTTTTTTGTTCCATTGGCTGAGACTTTTTGCAGTTTTAAAACCTTTCCTTACCAGGGAATTCTGTATCTGCCAGGGTTTTTTTTTTTTTTCCTTTTAAATTTATTTATTTATTTTGAGAGAGAGAGAGAGAGAGAGAGTGGGGCAGGAAAAGAGAGGGAGGGAGAGTAAGAGAAGAAAGAGAATCCCAACCAGGCTCTGCATTGTGAGCATGGATCCTGATGCAGGGCTTGAACTCAAGAACCATGAGATTGTGACCTGAGCTGAAGTCGGATGCTTAACTGACTGAGCCACCCAGGTGCCCCAAGGATTTTTTGATGCAGAGAATAGAATCCACCCTAGCTGGTTTAAGTGAGATTTATTATGTGATATTAGCTGTTTTATAGACTATTTGAAAGGATGCAGAAACATGCTGTAGGCTAAATTTCTATGAACATTTTCTAGAACTACCTCACGGGACTAGGCTGACAAGAGAATGCCACCAACTCCAGAGCCACGTTGCCTCTGCTGTGACCCACACAGCATACGCACCTTTGTATCACCTGTGCAAGCAAAATGGGTGTCCCGGGCCCATCTTTGTTTCTTCATATAGTTCACTTCTAAATCAAAGCTCGCAGCCGAGTGGGGGAGCCTGATCTCATGGCTGCACGTCCTCTTAGGAAAAAAAAAAAAAACACAAAGAATATTTTGGGTGCCCACAAATGAAAATATGACAGATATTGTCTAAATCCACTTTTTCCAAGATATGCTGACATTTGACATCTCCCAGTCATACCATGGCAAAATGGTAACACATGAGCAGGGACCATGTTCATTGTTAAGGCTGAGAGAGGGTGTGAGGGAGATACAAAGAATATAAAGTAGGAGATGAAACAAGGAGAAATCTTAAGAGTCCCATCAGTAAATGCCCTTCATTGTCACAATTGGATTATGTGAGATAAAGGGGTGGCACAAGCTTGTGAAAGAAAGGCTGGTGTGTAGCAAATACAGACCCAGCATTTGAGAGCCTTGGGGCTTCTGTCTTGAGGCTCCTCTCGAACTCGTTTGGCCCCAGTGGAAGGTATTGTAGGTGTGTTCACCTCTGTAATTTATTTTAAACTGGGGAATTCTCTTGGCTCTGTATTTTTTAGGTGGACTACTAGTTTTCTGTATGTAACTTTTCTCTCTTTGGGTGGGGGTGGAAGGCCAAGTGTGCAGATGGCACAGCCACAACTGAGTGTACGCATTATGTAAAGGCAGGGAGAACTATTGTACTATCAGGAAGGGGGCACAGCTAAAATCATAGAGTATGTATTGCTATGTATGCATGCATTTGCAAATGGAATCGTTTAAAGTCAACCCTCAGGCATCACTCATGGTATCACCGTTTTTGGTGCTGAAGGTACACAGCAGGGATGAGAATATATTAGCACTTACTGGTGGTCATTACAATATATTCGTTAAGAAGTAGTGTATAAAGCGCTGACTAAATCTACACACATTGACAACTGCCTTCACCTTGGAACCAAATGTAAAATTTAAAAATTAGCCTTGTTTTTACTGGAGACAGAAGAGCTCCTAATGTCTCGTGCATGTTTATAGTTCTTTTTCCCACTTCAGTGACTTTCCTTCAGCTTCTCTTGTTTTGTAACTTACTGTGGTTAACACAAAGTGAATTTCAGGTGCAGGAGGAATGCATTTTAATTGTGCTTTTCTTTCAACTTGTGTAGGTTTAAAACTTTTAAAAATATGGTGGTCAAAATTATCAATATTGTTAGGGAAGAATACATATTAGGAGTGTCTTATGCTTAGTAAATATATTTTAGGTGACTGAGTGAGTAAATGAATGGATGGTTAAAAGAAATATATCTTGGAACGCGATGTGGGTTCAGGTGTCTTTTCTCCTGCTTACTAGCTGTAATGTCATGATCTCTCTAATATTCAGCTTCCTTTTCTTTAAACTGTATAATGTTAGGTACTGCATATATATCTTTTAAGGATCAAGTAAGATGATGTTTGTAAAAAATGTGAAATGATGCTGGTCTGGCCTCACTCTACATTTCTATCATGACTTTATTCCCTTCTGGGAGATTCCCAGTGAAGATTAACATAACAAAGACACTGGGAAGTTCTCCAACAAAAGAACCTGTTGGCATTTTGAAAATTATGTACACCATATTTTTTGTGAGTGGAAGATTATTAACATGTTTCTAGGATATTTTCCACAAAATAAAATTTGGGAAAGGCTACTGTGTATTAAAATCACGTTCATAATTCTTTTTTAGAGGAAAACATTGGTATATTTCTTTTTAAGACTTTCAAAAGTGGCCAGAGAGCTAATAAAGAATTTGCTGGGGGACACCTGGGTGTCTCAGTTGAGCATCTGACTCTTGATTTCAGCTCAGGTCATGATCCCAGAGTCGTGGGTTTGAGCCTCATGTCAGGCTCCACACTGAGAGTGGAGCCTGTCTAAGATTCTCTGTATTTCTCCCTCTGCCCCTCTCCCCCACTCACATGTTCTCCCTCTCCCTCTTTCTTGAAAATAAAATAAAGTAAGATAAAATAAAGAATTTACTGGATGCTGAACCTTGTTTGGAATCACATGGAAGGATGGGGTAGTAGCAAGCAGGTGACAGCAAGGCTGGTGTGTAGCAGGCCCAGAGCACCGCTCTCCTGAAGAAGACCTCGTTTGATTTTTACTCCTGCGCATCCATCTTGAGCCCCTACCTCATGGACCAAAGCCTGGCACTCAGGGACAGTCTCTTCCTGTGTGGCTATTACTCTCTGCGTGACTGTGAAGGTCTATGGTTTAATTCTGCAACTGCCTGGTCGTGTGACTACCTCTGCAGTCCTCGAGGGCATTGAGCAAGCCAGCCAGGGCAGGATGCAGCTGTTTTCCAAAGGGTGCATGGCAGTCCCTTCTGTCCGTGAGGCTGTAGCCTCGAATCCATCCGAAGTGGTCATTACTGGAAATGTTGATTTACACATGTGTGATCGTCATCGTGTTGTGGGAAAGATACCCGAAGATGGCGGGGGGAGGTATGGGGAGGGAAAAGGGAGTGGTTTTCAACTCCATCCTTTTATACTGGAAAGTGTTCATTTGTGTGAAATAAAGGAACTTAGAGAAAACATGGTAAAGTAGGACAGGAGGGATTGTTCACAGTTATCGCAATACATCTTAAGCTGATAAACTCAAGCTATTCTTTTCCTGTTAGATTTTGCTTTTGACCTTAAAATGGCTTAAAAATCAAGGATGAAAGCTCATCCATTCCTTTTCTTGGTAGTTCCTCCTTGAAGGAGTTGGGAGTAAAATTGATTCTCCCTGGAGCTGGCAACCCTTTTAGCCACCACCTTGGATATGATATTAATTCTTTCCATTATACCAAAGACATTTTCCAAGGTTTCTCTTAGGAATTTCTTTAACATTTTCTCCTGGCTCTTAAATGTATTCTCTTATTCAGAGTTGGTGTAGACTCTGACAGCAGTGGTACTGTAGTACTGAGTGCTTATATCTGTACAGCGTACTGCATGGGAGGTGGGTAAATGCCAGTATCTGAAAAGGAAGATTTCTCAAAGTTTTAGACACAGCCATTGAAAAGTGCCCACATTTCCACTTCTAGAGCTCATTATCCGTTTCCCCGTCCCATGGCTTTCATTTTATTTTCTTTTGATGTGTCCATGTTTATGTTAATTTTTATATTAATCAAAAAAATTATTGCTTTAGTCAACCATCCCTATTAAATTTAGTGGAGAGACTTCTTTGAGGAGACAGGGTTGGTTAGTCAGGGATGTATATCTAAAATTCTCTTTGATTATATTCTATCCAGAGTTGTTAAAATAATTGTAAGTCACTTTTGCCGTTAACCAAAAATGAAGGAAAATATAGAATGCTGGTAATTGTCATGCTCCAGTTTGATAGGTAAAAGAGAATGAGTTCCCAAGTTCTGTCACGATGACTTTATGTACATCGAATTGAAAAAATTCTGAAATGCTGCAGCATGATTTTATGAATAGGAAATGATTACGTGTGTTTGAGAACATTATCGTGATTTCTGCCTCTCAGTGTCCTGAGTGGTTGAAACAAGGGTATTCTCTTGAGTTTACCGGAACAGAGGCCAGATCAGACGCAGAAAGCTCTGATCTTCTTATAGTGGAGCTTAACCTTTTGCCCAAATCAGCTTTTCCCACACTTTTGTTCTATGACTTCAGAGATTTTTTTCTCTTCTCTGCTCTGTAGCTCCCTGTCTTTTACTTGTTACGAGGACAATGTGATCCTTGCAAATGTGGGAAGAGGAAGCGGAAGTAGGCTTTGACCTCTGTCAGTGTACAGAGGCTTCATTTTCTTTCCTCTCCTCTCCCTTTCTTCTGTCCAGCTGACTTCATTGTCTTCTTGCTCATTATCTGACCATGTCCTCCGTAAGACAGCAAACAGAATTGTAATCAAGGCTCTTGCCTGAATGAAGCTCTGAGAATTGGTTACATGAAGCCTTTACTCAAGGGACTCAATATTTAATGTGTTCATGATTGGGTTAATGAAACAGGGAGCAGGTGACAAATTTAGTTTATGGAAGCCCCATGCATGGTAGTAGGCATTTGAAAGGGCGTAAAACACATAGCAGAGATTCTAATCAACTAGGGTGGCTTAGATGAAAGGTCACCAATGAAGTGTAATGTGAATTATGCTTGGGTAATTCATATTATGAAAATAATGTAGGCATATTATAGTATGTCATTGCTTCTTATTGCTTTCGAACCTTCATGAAATAGAAAAGGGTGTACTTGCTATTCCTTATAACAGAGGTTTGGATGATTTATATAAAAAAAAAATTACCTGGACTGCGTATTATAAAAATACATTTACCATGGTGGGAATGAAGATAGAGGAATATCAACAGGGATGTGGGGGCAGAGATAAGATGCCATTACTGGTACTGGAATTCTTTCTCTCCAAGTACCTTTCCAAAGATTTTCTAGATGCTTTTATTCTATGGAGTTCATATAGTGACTTCTCTGCTAGTAAAACTCCATTGGTAGAAAACAAGTTTGCAATCCCAAAATAAGTATTTTTATTCTTTTTAAGCATAATCTAAAGCACTTAAAAAACTGTTCTTATAGGAAGAGATAAAATAAACTTTACCATTTAATATTTATTAACTATATAACCCATTTAGTCATATAATACAGTAATATAATTTTACTGAGAGCATTGTGTTTAAATATGGTTCATTGTTTTTAACCTTAGCTTAATTCTTTGTGATATAGCTATTTGAGGATTGATTTCTAAGTATTTTAATATCCTTGGACTTACTGCTTTTATTTTAATTTATATGCTATATTGCCCCCATTTTAAAGGATGCACTTTGATGAGTTTTGGACTAAGTATTTTGTGATATTTGATTTTAATAGCTGATCTCTAATATTAAAAAATATAGTTAGATCATAATTCATTATTAATAATGGGTATGAAATACACTTTTCAAATAGTTTTCTTCATTATTTCAGCCTTGTGTTGGATCATTTGTTTAGCAACTTTATTTTTCAGATCCAGATAGATCTTCGATTTTTACCTGGAACATATGGTTGATTAAATCCATGAACGTGTCAGTTTTTCCATTTTTTGCTTGTGTGCATCTGTTCGTTATTAGCGTTATCCTTAATCTGTGTTTTCATCTCAAGAATCTTTTTAAGCGTTTGTCCATTTGTAAACGAATTCACTTACGCTGATATAATCTTGTTTGTAAATCCACTTAGCCAGGCCCAGGTGCTTTGCTGTCTTCCACAACATGCTGAAAGTGAAGAACTGCATGGGCCCTTCCCCTGGGGGGAGTCCCCCCTCTCCTCTCTGGATGCCTCACCATTCCAGGACCATGTGACTCACCGCAACTGGGAGAGTTTGGACAGTACACATTAGGAAAACTTAATTTTATTTTTAAGGTAGAAAAATTATATATACGTATTTTGTATACACACAGAAATTCTAACCTGTTCTTCTGTGCCTCAGGGGTTCATCTTGTAGACCTAACTCTATCAGTGGTTGTCAATTTGTTTACCATAAAACCATGTAACCCTTTTAAAAAATAACTGATTACAGAGAGGCCGATCATGTAAAAATAGGTGAAGCTACTGCTGTTGAACAGCGTTGAGGAGCTGGAATCTCGTCTGCCTTATTCCTTTCCCACCTGCCGCCCCCCTGCCTCCCCAGCCAAACCTAGCAGAACACACGTGGATGCGAGAGAGAAGGGAAAACATTTTCTCAGAAATCACGATCACATCTCATTGTGCTTCTCCGTCTCTGTCTCTCTTGGTTTTTAGCTTATGGACACTGACATTCTTGTCAACGACCATTTCCCTCTTTGCCTTTCTTTCCGAAGAGCTTAGAGCCAGTTCCGTCTTTTGTACTAAACATACGGTGTGGCGTTCCATCTGTTCCATTTTTTGCAATATATGGAAATGCATGGAATACATTTAGGATATCAGGCCCACTCCTGGCTCTCTCTTCCTTTCATCCTTTTAAATGCTTTTGCTTGATATTTTTTTAGTTTATGTTTTCTTTTTATATTAAACAAATTAAATTTATTTTAAATTTATTCTCTTTTAGAATAAGTTCAAGGGCTTTGACAGTATCACCTATTTTATTGTTGTCCAAAAATTAATCATAATATTTTTGGGAGAGAAGTTCTAAATAAATTTAAAATGAGCAAATTCAAAATGTAGTGAATGACTTCTAGAAAAGATTTTGGGAACAGAGGCAGGTAAATCCAATGTTACATGAAAATCTTTTTTTACCCTGGACTGGAAAATATATAGTTGTATTTTATTATTCTGTAGAATTTTTTGGCCAGCGATTGCCAGTTGGGACGCTAGTTGACAAAAGAGGAACATCTGGGCTCTCTGGTTTTAAATTGGAGGTCAGTTTATAAATGTGTGACTTCTGTGTTGTTTTTGGCAACAAGGTCAGGATTTTAATGCTGGGATTACCGAGTCGGGATTCTTTTCTCTGGAAACTAGGGTCAGTTGTTGTAAGAATACATGGAGACTTAGGAAAGTATGTAATGACAGATCTCATCATTTTTGAATTGGAGAGCAGTGTTAAATCAATTCTATCCAGGGAATTTGCGGTTTTGCAGTCCCATACCTAAATGTTTGGGGAGTCATTATTTTGTGACCCATTCAGAAATTGGGGCATTCATTTTCTGAAATTCACTATTCTGAATATGTTAATTTGTTCATTAGTCCCTGGTTTCTTCAGAGGAGTACTTCCTAAGAAGAGCCTTGAGACTTCACGTTGAGGATGCTGGAGAAGCTCAGAGGGATGACCTCCTGACCACGTGTTGTTTGCCTCTCCAGCAACCAGGGCCAGTTCGCATTGTCATTTGCAATTTGCACTTCTCTACCCCTCCTCTAGGTGCTTGGGTCAGGTTCCAGCCCAAATGATTGACTCTTGGTGTGAGGAAAATTTACAAGGAAAATTGTAAATAAACTGTCAAAACAAATTCTCATACTGTGTAGCATAAATTGAGTATGGGTGAGTGTTTACAGAGAGTGCTTTATTATTATGATGTTGGTGACACTTTGTTTAAGTTGGGTGATGCCTTGGATTGTACTACTTAGTGGTACTTTCCTCCCTGAGAGGGGTGAGGGTTACTTCTTGGACTTCTGAGAAGTAGGGGTTGAAGTGGGGGTGAAATGAGTGGAATGATTTCTTTTTTCTTATAGAAAAATCTGTTTAAAGATATGCACATGGAGTAAGTCATAAAAATGAGATGAACAAAGGTGTTTTTTACTTGCCTGTGTTTAGTCTTATGCTCTGGTCTGCAGCAGTGAGGTCTGACTGTAGCACCTTGCTTGTCCTTCCCTTGAACTTCAAACCCTTGAACTTCATCTGAGAAGTAGGATATAAATAGCACCCTGGGGTCTTGCATGTGGCCAAATATTGTACTATAATTAGTAAGGTTTATGGCCTGCCATTGCCTTTCCAGAATGATGGCTGGTCAGTAGGAATCAGTGCTTTTATTAGCTCTAGGCTTTGAATGGTTAAGAGAATTGGATCTCATTATATAGGAGTCCTTTGAAATAACAGTAATTGAAATGAATAAACACCAGGTAGGGGAAACTGTAGCATTTAGCTGTCCTTTCATTTGGCTTTTTAACTCCTGTCCTTTTGGTGAGATAGCAGAACAAGGAATTGGAATCATATCAGTGTGTTCTGTCAACTGATTCTAAAACAGAGTGTATACGTTGTATAAATTATGCAAGTTGTATTGGGCCTTAGTTTGTAAAACTTTGAAATGAGATTGATGAAGGGAAGGATGAAAAGCTTAATATTGGAAGGGAGTGTGAAATCAATACAGGGACGTATCAAAGGGGAGTGGTGAAAGAGGGTGGGTGGATAAGCCCAGCTGCTTCTATGAGGAAACAACAACTCTTACTCCTAGTGGGTGAGCCGGAAGCAGTGACTTTTTGTATAACACTTAGAGGCTGGGTGTAAGGCATTAAGACCCAATGTAGGGGCGCCTGGGTGGCTCAGTCGGTTGAGCGTCCGACTTCGGCTCAGGTCATGATCTCGCAGTCTGTGAGTTCGAGCCCCACGTCGGGCTCTGTGCTGACAGCTCAGAGCCTGGAGCCTGCTTCACATTCTGTGTCTCCCTCTCTCTCTGCCCTCCCCCGCTCATGCTCTGTCTCTCTCTGTCTCAAAAATAAATAAACATTAAAAAAAAAAAAAAAGACCCAATGTAGAGCTACACATGGTAAATTGGTATGTTGGAAGCAGGTCTGGTGATCCATCACTGAAATAAGATAGCCTTATAATGGGTTTCAAAGAAATCCATGGGAATCTTTAATACATTATATGCCCCAAAAGGGAGAAGGAATGGAAAATAAGAAAGACTGTTGAAAGTTCAAAATTCTTCTGAATGCAACATGTATTTATAGAGATTTCTTTAAGAGGAATATTGGGGTTTAGATATTAAAAGAGAGCTTAAGAATATACATCTACATATATGTGCTTCTGTATAATTATATGTATGTATATACACACACATACTTATGAATATAGAGCCATAAGTATACATGTAATATGTAGGGGTTTGTCTAGCTAGGCCTTATTTTAGGTTTTAACTAAAAGTAAGCCTTCTGAGAAATAAATTATAATAGTCTTGGGACGATGTAAGAGTATTGTCTTTGGCCTTTAAAAAAATGCTTGAAAATTTTCCTAGCAATATCAAATCATCTCGTATAATAACCTATCGTTTGAATAGCCCCTGAGGTTCTTTCCTGCATGCTCTCAAGTTTTTATTGAAAAAACACTTGCAGCCAGGTGCAAATTAAATTTTTTTTTTACTATTAGAAAATGTTATACTTTTGTCTGATCTTTTTCTGACCTATTAATGGCTTCTCTAAAAATGATTACAATCATTTTCGGATATCTTATATCAGAAATTAACATCAAAAAGTATGGAGCCTATGTATTTTCCTAACTTCATCTTCACTCTTCCTACCTCCTCTTAATAAAAGAAGTCATTTAGAAAGAATCTCTAATTTAGTGTCATTGATACTTTTCCATCATTAAAGTATAATGTGTATGCAGAAACTTCAAGTCTTCTTTTAATCTGGTGCCATTAAATTTACCTACCATCATATGAGTAAATCCTGCTGCTGAAGTGCCCTACCTCATCCTCTCTGAGAAGTAACCTTCTACCCTGAAGGTGATGAGGAATTCCAGATTCATTCATGAAGCCTTTCCTCAACCCCCACCCACTCTACTTCTGCTCTTCCATTGCCTTACCTTCCTAAACCTTAAAAACAACACCTTGTTTTTTATTGTATGCTAATTGTTCTATGTGTCAGCATAGTAATGTATAGTACAGTAATCTTATCCAGCACTAATATATATATATGATTTTCTTATATATATATGTATATATATTGATTTTCATATATACATATGTATACCTAATGCTAACTTTAAATTTAAATTTAATTTTTTATTTTTTTAAGTTTATTTATTTTGAGACAGAGAGAGGGAGAGAATGCATGTGTGAGCAAGGGAGGGCCAGAGATAGAGGGAGCGAGAGAATCCCAAGCAGGCTCTGCACTTTCAGCATGGAGCCTGAGACAGGTTTCGAACCCACAGACCATGAGATCATGACCTGAGCCGAAATCAAGAGTTGGACGCTTAACTGATTGAACCATCCTGATGCCCTCCTGTAGTACTATGTTTTTTTAAAACTGTGGTCAGTGGCCATATTTTACTCTTAAAATTTCCCCAATAGTCCATCTTGGCACAGGGTGGATTTTTATGATTCATTGGTTCATGAGTATAATGCCATAATCAGAAATTACCAATGTTGAAATACTGAGTTAAAATCAGCTCATAGATGAAACCCAGAATTTGGATTTTAATAATGAATTTGTCTTGACAACCTGAAATCTTACCTAGATTTTTAAATGAGTGAAAAATGAGAATTGAGATTAACAATTTACTTACTGTGAAAGAAGTATGCACTTGAAGCTTGAACTTGCTTTTCCTTCCTTCCTTCCTTCCTTCCTTCCTTCCTTCCTTCCTTCCTTCCTTCCTTCCTTCCTTCCTTCTTTCCTTCCTTCCTTCCTTCCTTTTTCTCTTTTTCTTTTTATGATTGTCCAGTTATTCTAACACTTGGCTTTTGTTTAAAAATAATTTTCAGGACTATTTTTATAAGTCACTCATATCGAAGACTGCCTTTAATCTTCTACATAAATAGTTGTTTAATAATATGGAAGGCCAGCTGGAGTCTAATACCCAAAAGTATTTGTTTCTGGACCAGGGTAATGTTATACATTTGACTGTTGGACAGTGTAGAGATTAGGGGCACTGATTCTCCCATGCAACCCAAAATCCACATGTAACTTTTCTGATTTCCCCTAAACTTAATAGCCTACTTTTATCCTTATTGATAACATAGTCAACAAGCACATATTTTGTATGTTATATGTATCATATACTGTATTCTTACAATAAAGTAAGCTAGATAAAAGATGTTATTAAGAATATCATAAAGAAGAGAAAATGCATTTAGAGTGCTGTACTGTATTTATGGGGAAAAAGTCCATTTGTAAGTGGACCCATGCAATTCAAATTATATAAAGGGTCAACTGTTTGACATATGTGGATTAAACAGAATACCAAAAGGCTTTTGGGAAAGTAAACACCAAATTTAGGATGGTTCTGATTTATTTACATTTCATTTAAAGTCTGGGAATAGACAGAGTGACCTTAGCATTGGATGGTAACAGAGCTACCATCATATTCCACTTTCCTTTTGTCTCAGTTGGAGGCCTCACTTAAAATTTAAACAAAAACAAGGCTGATCCAAAGATGACCAATATTCTGAAGACTTAGGAGAGTCCTCTTTAAATTCTGGGGGAAATGCCAGATTACATTTAGCAGGGTAGTTCTCTCATTTTAGAAGGAATGTCGAAACAGACACGGTGACCAGTAAAAAGAAAGGAAAATAACCATTTGTGAGTTCTTCCTCTGTATCAGACATTGTGCTAAGTGTTGAGGAAAAATCCTCTTAAATCCTTCAAATAAACGTGTTTAATGATGCTAATAATATAGATGAAAATATGAAGCTCTAAGGGGTTTCATCTCTTGTCCTGGGTTACAAAATTAGTAGTGGTTAGGCTAACATCAAGATCTAGGTCTGTAGACCTCTAAACACCACAGTCTTTCCAGCACATCTGGCTTAATCTCAGTGTAATTAATTTTGAAGTTCTGTTTTTAGGTAGGTAAATGTTTAGGGTTGTTATATCCTCTGACTGAATTGATTCTTTTATCATTATGAAATGACTTCATCCATGCCAATATTTTGTGCTCTGAAATCTACTTTGTCTTATATTAATATAGGCACTCCAGCTTACTTTTTGTTAATCTTGCCTTGTTCAATTTAACTTGTGCCTTTATATGTGAATTGGTTTTTCTTGCAGTGGCATATAATTATGTCTTACTTTTGTTTGTTTATTTATTTTGAGAGAGAGAGAGAAAGCGAGAGAGAGCAAGTGCACAAGTGGAGGTGGAACAGAGAGACAGAAAGAAAGAGAATCCCAAGCAGGCTCTACACTGTCAGCGCAAAGACCAACATGGGGCTCAAGCTCACCAATCATGAGATTGTGACCTGAGCCAAATTCAAGAGTTGGACACTTAAACAACTGAGCCACCACCTTGGTCTTGATTTTCTTATCTGGCAACATGTGCTTTTTAATTGTGATATTGAGACCATTTGCATTTAATGTAATTATCAATATGTTTAGGTTTTTAACTATTATCTTGGTGTATGTGTTCTGTTTGTCTTACTTGTTATTTATTCCTTTTCCTCTTTTTCTGTTGTCTTTGGGATTGACTCTTTTTTTACGATTGTATTTTATCTCTTCTATTGGCTTATCAACTTTTGTTGTTGACTTCTATTATTATTTAATGGCTGCTTTAAGTTTTTAGTATACATCTTTAACTTAGAGTTTACTTTCAAGTAATGTACCACTTCACATGTAGAATAAGAACTTAAGATAGTAAACTTCTGTTTTTTTCCTTCTGACCTTTGTGCTATTGCCATACATTTTATTCATACATACATTTTATTTAATTTTTTTAAATCTTTAATGTTTATTTATATTAGAGAGAGAGAATGCGTGAGCAGGGGAGGGGCAGAGAGAGATGGAGACAGAATCTGAAGCAGGCTTCAGGCTCTGAGCTGTCAACATAGAGCTGGATGTGGGACTTGAACTCACAAATTGTGAGATCATGACCTGAGCTGAAGTCACATGCTCAACCACCGAGCCACCCAGGTGCCCCCGCCTTTTTATTTTTTGTTTTTAAACAAGCACTCACTAAAGTTCCTAGAATCTAGCAAATAACAAGTATATCCAGCACACACACAAAAAAACAAGCTTAAATGAAATGTAGGCTTTCAGTTGACACGTTCTGTTTATTTTAAGTACAGTTGTTATTCAAGGGACAGAGTGTTGAACAGTCTCCCTAAACAGCAGTTCCATATGCCATGAATGTAAACTTAAAAACGGCAGCTTAAAGGGAAGTTGCTTTCTTTCTACTCCATGGAAAAAAGTGCTGTTATTTTCTTAACTTCACATTACAGGGTGTGAATTTGAATACCCTCCCCCTTTTTTTTTTTAACTCTTGGCAAATGGCAGTTGACCGATATTCCCTCATCTTTTATAATGGTAACATTTGCGATGGCAGTGCTTTTAATGTCTGTTAGGGCTTTTTTGGTCAGCAGTGCTCTCTTGAACAAAATAGCCTGCTTTCACCAGCCTATCAGATTTAGAGACATGGCTTTTGAATCTACTAGTTCTTACCCTGTTATGGAAAGTAGTATGTTTCAGGGTTAAAAAAAAAATGCTTGTTTGTTTGATAAATATTATTGACTAGTTATGATCTTTTAGGCAATGGCTAAGTTTTGAGTGTGTATGGGTGAAAAAGACTTGATCCTTGTTCTTTGTTCATAACCATTTAGTGTCAAATGATCATTATAACACATTATGATAATTATTATTGGTTTGTTTGTTTAGTAAGCATTTACTGAGACTCTGCTGTGTGACAAATACTATTCCAGTATGTATATTCGTAGCAGTGAACTGTTCCCTGCTCTCATGGAGGTAATATTTTAATCAGGTGATGGGGGATAAAGAAAATGCTGTAAACGTAAGTTAGAATAATGGTATAGATCTTGACAGTGGGAAGGTACTATTTTTTTTAGTAGTTGGGAAAGCTATTGTTCGTAATGTGACAATTGAGCAGTGACATTAAAGAAGTAAGAAGACAGATTATGCAGATGTCTGAGGAAAGAGTATTCTAGACAGAGCCATGTATAAAAACTAGAAAACGGGGTGTGCTTGAGTGTAACTGAAGAATCATAAAGAAGCTGGAGTGGCCAGTGGAAAGAGCAATGTTTATCGGGAGGCAGGAGATGAGTTTATCAGGATGGAGAGGAGATAGGGATGGGGCAAGAAACCAGATCACCTGGCCCTTTATGAGCATGGTATTAAGGGTGTGAGCATCCCCTGTGAGCTAGATAATAAGGCCCCTGGAGGATTCTGAGTAGAGGTGAGGCTTGAGGAACTCTGGTGTTAGAAGCATCCCGCTGATTGCTGCCCTGTGAAGCAAGGCAGGAAATTTGGGGGTGATGTTGGAGGTTAGAAGCTGACGAAATAGTCTAGGTGAGATTCTGAAGAGCTCGGGCTGAGATGGGGGTATTTGTGTGATGACAGTGGTCAATTCAGGTGATATTTTGAAGAACCCATCCTTGGGTTTGCTGAAGGGCTGGATGTGTGTACAGTGTGAAAAAAGAAGAGAATCAAGGATGGCTGTAATGTTTTTGGCCGTGAACAGGTAGAAGTGAGCTATGTTTAGTAGGGTGTTAAGGAATGGGGTGCAAATGGTTTGCAAGAATTGGATTTTGGACCTGGTATGTTTGAGGTGTGTATTAGACTCAAGTCAAGCTTTCAGGTAGATGCTTGGGGGCATGGGTGTAGAGTGAGAGGAGAAGTTTGGGCTAGAGAAAAAATTTGTTATGGCATATTATGATTAAGGTAGAAGGACCAAATTCATGTGTACTTTGAGCACTAGACAAAAATAATACTTAAGATTGTCTAAAACAGAACATACTTTATGCAGTTGAAGAATCTGAAGCCTAAAGAAGTAGAGTGAAGTGCCCAAGAACACACAGGTTGTTGGTGAAACCCATGTCACTCAGTTCATCATCTACTATTTCTAATCCAGCACACAGTTTGCCTTTCATGAAGCTATAGTAATAGAATGGGGGAAATCCCACTAACTTTAAAAGCAAAGACAGTAAACCGTGGTGGTGGGCAGTGTTTAAGATCCCAGACTCTGGAGCATACTTCCTAGGTTCTAATCACTGTGTGATCTTGCCTAAATAACCTAGCTCCTCTGGGCTTCAGTTTCCTTATCTGTAAATGAGGTTGATAATGATACTTACCTCATAGAGTAACTGAGAAGATTAATTGACATGATATATGTAAAGCACTTGAAACAAAACCTGTTAAATAGTGCCGTCTAAGTGAAGCTGTGGCTCTGATAATGTTAATAACAACTATAATTATTTTTAATTTTTTTCTAAATAGTTACAAGATGGTCACCAAGTCTGCTTTTTAACCTGAGTGTCATTGGCTCAAATGCAAAATAATGTGGCCTGCTAAATGTTGTCTAAGATTCTTATTTCAGGATGGACGCTAAGAACTTTTTTTTTAAGTTTATTTTATTTATTTTTGAGAGAGAGAAAGAGAGGATGCGTGCATGTGCGTGAGGGACAGAGAGGAAGAATGACAAACGGACTCAGCGCTGTCTGTGCGGAACCTGACGGTAGGCTCGTTTTCATAAAACAGTGATATTATGACCTGAGGCAATGTCAAGAGCTGGACATTTAGGCTTAACTGACTGAGCCACCCAGGCACCCACCCCATGGGAGCTAAGTAAGAACTTTTGTTACAACTCCTGGGGGACCCAGCCTTGGCTTGACATCTAGGGGTATTCAAATATTATGCACAAGCCGTGCTGAAGTCAAATATTCTCATATACCTTCTCTCCAGAGTTATCTGTTCTCTCCCTAATATTTGTATCTACTGGTGCTTGTAACTGGTCAATAACAGACTCTGCTCCTCTGCATTATTTTGTTCTTTAAATTGACGGTATTCTGTGAGAATGGCTAATCTGCCTGTTTATTAAACATTCATGATTTCGTGACATCTCATTTTCTCCACTGATGGCTTTTATGAATAATGCCTTTTTAATAGAGATCTTAATCTTTAACATTTAGGCAATGTCGTGATTATCTACCCTGTAACCTCTCATTGGAGTGTTGTTAGGTTATCATTGCAACATTGTGTACAGATCAAAATAAGTAAGTTCCTGTTTTTAAGACCCTATCCTTTTTGGTTAAAAGTTGGTTTGAGGCATCTTCTTGAGGGTAGAAGAATTGAATATGACCTATTAGTAAAACTTCAATTTTTAGGGAGATAATGAGATTATTTATTAGGATTTTTTATTATAAGGAAGATTTAATGACATAATTTTGGTCAAAACGATGACAAGTCTCTATTTCGTTGGATAGATGATAATGTCTGCTTATTTCCTTCTTATGCCTGACATACTGAGTGTCAAGTAAGGTGAGTTAATAGAGCTATTATTGTCCATAGATGATTGGTCATTGATACAGCGAGCAGTTGGACAGAAGAGATTTTATTCTGCATAGATTGTGCATTTTCAACTAAATACTTAGCCCCCTCTCCCTGCTCGATGAGTTTGCTCTAGTTTTTGTCATGTGGCACTTATGGAATTTTTACTTAGCACATATTCATCTTCTGCCCTTTTCCCATGTAACAAGAATTATTTATCTTTGCTGTCTTGGATGTGAATTTTATCAACAGTGTTTGATAACTTCTTGATCCTCTCTCGTGGTCTGTGGTCCAGTATCCTCTTCCACTTTTTTTGACATGATCTTCTTGTCCTAAGATAAATAAGCCCTGAGTGTGGAGCATAGTCTGTTTATCTCCTGGTCATTAATTCCTTCGGACTGTAGTCATGTCTGTTCCAGTGAGTGCTTTTGGGGCGGAGGAGGAGGGTCACTAAAATGATAAACATCCTCAGAGATTATTACCCTTTATCACCTTACAGCCTTTTGCTTGCATTCTATTAAAGACTGGACAATCTTTACATTGGCAGTGTGCTCCCCTATAAGCCCACAGGCTGGCACTCTTGACCCGGTGGGCTCTCCAGAACGACGTTATGTGGTGCAAAGAGGGGTACTTGGGGGTCCAAGTTAATGTGTTCTCTTTGCCATTGAATCATAGAATTTTAGGGTTGAGAGGATCAGTGAAATCATGGAGATCTGGTTCTTCGTTTTTACTGATAAGGAAAGGAAATTCATAAATGGGAAGTGTCCTTGCCAAAATGAAAGTTCATAGCAATACAGGAACCATAACTAAAATATCTTTTGAGTCTTATATTATGCCCATAGTGAAATGGAAAAAGAAACAGAGTGTTAGAGGACAAAGAACTTTGGGTTTGCAATTTGAAGATGGGATTTTTATGTTCAGGTCTATTGTTACATAGTAGTTGTGACTTAGAATAATTACCTTTTACTGTTTTTGAAATGTTCATTATCCACTGAATGATGGATTTGTCATTGACCCTCCTTTTACCTAAAATGTGTTGTCTATTCATATATGTTGAGTTATGCCATATTTTGATATTTAAAATTTGCTCAATTTTTCATTTGATGAAAAATGTTGACTCATATGGAAATAAACTATGACCCCATATTTTTCTCTTCTTCCACTTCCTTGAGGTCAGAGGAAATAGATTTTTTTAACTTATATAATTGTATATTCTTATCTACTTTGACAGCTACACCTCAGGGTCTCCCCTCTCCTGAAAAGAATTATAATAATTTGGCATTCTGTGACCTTCCTGTCACAATAGATGGGTGCTTGAGACTCTGCAAGGATTTTTATCAGCAGTGTTCATCAGTGTTTCCCTGTTAAATCTAAGGAAAATAGTTCATAAGATGTCTCAACTAATGGTTTCAACTTGGGGTTGTATCTCAGGCTGAACTGGGTATGTTATCACTGTCTTACTAAAAAGTACTATTTGGCTTTTGTTAAAATGTAAAAAATAAAATAATAATTACTTCTAAATCTGCCACCCAGAGATAACTACTTTAAACATTGTATATACTTTGTCTTTTAAGATGCATGTTTATAGAATCTAATATATATAATTGTACATACTTAATGCGTATATGTATAATAACTGGATATACTGTTTTAGAACATGCTCCTTTCACTGAATGTAACTTCTTGATCAATTTCTCATGTGGTTAAATTTCCTTCTGTAACATCATTTTTAATGCTAGTATTCTTTGTTATGGAACACCATGATTTATTTAAGCAAACCCCTATTATTGAACATTTTAGAACAAGAGTGCAGAGTCTACCTGTGGCACACTTTCCCTATTTGTGTCACTTAAATTTGATGACATTTTTAATTAGAAATCTAATCATAAGATAAGACTTGATAGCACAGACACTAGAAATTTAATTTCTATCAGTTGAGAAATCCTGTTGGAGGATTTCCATCTAATCACATATTGTTATTTCATATTGATCTCATTAAATTTTCTCTCTGACTTATTCTGACCTCACTTTAAATTGGGTCAGCATGTGTATATGGAAAGTATTTTCTCAGCTATTGGGCTCTATACAATATGGCTTAAAGCCATGCCTAACTCACTCATACTTTATTAATGAAAACAGCAGTATGAATAAACTAGTTGTAGTAGAATACCCCTGATGTATGGTGGGGGCTGAAAATTCAAATGCTTACTGGTGGCAGGCATGAGTGGGAAGGACCAGGTGAAAATAATAGAGGTAATTGGTTATGTTTTTCATCTAAAGGGGCCAGTTGTTAGTTAAATCAAACTAAGTTGTTAACATGGGAAATAAGGATCCAGAGTAACAGAATTTTCTTATTTTTCAAGAAAAGCTGGAAATTAAACTTATTTATGGAAAAACTCCTCATTCTTAAATGTCAGCCATAATTGTTTTAAAACACAGTGCTAAGGAGAGGTGCCTGGGTGGCTCAGTTGGTTGAGCATCCAACTCTGGCTCTTGATTTCGACTTAAGTCATGATCTTGGAGTTTGTGAGACTGAGCCCTGCATTGAGCCCTATGCTGACAGTGCGGAGCCTGCTAGGGATTCTCTCTCTGCCCCTATCCCCCACTCGCTCTCACAATGTTCTCTGTCTCACTCTCAAAATAAACTTAAAAAAAAAAAAGTGTCTTTATTTAGAAAACAGTGCTAAGGAAACAGGAGACCTCTGTGGATCGCACGTAGTCCACAGGTGCTAGGGGTAGAGGTAACCTGGGAGGTAAGTCTTCAGCTCTTTAGGAATCAGGAAATTCTTTGTAAAGAGAAGGTTTTACTTTCTACACTCATTTTTCCAGTGTTACTTTAAGGATAAGTATGATATATAAAAACCAGAAGATTTCAGGTAGGAAATTACTTTAAAGAAAAAGAAAGAATGGCAATTTAAAGCTAGATCTATGCGTTTCTAAGACTCCCAAATGAAATTCTGTTTAAAATCTTCAGTTTTCTACATAGCACAGTAAGTGCTTGACAATTCAACCTTATCAGCAGGAATTGTGGCAGGTCTCCTCATAATGTAGGTAATCAGTAAATATCTTTTCATTGAAACAATAACGTACAAGTTGGAGACAGTTCTGATACCACTTATACTACTTAAGTGTGGAATGCATTTGAAGTGCATGTTTCAGAATGGAGGATGATTCTAGAGGCTCTCAGAGATTCACTGAGCCTGATGTAATAGAATATGTCCCGGTATATGAACGTCTATACTGCTAGCTTCTCTGTTCTGCTCCCCTTGTTTAAATTGCTTCCTGTTATTTAGTCTTTGCCGTGCAGAGACTAAACCACCTCTCCCAGGAGAAGTGGACATGAACACCTCTGTGTGGGTGAACTTGTTGATAGGCACAATTTCGAAAGCCCAGAAGGTAACCTGATGGATACAATTGATCTTTTATATATGCCTTTTAAAAAAATTGTTCCCACTGAGTGAAGTAGATATGGTCCCTTTTATTGTAACACATTAGAGGTGGTAACTAAGGAGCAGGGACTGAAGTTGACTGTAACTGGTATGTCCTTTCCATAAAACCAAATAGGGTTTGACTTAATTCCGTGATTGAGGATTATCCAGATTCGGCTTGAATTTTACATTTTTGTTAATTTGTCATCTGGAAGAGAAATATGGTCCCACTGGTGTTGGTTTTCAGGATACAGACTCAATGACAGTATAAGGTGTAACCAGTCCAGAGTGCGTACGCTCCATAGCCAGCGGTGGCACTAGAGTGACAATACTGCCGCCTCCACACTGTTTGTTCTTGGCCTCACTTGACATGTTGATCTTCAGTCCTCATCCATTTGTGTGGCATGGTGACATTAGTGTTTATCACCACTAAGCCTCTTCTGTTGCTCCTCCCTACAAAGTTTTTGAGGAGTCAAAAGTCCCCAGAATAGAGATGACTGTCTGTATGCCTGCTAATTAATTTTTCAAAAGGACTTTGATCTCACCTCCATTTTTTTCTCTGTGTGTATTTGTAACAACAAATAATGACTTCACAACATTTCTAAAATAAGAGACATGCTCCTTTTATAAAATACAAAGAATATAGAAAAACACAGAGAAGGCATTTACAAAATATCTCCAAATTACCATATCATAGAGAATTAGCCTCCGCAAATTCAGGACTAGAAGAATGAATGAGGGGATAGGTAGGTAGGTATGAATAGTGTATTCATGTTGGGCATGCTGTTTTAAAATTTAAAGCATTACATTTAATGAAATGAAACTAGAGGGAGTTTTGAACTTCTGAATAAGTTTCTTCATTATAAAAGCATTAATATGTAAAATAATGCCTCCAAGATAAGGAAATGAACCAGTAGGAGGTTGGGGTCATCATGTTACTACCACCATGCAACCATCAGAATGGGTGGAATTAAAATAGTGAAAATATAAAGCTTATATGAGGATATAGAACATCTGGAAGTTTCCTATACTCTTGGAGGGAATGTAAAATGATACAGAACCTACAGGAAATTGTTTCTTACAAAATTAAGATTTTAGGGGGCACCTGGGTGGCTCAGTTGGGTAAGCATCCGACTTCCACTCAGCTCATGATCTCACTGTTCATGAATTCAAACCCCAGGTCAACCTCTGTGCTGACAGCTCAGATCCTGGAGCCTGCTTTGGACTCTCTGTCTCTCTCTCTGTCTGCCTCTCCCCCACTCATACTCTGTCTCTGTCTCTCTCAAATATAAAATAAGATCTTAGGATCCAGTAATCTACTGATATTCGCTCCCAAGACATAAAACCTTGTGTCTACAAAAAGATTGGTGTAAGAATGTTCATAAGTACTTAGAAACAATTGCCAGTAATAAAATGTGGTACATCCATACAAAAGAATTGTATCCATCAATAAAAAAGGAAGGGACTATAAAGGTACACAGCAACAAGGAGGACTCTCATAGACATTATATTGAGTAAAGAAGGCAGACACAAAAGCACATATATGAGTCCATTCATATTATGTTCAAGAGCAAGTAAAATTGATCTCTGGTGATGGAAATCAGAACCGTGGTTCCCTCTGAGGTGACTGGTTGTCCCAGATGATGTCTGTGTTCAGTATCTTCATTGGAGTATTGATGAAATAAGTGTATGTATTTGTCAAAACTCATCCACCTGCACACTTAAGGTCTGTGTAGTTTATTATGTATAATCAGACCTCAACATAAAAATTTTTTAAACAAAGTGAATTTAAGCATTTTACATATTATGGATTATCTTCTGTGAAAAAAACAAAAAGAATGAACAAACTGGTGCTTCCTCCCACTGCCCCTTATGTTGCTTGAATTCCTTTTTCTTTTTTCAGGTTTTAGAGCATTCATACTCTGATCTGCAATCATAATCCCCAGTTGTTTAGTCTTAGTTCTATATTTAAATAGATTCTATGCTCACCACAGGTCCTTTTGCCACAGTTTTTCCATTTCTGAATTCTTTATTTTGATTCATCTCTTGTTTATCCAGATTTCATGGTCAAGTAGTTTTTTTGGTTTGTTTATTCTTAGGGAATACTCATGAATTGTCTATTTCCTGGGTTTTTAAATGTTTGCAAATGCCTGTGTTTTGCTTTTATACTGGAACTGCAAATTAGCTGTATTTAATAGTATAATATTCTTGGGTCATATGTTTCCTTTTTTAAACACATGGCCCCACTATCTCCTGACAGTGAACATTATCATGAAAGTGTCTGTAGTCAGCCTAATTTTGTTGTCTTTCTCCTGCTAGTAGGTGATTGGCTTTTTATACTTGATGTGTATAATTTTTTTATTCTTCTATTCAACAACTTAAGCTACCGCTTGAATTCTTTTGTATTGTGTATAAATTGTCCCGGGTGTGAGAATGCCCTTTTGATCTGTAGTTTGAATTCTTCCTTTATTTTGGAGAGTTTTTGGTGTGTTATAATTTTTTGTACTCCAGTTTCATTATTTAAAAAAATTAATTCCAGAGGTGCTTGGGTGGCTCAGTCTGTTAAGCATCTGACTCTTGATTTCGGCTCAGGTCATGATCTCATGGTTTATGAGATTGAGCCCCATTTTGGGTCCTGTGCTGACAGCATGGAACCTGCTTGGGTTTCTTCCTCTCTCTCTCTCTCTCTCTCTCTCTCTCTCTTTTTCTCTTGCCTCCCTGCCCATGCCCACGTGCATGCACACACTCTCCCTCTCAAAATAATTAAAACTTAAAAAAAATAATTCTAGTATAATTAATATACAGTGTGGTATTTGTTTCAGGTTACAGTATAGGGATTCAGCAGTTCTAGTGGAATCCCCTGCAGGCCGTTTTCTCTCTTTCTCTCTTTCTGTGATTAGGACTCCCTCCTCTCCTCCGGGCACTTTTTCTCCCCAGAATTAACTCTCTATAGCTCCTACCTTCCATGAAGTTGCTGATTTTCTCCCTTCAGAGGTGCAGTTCTCAGTCCTCACATCAATTTCTTGGGTGTTCAGAATGATTTGATGGGTTTTTTTAAGCTGTTTTTGAGGGACGAGACAAACATAGGATCCCCCTACTACTCTGCCACCTTAACTCCTCTCGTGATTCAACAGTTCTATACATTAGTCAGTGCTCATCACAGTAAGCATACTCTTAATCTCCTTCATCTATTTTACCCCTCTCACCGCCCCTCCCCCCTCTGATAACTGTCAGTTTGTTCTCTACATAGAGAACAATGAATCTGGGTTTTTTTATTGTCTTTTTTTTCTTAAAGTTGTTTTGTTTCTTAAATTCCATATGTGAATGAAATCATATGGTATTTGTCTGTCTCTGACCTTATTTTACTTCGCATTACACCCTTTAGATCCATCCATATTGTTGCAAATGGAAAAATTCCATTCTTTACGACTGAGAAATAAGTAATAGTCCTGAAGTAGGTTTATTGTAGGACTGAGTAATAATCCATTGTGTGTATGTATGTGTATATATACACACACCACCTCCTTATTCATTCATCTATAGGTGGACACTTGGATTGCTTCCATGACTTGACTATTATAAATAATGCTGCTATAAACATAGAGGTGCATATATCTTTTCAAATTAGTGTTTCGTATTCTTTCGGTAAATACCCAGTAGTGGAATAACTAGATCATATGGTAGTTCTATTTTTGATTTTTTGAGAAAACCCCACACTGTTTTTTTTTTTTTATAATGGCTGCACCAGTTTGCATTCGCACCAACAATGGATCACAGTTCCTTTTTCTTTGTAGTCTGGTTTTTGAATAAGAATGCTTCTTTTCTCTTTGCCGTGTGTGTGTGTGTGTGTGTGTGTGTGTGTGTGTGTGTGTGTGTGTGTGTGTTACTTCAAAAACACCAATCATCCTTAATTTGATTATCTTGGTTCTCCAGGTGTCACCTTCTCTCTACTTGACTTAATTTTTTTGCCTTTTCCTGCCACAGTCAGCCTGATTATCTCTATCCTTTACACCGTGCCATTAGCTTTTCATCTGTTTTACCCAGTTTGTTTACTACCTACCCAGTGTCATTTCGTGTTCTATGCATCTCCTTATTTCTGCTATCTTCCTTTCATTTTGGCATTTTGTACTATCATCTAGTCTTTGAATCTAGTTTTATGAAGATTTTATAGAATGTGAAACCCTCTCTGAAAGTCCTGTTTCTAGGGTGATATTCCTTACAGTCTTAGTTCCACATCTGTTGTTTGCATGTGAGATCTTTTTGTTGAATTTTTGTGTTTTAGTGTAGTTTGTAATTTGCCCTTATTTCATCTCACTCATGCATCATGGAGACCACTCTTCACAGCATGTTTGTTCTGATCAAATAGATATGAATGTACCTGATCCTGTTTCTACTTTATCCAAGACTAAATTGACTTTCAAATTGCTATGTACAATTTGAGGACTGGCCGACAGCCTCTCTGCAGTACTCATAATCCAAGGGCATGAGAGTGGGGAGAAGTCAGCTGGACCAGAGTGCAGTCTTAGCTGGGGTGACTAACGATCCTGGTGTGTCTGGAGCTTTCCTAGATTTAGCATTCAAAATCCCACATCCCAGGAAACCCTCTTAGTCCAGCCATGCAGTGATGGTTGGTCACCCTATCGGGGTATTCTCTTTTCTACATCTATTTTTATTAAGTTTATTTAGTTTTCGAGAGAGACAGAGAGAGAGAAAGAGAGAGGGAGAGAGAGAGAATGTGAGCAGGGAAGGGGCACAGAGAGAGGGGGAAGACGATCCGAAGCAGGCTCCGCACTGACAGCAGAGAGCCCGATGTGGGGCTCAAACTCATGAACCGCCAGATCCTGACCTGAGCCAAAATTGCCCCCCTTCCACACATTTTTAAGTAACCTAGGCCTGCACCACTGCTGGTTAACTTGACCCTAACTCTGCCTAGTGTTTTCGAATGTGGCAAGCCTGGGGCACATGGGAAAGTACAGGATTCTCGTGTCAAGCATTATTTTATTTATTTATTTTTTCGACTTCCAAAGCTTCCAAAGCTTTTCTCCAATTGAGAGCATTTAAGTGAGAGTGTTCAGGGTTTAGTCAACTCCTTCTTTTTGTTCATTACCACGTCTTGGGAAGAATAACATGGGCAGGACTCAGAGCTCTGCTAGGTCTTGTTTTTTTCTGTCAGGGACCGTGTTTCAAAAGATGACACACATACAGTTTCCTTTCCTTGTTTAATCACTATATTAAAAAATTTTTTTTTTAATGTTTATTATTTTTGAGAAAGAGTGTGAGTGGGGGAGGGGCAGAGAGAGGGAGACACAGAATCTGAAGTAGGCTCCTGGTTCTCAGCTGTCAGCACAAAGCCAGACAGGGCTTGAACTCACTAATGGCGAGACAATGACCTATGCTGAAGTTGGAGGCTTAACCAGCTGAGCAACCCAGGCGCCCCTCCTTGTTTTAATCACTTTAAAAAAGATACTTAAAATTTCCCATTAGCCATTTGAGGAAGTATTTTCCGTAATCTTGTTTGGTTCCTCTATTGTTACCCAGGCCATTATATAATTTTGGTTCTCTTGGTTGGCCACCTGATTTAGCCTGGTATCTTCTTTCTTCTTCTCCCTTCCTGCTCCCACACACACACATGAATCAGCTTCTCCCTCTCCCTTCCTCTCAGTCTCTCTCTCTTCCCCCCTTGTATGTAAGTGAAAATATTCGGCTCTTTAAATAAAAAAATAAAGGTTCGAAAGGGAGCTTAGAACCCACACCCAATCAAAAGGACAATAGATTAGCCCGTGAATTGAAAATGTGCTCCTTTATTGCACGATTTATAAAATTTAGATGCTGTCGTTGAAACTTCTATTTCTAGGGACTGCTTCACACTGAGTACTATATTTAACACTGAAACATTAATGCTGATGTGGATTTTATATTGAGCTTACTCATTCTCTTTAAAGATTTAATTTTTTTAAGCGTAAAGAAGATTATGATCCCCCAACATTGAAATGTAGTAGCTCAGATTTCCAAGGATGGTGTTATTTGAGACAGTGAACATTAGGAACCAGTGCCAGCTATCTGTCCCTATCCTCTGCAGAGCTGCCTTAATAATTCTGTGTCTACACGAGCTGATCAAGCAGTTATAACCCATACAGTCAAGAAAAAGAAGCCCAGTTTTAACTGCTATGGTCAGGAAAACAATGCTACCCTGTTGATACATCCTGAAAGAGGATACATTTTTGAAGTTTTTGAATGAGGATGAGAAAACACTGCATATTTAAGGCACACCTTGACCTGTAATGCTGAATTCATCAGCAGGATGTAGCATGTGCCATCAGAATAAAAGTTGTTTACCTTTACTCTCTCAAAGGTGTTTTGGTATTTTGTTGTTGTTATTTTGGTTTTGGTTTTGTTTGGCTTTCTTTTGTTTTAAGCAGTGGGATTGGTAGTATTCAAAATCCATTTATAAATTTGAAGTTTTGTGCTTTTTTATCTTTTTCATAATTCCTCAAAGGATGTATAATAAGAGAAATGGTCACTTTTATATTTGCTGTTGTTAGCCTGTTTTTTCTAGTCTAGAAAGATAAAGAAGTTTGTTTGCCCGGTCTTCGAATTCTCTTGTATTTGTCTGTCTGTATATTGTATTTCTTCTGAAATTATTTGCTTTATATTGAGCTTTCCAGGAATACATGCAATTGAAAAAATGGGAAAAATTTAAAATTATACCTTTACATCTTATTGGATTGTTTACTCAGATTTATGACTGCTGAAATAGATACATTTATTTAGAAACAGACTAAAGTTGGAAACAATTCCAGGGAGTTTTATTTTATTTACATTGTTTAGCTAAATAAATGAATACTATAACACTTTCCTTCTCCTTTCCTTTGGTGATACTATAATAAAAGATTTTGTTTCTCTTGGAGATGACAGTGTTTTCTCCTCATGGAAAGCAAAATATATTGGAGAAAATTGTTCAGTTGATACTTAAATGTTCATTTGAAACTATGAATGAAAGTCAGTGCATTTATTTTCATCCCTTGTCTGCCTGTCCTCCCTTTTTAGGTAAGGGTGGGGCACTGGGCAGGGGGAATGAGACAGTAAAAGTATCATTTGTTGGCTCTCAGAGCTGTGGCTGGAAATATAATCTGGTCTACCTTCCAGCCACCGCCTTACTTGCTGTTTTATATGGTGTTCACATAATATACAGGAATCTGACTGCAACACACTATCGTGTAGTGAGGAATTCAGAATAAAAGACAGATCCTTCCTGAGGACCTTGGTGTCTTGCAGTGAATACCAAAAGGCCCTTTTTAAAAGGGAAGCAAGCAGCCCCCAAAATGGAAGCCGAGAACAGCCTTCATCTGAGACCTCACTGTAGTAATATGTGAGAGATTTATTTAGAAATTTAATTAGCCTAGTCGTATAAATAACTTCTTAATTATATTTGGCATTTGTAGCCATTCCCTTAGGATTTCCACTTTAAGGTAGGCAGCACCTTAAGCCTAATCACCTATCAAATATTTTAGCTGATGGTACGGTACTTCTAGTTTCTCTGTTTGAATAGATATTTTTGTACACTCTCTTCCTAAATATTTCATCATTTTAATGCAATCAAGATTTGGTCAGAATAGCAAAATACTGACTTTTCCTCCAAGATGATGTACACATTGTCACCCATCACACTTTGCTTGCTGTCAATATTTTTTTAGGCTTGCTATGACCTACTTAAGGGTCTCATGACAAGATTACAAATCCTGGTGAAGTTCTTGCTGCAGACTGCAGTGAATTCAGCATTTGCACTTGTGTTTCCCAGTCTTGTTCCTGTGGAGATCATGGCCACCCTTGTCATGCAAACCCACCGCCTTCTTTTTTTGGTAGACATGCTTTTGTTGTGAATCTTGGGAAGGACTGCTGTTTGATTTTGTTGATTTGGATTTCTAGTGTACGCTGCGTGTATCTCTTGGCATTTCAGCAGGAGACACTTTACTGGTACCCTCACCTCACCGTAACTCTGATTTGTCAGCATGTCCTTTCTAAGTCTATATCTTTCAAGGGTTAATCTAATAGTTTCAAAAATGTTCTTGGAGTGAAGCAAGAAATTGCCCCGTAGCAGAGATTAATTTGAAGAGGTTTGAAATGATGAACCACACATAGCAAATTCTCTTTGAAAAGAAGTGTGTTCCTGAGTTATAGCCCAAGATAGGCAAAGGGGGAGGCTGGGGTATGAGGAAGAGGCTGCACCTTGATTATAGGCTAGAAAGCAGTGTGCACAATGGAAGGTTATGAATACTGGGCTGAGCAGGAAAAGTTTGTAGGAAGTTGTAGGAAGATGTCATCCATCTTTAACAGTATAGAGCATATATGAAGAAGGACAGATGACAGGGAGAGCGGGAAGGTGGGAAAGGAAATGGAGAGAAGGAGAGCCATGAATAATAAGAGAGTGGAGGGACGCCTGGGTGGCTCAGTCAGTTAAGTGTCTGACCCTTGATTTCGGCTCAGGTTATGATCTCACAGTTTGTGGGATCGAGTCCCATTGATGGGCTCTGTGTTTACAGTGTGGAGCCTGCTTGGAATTCTCTCCCTCCCTCTCTCTCTGTCCCTCCCATGCTCATTCATTCTCATTCTCTCTCTCTCTCTCTCTCAAAATAAATAAATAAACCAAAAAAAAAAAAAAAAAGAAGAATGGAGTAGAACTAAGGTTTCCTAAAGGAAACCCTTTGGCATTCTACCTTAAGTAGGTGGAGAGTGATACTCCAGCTCCATTGAATATCGCCGAGCAGGACAGAGAGTCAACTGACTTCATGAAGGATGACCTCTTAGTTGAGTCAGTAGTGAATTGGGTGAAGGTCACCCTTGCTTGCTGGGGATCTGTTATGGACAGAATATTTGTATTCTCTCAAAATTCATATGTTGAAGCTAACCCCATTGGGATAGTGTTTGGAGGTGGGTACTTTGGAAGTCATTAGGCCGTGAGGATGTAGGCTTCATGAATGAGATGAGTGCCCTTAGAAGAGGCCAGAGAGCTGGCTTGCTCTTTCTGCTATGTGAGGATACGATCAGAAGTTGATTGTGCAGTCTGGAAGAGAGCTCTCGCCAGAACCTAACCATGCCACCACCCTGGTGTCAGACTTCTAGCCTCCAGAACTGTGCAAAGTACATTTTTGTTGTTTATAAGCGACTCAGTCTATGGTATTTTGTAATAACAGCCTGAACTAAGGAACTGAAACAGCCCCTCTTTTCAGCATGCTTGGTTCCAGTGTCATCCTTACTTGGCTTTTTCATGGCTGCTGGCATGCCTTATTTTATGGCTTAGCTGTTAGTAGGCCGTGGTTGCATAATGTCTCTGTATTCATGTAATGTTCCTGCTCTTTCCTCCTTAGCTCTATTCTGGTTTGGTGGCACTAAATGAATGGGACAGACAGCCATGGATTCACCACGATGAACTGCCAGTCATGAGAGAAGATAAGCCAGTGACTTTGCCCTTAACATACTGCAGCCCTTGCCCTACATTGCATCCCTAAGAATTTGCATAGTATGTGGCTGCTCTTCTTGGCTACGTGTGGCGCTTTCCCCAAATTCAAACTAGCCAAAAACGTTCGTTAACTTGAGAAATCTGAGGTGCTGACTGTTGCTGGATCAACTGCTGGCTCCAGGAGTTCATTGTACTGACAGAGCTCTCTTCATCCCTCTGGGAAGATTTCTTTTCTAGCAAGTTCTTTCTGTGCGACTCTAGCCTTTCACACCTCTTGGAGCTCAAAGTCCCGCAAGATGAAAGCTCTTCTTTCTCATCAGCTCTGGCCGAAGTCGGAGGGAAGAATCTGCCAGATCTTGCTCAGTGTCTGGCTGGAGGGGGTTTAAAATGTCTGGAGCCTTTCCCCTCTAAGCTACAGGGGTCGTGATAAAATGGTGAGAAAAGATAAAAGGGCTTTGCACAGGGTAGATTCACCTTGTTAGTGTTTCATGATTTTTGTAATTTCACTGTGACTTGGAAACACTCTGAAACGATGAATCCACTCTTGAGCTGCAATAATTGAGGCAGCATTAACACAGCCAAGTGGATTAGGTATGGTTGGCTTTCGAAAGGGGTTGTATTTGTTCAGATGGTTTTGTGTGTCTCAGATTTGAGCATTCACTGTTCAGAACCATCCTGAGCTCGCATCCCAGCCCGCTCAATCTTGATGTGTGTTCCCCGTAGGAAATGGATACCTGGCCCTTGCTGTTCCACACCCACGTGCTAGTGCGGGCTTAAAAGGGCATCTTTTCTGCTCTCTGCAAAATCAAAGCCTGGTCCTCTCTGTTGGTCCGTATGAACCTGAAGCCAGCATTTGAATTAGACACTTGACATGCCAGTAGCGAAGTTCCTGATACCAATAAAGTTTTTCCTGCAGAGGTAGTGGTCTCCAGCTTAACTGCTTTGCTTCTATTAAAAAGGGCGCCAGGGTGGCTCAGTCGGTTGAGCGTCTGACTCTTGATTTCAACTCAGGTCGTGATCTCAGGGTCGTGAGATCGACCCTTACATCTGGCTCTGTGCTGGGCGTGGAGCCTGCTTAAGATTCTCTCTCTCTCTGCATCTCCCTCCGCAACACCCCCCACCCTGCCTGCTCCTATGTGCTCTCTCTGTCAAATAAAAAAATATTTTGTAATTTAAAAAATTAAAAAAAAATAAAGCAAATTCTTCAAGTCATTTTGAACCAGAAAGTTACATTTGTAATGATTTAGACATCCAGATCTTTTTTGAAATATTACAGCTATTTAATTGTCATGAAGTCATGACACTGTTTAGTTCCAGCCATATTTCTTAAAAATAATTTCTTTCTGTGATGCATCAGTAGTTTACCCTTGTACTTTCAAGGATTAAATGGGATCAAGTTGGTTCATAATACTATCTCCTGTTAACACAAGCAAACAAACCACCCAGTGAGTGCAATTACCGTCTTCATTAACACTGCTGTCTGTTGGAACTAATGAATTTCCATGTTAAGTTCAAAAGTGACTCCTGGCTGACATTTTAGATTATCCAAATGAAAGTGACAAGCTCTGTCCTTCATGTTAGTGTGTAAGTTCAAGGGTTAATAACAGTTCCCGTCCAATGTCGGTCTGACTTTGCAACAGATATTGCAGACACCAAGTGCTGGTCTGGTGCTGAGAATGAATGATGCCATTTTATGAATTATTTTTCCCTGTTTATTTTTGCCCCTCTAGGCTTAGGATTTTCATTTTTACACAAACAGAATCATATCCAGGACCTACCTATGAAAGAGGCGGTTCTGCATTGCATAATTTGAGAGGTCCAAAATGCTGTTCATACCTCCTTTCAGTGCCTAGTGAATCAGATGTGCTGGGTGGGAGATGAGGAGGCAGATGTGTATTCTTCCCGCAGAAGCCTCTAGCTGAAATGATTATGCTCCCTGAGACTGGCCATTTAGCCTCTCTGTGCTTGCACATTCGTAAGGATTAGCTTATCAGATTTGCTTCAGATCTCATGGGCCATCGTGAGACGTAGAAGCAAGGGGATGAGCAGGCACATTTCCAAGTTGGGTGCCACTAGCTCAGTGACAGATTCTTCAAGGGCAGCTGGAAGGAGGCGGAGGCCAAGAGACAAAGGAGGGAAAACTCAGAATGTACCTTGCTTGTATGGTAACACTGTAGGAGCAGCCTTGCTGGCTCTCTGACATACACGGGGAGTTGGGTGAAAATCCTAGCCCCAGCATGGTTGTTTTTAAACAATTAGAAGTCTGAAAATAAAAAGTCGCTAGCTCACAAGGAGGATGGAGTTGTAGTGTTATTCAGTGTGGAACGTGTGTCCTCTGTGCCAAGAGAGGAATGGACGAAGGGAACGGGGTGAGGCAGCTCACCCCATTTTGTGGCAGAGAATGGAGCACTGCCGTGACCTCCTGTGCAGAGGGTGATCAGAGGTTCCTTCTCCTGGGAGCTGCCATTTCAGAAAGTTTCTTCCAGAAAAGCTTCCCTCCTGGGTCGAAATTTTTCCCATCGATTTCAGCCATGTTTTGGGTGATTCTTTAAATGAAGATCTTTTTAAGATATTGGTAGGCAACTGCAGTGCAGCCAGTGAGTTCTCCTGAGATTCTGCCAGTGAGAGGAGGCAGTTCTGTGCTGGGATCTAGGCGGTGGGGAGCTGGGGATAGTTTTCAGACAAACACCCATTGGTCCTTTTGTTGCAGGCTCTCTCTCAGCCTCCACTCTGCCAACTAAATGGTTTTGCTCTTTGGAAAGTCAGGTGTTTTCATAGAGGTCTCTGAAGATGTTGGAGAAAAATAAGAAATTTGTTTTTGCTACTACCTATTAGGTTCTCACCCTGAGAGTCTCAGCCCTTGAAGAGCTTGGGCCTGGACCTGGACCATACTCCTCTGTTGGGGCCTTCTTCAAGTTAATCTTATAAAAGTTGATTGATCAATTGCATTGCCTTTTCTTCCCTCTGGGATCATATGTTGTGCTGTGGTGCTACTCACCTACCTGTGTGTCCCTAAGTGGCCCTGCTCTTCCTTTCCCTTTCTCTCTGTGATCCTTTTCATCAGTTAAATCTCAAGTCAGGTGTTGTGTTTGTTCTGGGGGAATTATCGTCCACCTCCCGGATCTGTCAATAAGCGTCTTCTCTGTACTGCTCGGTTCATATCCTGAGTAGCATCCTCCTCAAACTGCATCACAACTGCTGGGCCGCACGTGTCCATCCGTCCCCACATGAGTGTGGGGAAAGTACTGTGATTTACCCATCTCGTGTCTCAGCCTCTCTGCCTGGCACTCAGATGACCATTGAAAGGGAATTGCATTTGGTGAAGGAAGTAAAAATTAACATTTGAATAACAAGTCAAGTTTCTTTTTTCCCTCTCTTTTTGAGATCGAGTTTTTGGCCCCCTAAACTCAGAGCTCTTCAGTCCAGCACAGGTTCCTAGCACATGAGTGTCCTCTTTTTTTTTTTTTTTATTGTTTTTTGTTTTTTTAATGTTTATTTAGTTATTTTGAGAGAGAGAGAGAGAGAGCACATGAGCAAGATAGGGGCAGAGAGGGAGGGAGGGAGGAGAAAATCCCATGCAGGTTCTGCACTGCCAGCACAGAGCCCGACTCGGGCCTCAAACTCATGAACCGTGAGATCATGACCTGAGTCAAGAGTCACCCAAGTGTCCCCTATTTTTTTAAGTACATTTTACCTTCTGCTTTGACCAAACTACCAGAAGCCAAAGGAGTTTAGTTTATTATTTGCTTATCGATTCACTACAAATCATTTTCTATTTAGTTAATAGAAATTAGAATCCATAAAGACATGAGTAAAGAAAGGTAGCCTGCCTGTGTACAAAATTCTTTTGTCTGTGTTTAGGATCTTGCACTTTAGATCTCTATGAAAGCATCAGATTTTCTAGCAGATTTTTGGGTTGAAATATTTCATTTATGATTTTCAGCAATTGCCCCCAAATTCGACAATGCCAGGGAGTAGCAAATGAGGTCATCTAAAGTCATTCTGTCTTCAGCTGTCACAGCTGAACAACTTCGGAGGTAAAACGCTATCCTGAGCAACACGTTTTCCAGCGAGAGCTGATCTCCCACCTTCAGCCCCTTGCAATCTTTTTGAGGCCCTTTAACTTGAACTTCTATTGCACTTCTCCCATCAATTCAGAGTGCTTTGGAATTGGGATGACTCAGGTAGGCGTAGCAAAGGACTACGGGTTCTAGAGCAGAGGCGGGAAACCTGTTCTGCAAGTGGCCGGGTGGTGAATGTCTGAGGCCCTACGGTCTCCGGTGCAGTAAGTCCGCTCTGCTGTTGTATGTCGTGCAAAGCCGACGTAAACAAGGTGGGCACGGATGAGCACAGTTATGGTGCAAAAAAAGTCGATGGAGGCTGAAATGTGAACTTCACAAAATTTTCACATGTCACAAATTACAGCTCTTTTTTAGATTTTAGTCTTAAGTGTTTCCAAATGTAAAAACCATTATTACCTCATAGGCCTTATGGACCCAAAGTGGCAGGCTGGGTGTGGCTAGTGGTGAATCTCTTGCTGACTGCTGTTCTAGTGGACAGTTGTAAAGGTGGTAATGGGGCCTTCATGAAGCACCCCTTATGTGTTAGATAATGTACTAAGTGTTACACAGAGTTCTGGGAATTTAAAGTTGGGTGGGGAAGACTGATACTTGTACACATACAGGGGTGAGTTTGGAGGGGTTTGCTTTGAGTGTAATGGGGGCACCAAGGCAGGGCACTTACTTGAGCCTATATTACACAGATAGCTGTGTGCATAGGAGTAGGCAGGGAAGGCTGCCTGGTGGAGGTGACATCCTCTTAGTTTAATTCAAAATGATTTACAGGAGAGCAGGCGAGGAACGAAGCTGAAGGCCATTTCCAGTAGAGGGGCACATAGGAGGCAGGCAATAGGACTTAAGAAACAGCATCATGAGTGAGGGGAACTGCAGGAGCTGGGGTTGCTGATACTGTTAAAAGATGGTGAGGGGGGAGGCCCCTGAATAAGGCAGGTACTGATCCGGGCTGCAAAGGATGCCATACTCTCCCTCAGCAGTCCTGAGGGTGGGCACTGGAGGCTTTTATGTGGAAGAGACATGGCCAGCGCCACCTGCACTGGGTCGTGCTGGCACCTGCACGGGGGCAGGGGGGAATCAGAGGCGCTAAGGCAAGAGGGTGCAGGAGGATGCCTGAGAGGGGAGTTTGTCACAGCGATGGGGGACACTGTCCTCTCCCCGGCTGCTCTGATAATTCAGCACTTTGCACTAAGTCGAAAAGGCCAAGAGGTACCCCAAATAGCCCACATAAAAGTGTGTTGCCACCATTCATAATACAGATCAGAAGCTAGGTCTGTATTTATTGTTTGTCCTCATCCAGGGTGTCTCTCAGCTCTCAATGATTCCAGGCATCGTCTAGAGCAGACTTGGAAGCTCAATGACAGTTAAGGGAACTCAGAAGAGGGTAGAAATGGCTTTTTTTATCCGTGACCCGATCACTGTCCCCAGCACAGTGCCAGCATATGGGAGGCGCTGAGTGAACACTGAGGATTTGGCTTATATCAGCGTTTGGAAGACATCTGTACTATCATCACCGTCACCCAATACTTTAGGTCGGTCTTCAACATTTCTGTTGATGAGTGCTTTCGCAATGACCAGCTGTGTTATGCAAACCAAGTTTCTAAACTTGGAAATTTGGTTATTTTGTAAATGTATTTAGTAGCATGAAATAATGAGGAAGGAGTTGTATCACTTTGCTAATTTTGTGAAAGATTTTGTATCACTTTGCTAATTTTACATTATACATGGCTAAGTACAACGGTTCTTGATAGCAACACTGTTCATGAGAGCCCAGCATATGAAAATAACCAAGGAAGAGTCTGTCAAGGAAGAGTAGAGGAGAAATTTTGAGTAGAGGCATGGTATGGCCTTATCTTAAGTTTTAGGAGATTCGCTCTAACTGCCACGGGGAGAATTGACTGAATGCCGAGGTTTTAGAAGCAGGGACAGTTTTGGAACGTGGTTGCAATAATCCAGGGTAGTGATGATGGTGGTTTGACCAGGCTGGTATTAGTGGAGGGGGAAGAGGTGGTGGAACTCTAGATGTACCTCACAAGTAGGCAGCAGGATTCTTTGGAGGGTTGGTGAAAGGATGTAAGAGAAGAGAGGCAAGGGTGATTTCTCGTTTTTAGACCTGAGCAGCTTGAAAGGGCAGCACACTTTCCTGAGACGGAGGGACTGAGGATACAACAGGGTTGAGACAGGGGAGTTGGGTTAGGTGGGAAAAGGAGATTAAGAGTTCAGTTTAATGGAGGTATCAAGGAGAAAGTTGAGGGTACTAATCTGGAATTCAAGGGAGAAGTCTCAACTAGATTCCCAGTCCATTTGGGTATTATCAGTATTTAGATGATATTGAAGGCCAGCAGGCTGAGAAAGACCTCTTGTGACACCTTAATTATATACTTATTAAATTTTAAGGCAAATTGATATTCTTTATGAAGTGATTTTATTAGAGAACTGAAAGCATTGTATCCTTGATCATGTCTTCTCAAAGATACGTACTCTTTCTTGAAAAGCAAGTCAAGGTTAACCAAAATGTACATGATAAATACTGTCTGGTCTCTGAAAAGCCTAAACAGAGCAGTTAGGGAAGGAAAACTATTGACTAGCATATGACTGACAAAGCAAGGGGAAAAAGACTCTTTTTGGTCCTGGTATCACTTGGTCTCCTGGCTAACAATTAGCAACATTAAATATCAAAATTTTCTTTTTTTTTAATGGCATGAAGAAATCTATGCTGTAGATTAAAGAGTCTCACTTGGACAATTATTTTTGTTAAATTCCTTAAAGACATAGTATGAATTGACAAGTTGAGGATTTCCTTGCAGATGTTTGAGTTTCAGAAATAATGCAGTATGAGTTCATGTACTACCGCCATTCAGGGATCGAGTACAAAATGCCTGTCTCTCTTTCATTAGTATTCTAGTGGTTGGATTCCAAGAACAAAGTTTAGGGAAGCAAAAAAGAGTCCTTCACCATTACTGATTTTAAAGATAGTGGAAAACAGAGTACCCGAACACCTCTGTTTTCTGACTCAGACAGAAGGCACGATGTTGTCTGATATGGTACTTTCTTACTGAGGTTTTCCCCCATGAGAAGCAGATGATGTATCATTATGAGTGGGGGTGGAACTTTGCCCCTTTGCTTGGCCTGATTTTCTTGGATGCTTTTTACAACTTGAGTGGAAATCAACGCCGAATCTTTACAGGGAAACCACAGGGGCCCTCGCCAAAATTCTCTGCATTAACTATGCACCAAGTACATCTTACAGCTTTGGTGCTTCCACTTCTGTATGCTTCCTTCAATTTTATGTAGCAACTCTGGAAATCCTGTCATAAAGGCTACTTAGAAAAGCTTCCCATTGTACTAGAAAGTATACTTGAATCTTAGGCAGCAGTTTGCAGACTATTGGTTTCTAGTGTTTAGTAGGAATTTGCATCCAATAAATCACAGAGGTTAGGCATTAACTAAGCATTCATCAGGAAACATTTCTTGATGTTAACTACTTGCCCGGTGATGACGGCACTGGTGTGGAGGCGGCAGCAAAGAGGGCAGCAGGCGTACCGTACGGCTGCCTGGCGCCCGTCAGGCTGCTGAACACCCTCCACACTCACCGGGAACTCCTTCTGTCCTCACCCAGCCCTGTGGGGCAGATACTGTTATTACCCCAATTTTACAGTTTGAGGAAACTTGCCAAAGCGAGGTTAATAGCTTGCTTGAGGGCACATGGTTAATAAGTAGTAGAAATGGGATTTTTAACCCAACTGTGCAGAAATGCAGGTGATTGTCTTCTCCACGGCTGTGGTATCTGTTCCCTTCTGTAATTACAGCTGGGACATCCATCAGCCGACTGGGATTTGAACACTCCCAGGTACCATTCTCAAGCTTCGTGACTCTTCTGGCCCAGCTTTCCTCCTTCATAGAATATAGGTAATAATACCTCCTGCAGGGAGTTGCTGAGAGGAGTAATCGTCATGTTTGTGGGTACTCCTCGCTCAGTACAGAGCGTGGTACCCATTCTATGGTAGATGTCTAATAAACATTTACTGAGTGGGTGATTATAATTTGCTAACCACATACTCCTGCATCCCCTGGGAGAAATCCAGGCGGGAACAGAGGAGAGATGCATGTCAAGAGGGAAAGGTAAAATTGTTACTTATAAGTGTCTCGTGCTATCTTGATGCAGAATAGCGCTAAGTAAAGTAAATAGTGCCTTAAATAATCAAGTGAATGTTTTATAAACAAAGCATTTTGTTTGCTCTTAACGTGATGTTGGATTTTCTGGGGCATGCTTTAGCCTGCTCTATAGACTGGTGTGTAGTCCATCGGTTCAGTAGCCACCATCTTATTTCAGCTGGAGAAACAGGGAGAAGGTACTCTGCAGGATACTCATATGGAAGAGCCTTGGTGTGAATTAGTGACACATTAGAGGCAGCCTGAATGCCCAATGATAACAGGTTGCTTTGGTAAATTATGGTACTTCACATCGTGAATCTCAGGCATTACAGTGTTATCAGGAATTTCCATAATATTGAATACAAAAGCAAGTCATGGAGGAATATGTCTTATGTGAGCCCGAATTTGTGGAAACACAACAAATTAAAGTTTAACAGTAATGAATAAAAACCACTATGTGAAAGGGAGAAGGAGAAGGCATGAGAGGGAGGGAAAGAGAGAGAGAACAAGAGAGAATGAACTGTTAATTCCAGGGAGTGGGATTGAGAGAAGGTGGCTGGAGAAGGGTTAGACATTTCTTTTTTACTTTAGGTAGTTTTGTGTTGTTTTAATATTTTTCCAGTAAACATGCATTAGTCAATATTCTAAAATTGATAAAGAAAATTTTAGGGGCGCCTGGGTGGTTCAGTTGGTTAAACGGCTAACTCTTAATTTCAGCTCAGGTCGTGCATAGTTCCGGAGTTCGGGCCCCACATCAGGCTCTGTGCTCGCAGCTTGGAGCCTGTTTCGGATCCTCTGTCTCCCTCTTTCTGCTCCTCCCCAGCTCGCTCTCACAAATAATAAAGGTTAAATTTTTTTTTTAATTTTTAAAAAGAAGAAGGCTTAGTCCTTTCTTAATTAAAAATTTTTTTTTGTACAGTCATGTCCAATAGGTAGGAATGGTTTGAGAGTCTTTTGAGGAAATATTTTTTAGATCAGAACTCCCAGTGTGTAAGTAAAAGAAAAGGCATAGATTTTAAGGAAACTGTTAACAGATGGGGGAGAATTAGCTTACTGAGTAGATTTGGTTGAATTTATGGAAATGACGGGATCCTTTGCGAATGACAGACTCACAGCGTGGATTAGCCTAACCTGCCCATTGGATGATGTTAGACTTCCTCCTGTACTGCCAGTAGCCTAAGGAGTTTTTATTCAGCTTATAGGTGAGAACGGTGTATGAAATTCACACACTACTTCTTCCTTTTTTTGAGCTACTCAAAGGATAGACAGGATTGATGTTTTCACTTATTTTTTCATTTGTGTCTATCCTTTTTTTTCTTGTCATTGTGGGTATAGGCCCTTAGAGAACAGATATATTTATAACATTTTATATCTCTGGGACTCACCTTACCTATATACAGCGTGGCCAATAACTAACCAGTAATTTTCTGAACAAAGAACATGGATTTGCTGAAATCCGTGCTCTACAGGTCATGATACTCATTGGAGCAGTTTATAGATTCTTTTTTCAAGTCCAAATCTAAAGGGCTGATTTCTAAACCAAAACAATTTAGAAGAGAAATATTATAATGGCTCTGGGAATCACCGTTTATCTTCCAAGTGCTCTCTTGTGTTTGTCTCCCAGTTTGGGCAGGACATGGTAATGGGCTCATCTCCCATCCTCATTTTCCCCACCTTAGATCTAGTTGTTGGTGTTGAGCCTTTGCGATTCAGCTCACAGTCCATCCAGCCCGGACTCTGGCTTGTCCACCCCTAGCGTCTGTGGACCTAGTAGGAATGTGATTCTGTAATTTCAACTGCCTTCTTAAGAGGGAGAGACTGTCTTAGGGGAGGCAGGAAGGCTACCTAATTCTGACCCAACTTATTAACTATACCATGCTGCCATTTTCATTCTACTTTGTTATTATTGCAACCCGTCCCAGAGTACCAAGGAGCAGTGAGATAGACCTCTTTGCTTTGAAATTTCCAAACTCCATCAGGGAATCTCTATTCAGCCTCTCTCCGTTCATGGGTCTTGACAGGCCCTCTGTTCGTATGCCACCATTTGGCTTGCCTCTTTCTCCCTCCTCTCCTCTTCTCTCCCTTTCTAGAATGGTAAAGCTCTGCTCCTTTCAGTGGTAGGAAAGCCTTCTCCATCTTCATGTTCTGTATCTTAGACCCATGACTCTGAGTCCTCCAGGCTGGAATTCTTGACACGTGAAGGACAGCCTTAGGAGTTTAGAAGATGCTAATCCCAGCAAAGCAGCCTGTCTTTGCCTAATGAAAGCCTTGATTTTCACAACTATGGACTGGGAAATGAGCACGCTTGTTTGGGAAGTAGAAGACTGAGCATCTCCCCTTTGTTTTGTTGTCTCATAGAAACAATGGAGCTTCCCCAGTGGGAGGAGGGCTTAGGGGCACAGGAAATTACTGGGAACGAGAAATACAGATGATAATGTGTAAACATACTGTCCGGCTATGGAATCAAATGTGGACCTATGAATCCAAGAGACCCGCCCCTTCCTCTCCTGCCCCAAATTTCCTGATGTTAAAACTTACTCAAGACCCTATTCTGTTAAGTAGTGAGTGTGTGGAAGAAGAGCTTGGGGCTCTAGAGAGAGCAGTGTGATTTCTGATTATAGGAGCCAATTCTAACTCCTTAAAACTTCACTCTTTTCCAGACCCTCGAGTCTTTTGACCTAAATCTGGAGATAACATTTAATCTAAAGCTGGGACATTGTGGTTACCAGCTATCCCACCTTCTTATTATGTTCTGGCTCCCTGACTCTTATTGCCTAGCTTTTGTCCCTTTGTTAAGTTTCTTTTAAAAGTTTTACTTGTGGGGTACATGTGGCTCTTTGGCATAGAAAGCAAAATCCATTTCAGCCTATTTTCTGAGCACTGTGATCTTACAAGGCTCTTGGGTTTGGAATTCTGAAAGTTTCATCATTTAAGCCAAAGACTTCAATAAATGATTGACGTCTATTCATTCTCAAAAACAAATGTAAATTGAGAAATTTGTTTTTCACAAGGCCACTAGGTACAAGCTGCAGACTAAATAAAGAACATCAGGGATTCAAACTGAGCCAGGTTTTGTTTTTTTGTTTGTTAAAAACAAACAGAAGGACTGCCACAGCTAGGGAATTGTGTGAAGCTGAACTTTTTCACCTTGGGAGTTTGCGACTGATGCACATTAAGTCGCTTGACGTATCTTACATCTAGCAGGACCCCGCTTGTCTTTGGGAAACTGACAGAATGATCTATTATTTCTACGTATAGATCATGAACTAAAAAAGGTTCAATCTTAAGGCAAAGAAAGGGAAATAATAGCTTGATGGAGGGAAGGGTGGGTACATTTTAACTCATCTGTTTTGCTGAGATCTTGGATAATATGTCCTTGTTGCCTGTTGTGTTTGTCAGAACTAGCACAGCTGGTGGGGAGGAGATGATTGAGAGGCACTTAGGACCTTCTTTTGTATCTGCCATGTAGCTTCAAACACAGTGTAGGAAAGGTTTCTCCTGTAATGTTTGGTATTTTTAACTGTGCTGCTCCCGTTGTAAATGGGAATTTCCTGGCATAGTATAGCTTAGTTTTATCATCTCCCAGGTAAACAAACAAATGACTTTCTTGGACATCAACAGTTTTAAGCTCTGAAGAAAATGCAGAATTTTAAAAAACTGCGTTCTCAGTAGGTTACTTCAGATTCATTGAAAGGATTCAAAAAGCCACAAATATTTCATACACAAAAAGACCCTCAAACTTAGTAATTGAAAAAACTTCCAAGAAACATCTTCGCCTGTTACTGGTACTTCATTCAGCTGGAAAAGCTGGAGTTAGGGGAAAGAACAGGGACATGTATTGATATGGTTTACATTTTTGTATTTGCAGTCAAATGCTCTACCACTGAGCTATACCCCCACATTTTTGTATTTGAATTTTATGAGAAATTGATAAGTTCAGAACTTTTTTTATAAATTTTTTTTTAATGTTTATTTATCTCAGAGAGAGACAGAGTGCAAGTAGGGGAGGGGCAGAGAGAGGGGGAGACACAGAATCTGAGGCAGGCTCCAGGCTCTGAGCTGCCAGTACAGAGCCTGACACGGGGCTTGAATCCACAAACTGTGAGATCATGGCCTGAGTCAGGCGCTCAACCGACTGAGCCACCCAGGCGCCCCAGTTCAGAATTTTAATCACATTATTTTGGATTCCTGGTAGTCTATTCATTTATATGAAGAAAGAAGATAGGAAAATATGAAGATCCATTCATTTATATGAATTTTATTCATATTACTCAGTTATATGGGTTGCTTTTTTACTTTAAGAATTCACTCAGTTTACCTATGTTTAATATTAATAGTGAAACTTACAGTAAACTGTCTATGTTTTCTAAGCTTAATTAACATAGGCTGTCACCAGAGGCTATAAAAGCAGATATGTTTAATGATGGTCGCTAATAAAAGAAGAAATAGTCACATCTTCTTACATGCACTTTTCATGAAGGTATGACTTTAGGGCTGCTTAGGAATTCGAGGTCCTAATTCTTCTTTTCGTTAAATGGAATTTTCTTTAAATTCCCGCATACCAGTGGAATTACACATTCTATGGTGATTTCAATTTTTGTATGTTGAGGTTATTTTGGGCAGTTGGAGATGATCTTCCAAAAAATATTCTGTGTTGCCTGAAATTTTTTTTCTCTTTTTAATCTTATTATCGTTGGGCACTTGTTATTTCACTCTGTGCTAGCTGGAATTTTGAAGGCAGTCACTTTGTATGTAAGCCCCAAGGGCATTCACATTGTCAGATTTAGTTCATGACCAGACTGAGTCACCTCCTGTGATACTCAGAAAAATAAAAACAAATGCAAAATTATCATTCAGACCAAGGAATCACAATAAATGAATTGTTTCTAATTAACATATTGTGAAATAAATGACTGGTTTTGGCTCTAACACCAGACCCGTTGTCTGTTTTTAAAGATATTTTGGAAAACTTATCTAGTTTATTTAGCGAGTTCCATTGTATAAGGGGAAAGAATAAATATTTACAAAGATTTTTAACCCTAGCCAAGCAAGCACAATGATTTTCAATCTTGATTTAGAAAAAATGAGATGTATTTGTGTGGGGGGAACGTGGCGGTGGGGGATGTGGTTTATAAAAGTTTCTTTTAAATAGTGCAACAATTTTCTAACAAAGAATCCAAATATTTCAATTATTATGGGCCACATCTGGGATCAATAACCCAAATTTAGTGTGAGGAAAAAGGGTTGGAAAGCAGTTGCTTCATTAGTTTATGAAATTAGAGAAGACACTCTCCCTAGAGAAACTTGGTACCCTCTAAAAACCCTGAGGAAGGATTTAAAAGTTCATTTATAATTGATGAGTGCTGAATTGGTAATGTTCATTTTTATCCTGGTTCCCTGATTTGGCCATTATAGTTTCATGAGTTTTGCCTTAACTTGTCATTAAAATCTCAAAGATAAACTGGCAGCATTTCTTTCTAATATCTTTTAATTTTAAAAATAGTAATTGAGGGGGAAGAGAAAGGCTTCCTAGAAAATTTATAAAGTAGAAATAATAGGGTGGGATGAATGTCTTGAATAAAATAAGCCACACGGATGCCAGGTTTACAAGTACCCCTATGTATAATGCTGTGATTTTTTAAAAATTTTAATGTTTATTTTTGATAGAGCACAGGCAGAGGAGGGGAAGAGAGAGAGGGAGACACAGAATATGAAACAGGCTTCAGGCTCTGAGCTGTCAGCACAGAGCCCGATGTAGAGCTCGAACCCATGAATTGGGAGATACGTGACCTGAGCCAAAGTTAGATGCTTAACCAACCGAGCCACCCAGGTGCCCCGGTATAATGCTGTGGTTATTCCTTTAAGGCTCTTGTAATCCTACCATTTTGCAAATCTAAAGAGTAGCTGGGCTGGACACCCATCAGACCCTAGATGACAAGGACGTGCATTGTCTCAGCTCCCACTGGTCAGGTAATTGTTGTGTCTGCCCTGGGTATTGAGGTAAGAGTGGGCTTGAAAGAGAGAGGTGGTCTTAATGTAAGGATGTTCCTCTAGGGAAAAGGGAAATGAGGGAAGAAGTTATGCAATTTGCATTGGGAGCACTGAGCAGTGAGGCTGGATCCCAGACCATGGCAAGGTGCAGTGTAGTGCCCTCTCTAGGATGGAGGTTTCCTAGGAGACCAGGATGAGAAACTTGCTATCAGGACAGTGTTAACTTAGGCCTCTTGTGTCCACACTGGCTCGTACCCCTCCACCTTCCCAAAGTATACCTGCTCTATTAAAATCTCCCATCCCCTAATTTTCATTGTATGCAAACTTATTAGTGAAGCTGCTTAATTGATTAAGTAGGCTATTATGTGGTAGCCTGAGAATCTACTCATTGATTCTAAATAACCAAATATATAAAATTTCTGAAATACAAATCACCTGTAAGTTAGAGATTTACTGTAGTTTGTAGTCATTGTCTTATTTGAAGTAAGATTTTAGCAATTAATTCTAATACAGCATGTGAAAGAATTAATAAATAAGGGTAGCTGCTGTGAACATGAGTGAAGTGTAATACCTTGATTAAAACTGAGGATTATGGCATACAATTATTAGGAAGTATCATGGCACACGATTAGTAGCAAAGTGTTCTCCAGATAAATTGAACCAATGGAATTCCATGTGATTTAGGATTTGTTATAAGTTACATATATACCATATTAACATATGATATATTATAAGGGGTTGGCTCATATGATTGTGGAGGCAGAGAAGTCACATAAAGCAAACTGGTGATACAGTTCTGAGAATCGGAAATCCTAGCTGAGGTCAGGAGAAGACTGATACTCCAGCTTGGCAGTCAGGTTGAATTCTTCCTTCCACCTTTATTATTTCAGGCCCTCATTGAGTGATTCCAATCCACATTGAGGAGGGCAGTATGTTTTACTCAGCCCACCAGTTCCAATGCCAACCTCTTCCCAAAACACCCTCATAGACAAACCCACAAATAATGTTTAATGTGGGCACCCTGAGTCCCAGTCAAGTTGACAAATAAAATTAGCCATCATAGAAGGCTCAATTCCTTCCATGAAATAAAAGAAATAGAAAATTTTACCATGATTCTCTTATTAGTCACCAATAAACGTAGTAAAGGTAAAAGAGTTTAATTCAAACCTGCAGATGGCTATAGTTAATGAGTGGGCCCATCCAATTTTCCTTGAAAATGTTGGTTGAAACAGTTCAGAAGGTGTCTTTGACCAAATACACACACACACACACACACACACACACACACACACTCATTCATTGTTTAAGGGAGTAGTACCTGAAGAGGTCATGTATTGTATTGAAAATTGGGCTAAAATATTAATTTTTTTTCACTTTCTGAAACAAATGAAGGTTAAAGTTTTATTTTGTTTGATATGATTAGGTAATTTCAAGGATACCTCTGGTAGCAGTGAGGTTATTTTTATATCTTATGCTTAAAAAATAAAGACTAAAGTCAGGATTCTGTGCCCACTTCAAAAAGGATCCATTATAAATTTTGACTACAATTAAGATAATACAGCTGTGTCTGGATAGCACTATGAAAAAACATCAGAGTTAAATGGCTAAGGTTGCAGGCAAGAATCATCAATGTATGCTGTACAAAGTATGATGAAAAATAGAATATTTGCATAGTTATTTGTTAATTACAAAGGAAAAGCTAGTAGCTCTGTAGTGGGAAAACCACTTTAACCAAGTGATCAAGGTTAATTAACATGCCTAGCAATGAGATACATTGCCATTGTATACCTTCTGATAAGGTACACTGAGCAGAGCACGTCATCACGTCCATGGTATCCTTGCCCAAACTGTCTATCCTACATTTAATCATGAGGAAACATCAGACAAACCTAAATTTAGAGACATTGTGCAAAATAACTGGACAGTATTATTAAAAACATCAAGGTCCTGAAAGACAAAGACTAAAATAATGTTAAATAGGAGGAGACTAACGGAATATAACAATGGAATGGAATGTGGAATCCTGGACTGGAACCTTAACCCAGAAAAGACATTAGTTGGACAGTTGGTGGAATTTGCAGATGATCTGTAGAATAGTTGATAGCATTGTATCTATACAGACTTCCTGGATTTGGTAAGTGTAGTATATTTATTTAAAATTTTAATATTTAATGATGTGAAGTTAAGGATTTATCAATTTTTATGTTTCTTATAAATGTGAAATTATCTTAAAATTAGAAATTAAGAAAAATGGGCAATGGATATAATTTTTTTCCACACAAGAATAAAAAGAACTATAAGTGTGTCTGTGTGTGTACATTTAAAAGTCACCGGGGAGGGGCACCTCACCTGGTTGGCTCCGTTGATGGGACGTGCAACTTTATCTCAGGATTGTGTGTTCAAGCTCCACGTTGAGTGTGGAAATTACTTAAAGGTAAAAATCTTAGGGGCGCCTGGGTGGCTCAGTCAGTTGAGTGTCCAACTTTTGGTTTTGGCTCAGGTCATGATCTCATGGCCAAAACGAGTCAGAACTAGTGTTTGTTCAAAATTGGAAGTGGGCTTAGTTATCAGAGCAGAAGGGGAAGGTACTGAATAGGAATGTAGAGTTTGGTTCTCTTCAGATGGGAGTTGTGCAATTTGCCGGTGACAGTCTAGCAGACCTCTTGAAAAGTCAGTGTTGGGGATGAAAGTCAAACTTCAAATTGAAAAAAATAAGTCCGCGGAGGAAAAATTAGAAGTGTGCATGCTTCACTGTGTGATACGACCGATCAGAGATGAGACAGGACTGAATATTAGTTTGGGCAGAACATTAGGAGAGGCGGTGAGGACAGGTGGGCTCCCCCCACTGTGGGGCAGCCTGGGGGTCACTCTGCTGCTGTGCAGGGGGTAGAGATGCTGGAGCCCAGGTATGCACTTCGCTTCTCCTGGGCCTTGTTGCGATTCTGAGTCTTTAGTACTTGGAGAGAGAAATCAGAGGGAAAAAAAAGCAGAGAAAGATAGAACAGTTTATTTTTTTCTCTCTTCCCTTCTAGCAAAAAGACTGCAACAAAAAATATCAGGAAACTTAATCTTGTGTTTCAGAAATTCTCCTAAATAACATAATTTCCATATTAACTGCATCACACTGGAAAGAGGCACATTATATATATGCATATTTATATGTATATATGTGTGTGTATATACACCCCATATAATCTGTCTATATTCACCAGATACTTGGTGGTAGATTTAATATGTCTGTTTGGAAAAAAAATGGTATTTTGCTACTTAGTGAAAATTCTTCACTTGGATCAGGGGGAAAGCAACGCTTGTCTTCTATTACTTCATTCCACTTTGTGACATGAAGGGCGAATTGTGATTTTTCCCTCCCGATCCTCTCTGTTACTCCTCAGACAAATACCATGAGGCAGAGTGAATGTTGAAAGCTGAGTCTCCTTCTAGTCCTAGCCCCGCGTTTTAGGAAAATCCCTCTTTACTCTGTTACTTTCCTTATCAATCTCATTTGCCAAAGATATCCTGTTTTATCAGCTTTTTCTCTTTCTCAAATGTCTGAGCCTGAATCTTTCTAAGTTTGACTTGTTAATAATGATTTCCGGGGCGCCTGGGTGGCTCAGTCGGTTAAGCAGCCGACTTCAGCTCGGGTCATGATCTCACGGTCTGTGGATTCGAGCCCCTCATCGGGCTCTGTGCTGACGGCTCAGAGCCTGGAGCCTGCTTCAGATTCCGTGTCTCCCTCTCTCTCTGCCCTTCCCCTGCTCACATTCTGTCTCTATGTCTCTCAAAAATAAAATAAAATTTAAAAAAAATGATTTCCGAGAAGCTCTAATAACAAAGAGTTTTTGACTTACTGCTGAAAATGGAAACCTTATTTTTGCTCATGACAGATTCAGGTTCAGCCTCCAAATTACTGGTTAGCAGTGATGATGAAAATATAATATCCTATGTTTCTTACACTTTATAGGCTTACAAATCTCATTCTCATACATTCGTTTGATCCTTGTGACATCTCTGTGAGCAAGGCCAGGCAGGTGATGTCATCCCAGAGTAGCAAATGGAAGGACCGAGGACCACGTGGTTCATAAGCAGTGGAACTAAGCCCCAGGCCTCCATTTCTCTATTTACCTTTGTCTCCTTTTCCTAAGTGCTGGGATGCCTTTGAGATAATTGTTTAAACTCTGTCCCTTCCCTCCTCTTGGGTGGCACTTGGCCAAAACCATAACCTTTTCTATCATCTTAAGTTGTTTTTAAAAGTACTGATAGGCAGATGCAATAATTAGTTCAGAGTTTTATTGTTTGACCTTTAATTGTTCTTGTAGCCACTTAGGCAAATGCCTTTGCATTTGTAACGTTAAAACCAAGGCGAAGAATATGTTTGTGACTCTGGAGAATAAAAACGGTTCGTTTACTGCCACAGTGACAATGTCTTCAAATAAATCCTCATGTGGAATAATTCACTCCTAATATCATTGATTTGTTGCCTTGTTTGCTTCTTTCTTCTTCTTTTTCTCTATCTCTAAAATGGGAAGTAGAAACACCCTACATCATAGAAGAGTAAAAATAATACATAAAGAATTTAGTAAAACCCTTAACACAAAGTAGTAATTTTAATAAGGTTATTTTCCTTATCCCTTGAAAATCAATTTTGGAAGGCCATAAATTCTGAATGGGTAAGGCTTTGAAACGCGCAGCAGGTTGGGCTTTCTGGGAAGCAGACTCTGAGCTGGAGATGAGTTTCCAGGATGTTACTCGGGGAGTGCTCTCGGGATTCACACCCGTGGACGGGAGTAGAAGGGAGCAGGACAGGACAGAAGAAGAAGCTGACCTGTGATGCAAGCCCAGTGACAGCCTTAGTCACTTGAGCTGGTCGTACCGAGTTATAGCATGAGGATCTGGCCCTCTTACTCCCATCCAGTCGGTCACTAGATGCAAGCCACCCTGGGAGGAGGGCGTGACATTGGCCAAAGCAGCTCTCTTCAGCTGAGACAGTTCCGGAAGGGAGCTGGCAGCCAAAGGCTGCCTGCCCTGATGCTCGCAGCAGCTGGGAGGATAAGTCATGCATTTCTGAAGAGGGATCTTGGTATTGCAGCAGCCACCACCACACTTTAGGTTTACCTTGAGTCCAAATGGCAGTGGTTCAAGCAGAATGAAGTTCTTCAATCCCTGATAGAACTATCCTCTTCACAGTCAGGTGATACTGTGAAGTGTCAGGAATGAATATGTTTTATTCAGTATGCTTCTGATTTTTCGGTCACTCAGGTCAGAAGGGAGTCATGCAACATGCCTCAAGTCCTGACCGAAGTAACTGTGGCATATGAATGGAATCCTGCTTGTAAGTGTGCCTGTGCTTGTACCTCTCAGGTACGGCTTCAAGGTGGACTGGGGGCATGGCCATTTCTGGAACAGAGACAGATCCCAAGCTAATGGCATATCTGAAGATGAGAAGGAGTACAGCATTTCTTTCATTTTCTTAGTTCACTTCCAGCATCAGAGCGGCACTCAGGAGCTCCCAGTTTATCTCCCGCTCCCACATTCATTTGAATTTTTTCTTCATTCTTTCTGAGGCACCTGCTTCCAGAGCCTTGCTGCCTTACTGATAGCCAAGTACTGATAGAAATCTCCAAGTGACAGCCATCTGCCCTGAAGCCCATTGAAGACAGATATTAAGAAAGAAGAGTCTTTGCTTAGAGTAGTATCCTTGTTTTCCCTACCATATTTTGTCTTTCCCTACAGGAGGATTTTGTGCAGGTGCACAGGAGGTAGCCCCTTGTTTTCTTCTGTAGTTCATCATTTTATGAAATAAAGTCCCTAGGAAGAATTTCTCATTAATTCCTTTTCCCTTTTTGGTTTCCCCCAGCTCTTATCCAGGTTCTTCAGAAATCTACCAATGACACTCAAAACTAATCAACCTAAATATAGATATATCCATGGCAGGCCAGAGCTGAATGTACAACGTCAAATGCACGCGGACATAAGCAAGAACAGTTCTAAATGTGTTCTGAGCAAGAGTGCCTTTAGCATGCCTGCATAGTCAATGCCTGCTTCATCATCGCCTTCTAACTGTTGCTGCTGTATGTCAAAATCATACAACTACTCACATCAGTATGTTTTTTTTTGGTTTCTGGTGCAATCATAGCACATTTTTTTTTGTGGCAAAAAGCAAGCAGTTTCATTTTTGTGTTAAATAGGATTCTTGGGCTAATCTCAGAGCTTGAGAACAACAATACCGTGTTCTATGTTGTAGATAGTCAGGTCGCAGGTGACCTTTCAGACCACAACCTGTGCATGAGTCAGAGATCTTATTACTAGAGAGATGAATCCCAAACTCTGACTTTGAGAGATGAGTTTCTTTCCTTTGTGTCAGAAGGGACAAAGCATTTTCATTATTATTTTTTTTATGTTATATTCCATTCATCTTAGATTGTCAGCCCATAAAGGGCAAGGGCAGCCTTTGACAGGCTTGAATTGAATTGTGGCAAGTAGAATCATCGTAAATATTGTTTTGACACTGATGATGAAGAACTTGTTTTTGTCTGCGAGGTAGAGCTACTTCATTGACTTAGAGTAGTTTTTTAATCATGTTTTTCTCTTTTTGCTTTGAAAAGTTATAGAACTCTGTGATTGAGTTTCTCTGTGCTGTTTAAAAGTTTTAAGTAATGAATTTGTTGTTTGCATGAACAAACAGTGTCATTGAAACTGAGGTACTTCTTCACAGAATGATGTTGCTTTCTTCCTACCTTCTTCATAGAAAATACTTATGAGTCTATATGAGGATGTTTCTCACAGCCATTTAATTTCAAATAAATTGTCAATAGATATTAAACTGATTATCATTACATAGAGGAATAACATTATGAGTGATAATAGGCAGCTATTTATGGTGTGCTTTCAAGATGGGTATGCTCTATGTTTAACACTTTCATCTCGGGCAAACATTTTAAAAGGCTGGACTCTAACTTAGGTTTATATGCATATTTGTTAATGCAAATAATTTTTTTATGTAACAGCAAATGGGAGAGATGAACACAACACCATGTTTGGAGCCAAGGATGAAGAAAGGAAAGGGATAGCATCAAGAAATCAAAAGAGCTAACCTTGTAGCTGGAACTTGAACTGAGAGTACTGGACAGTTCTCAGTGTAGAAGGGGTGGAGAAGGCAACCCCCCAAGAGGCAGTAATATGTATAAAAGCACTGAGGTCTGTAAGAAAGAACTTGATGAGAATTTGGGTATGACTGAGCATAGGGCACTTGGTCTACGTCCTTTGTTTTGTGGAGGAACATTTGAAGCCCAGTGAGATTGAAGAACTTATTAGCATGCCTTTATTAGTTTTCAAATATTATGTAGCTGAAGAGTAAAATCAGAATTTACCAACATAGACTGCTTGGATGAGAAATGAGATGACACAGTCGTAAGTCAGACAAATTGTCACCGCAGTTTAAACAACCTCTGTATGGAAGAATGAGTTTTCACAGGTAATATAGCTTGGATCCTAAAAATTTGAGTGCCCTCATATTATTTTAGTATAAGCAGTAATAATATTAATAGCAATAATGATCATACCCTCATTCATTCCTTATTGATTATTTACTGAGCTTTCATTGAGTGCCAGGCTCTGTAGTGAATTGGGTGTACAGTTGGGAGCTAAAAGCAACATCATCCTCATATTTATGGAACTTACAGTTTATTGGAGGAGACATCATTCAAAAACTTGCACAAATAAGTAGTGTGGTTGGGTAGTATATTTTGCTATGGGTACACGTAATTGGGATGAGGGGATGCGCATCAGGGAAGGCTGCGCTGAGAAGTGACCACTGAACTCCTATCTGTAGGATGAAAATGGCCTAACTTGGCAAGAAGTGAAAGCAAGAGTACTCTTTACAAGAGGTCAGTCATGCACAAAGTCCAGTGTGTGAGGGAATACGGTGACCAAGGTATTGACAGTAGGCCTTTGTGACCGGAGTACAGAAAGTCAGAGTTAAGAGGTGCAGGATGGAACCAGAGAGAAGGGCAGGACCTCATAGGCTGTGGTGGTACTGATTTCTATATTGTTAGCAGAGCTCCGATATATTGAGCAGGAGAGGAGTTTAGTGTCATCACACGTACGTTTTGAAAAGTCCTCTTTAACTGTTGTATGAGGAAGGGATAGGAGAGGACCCTGAGTATTTGAACATAGACCTGTTAGGAAAGACTGCTGGAGAAGGCCAGGCAAGGCTTGGGGAATGTTGGGAGAGGAGATGTCAAGAAAAGGACAGCTTCGTGAGATACTTCAGAGATAAGATAATTGTGAAATTATGAAGGATTGGATATGGGGATGAGGGGGCCAGTGACTGACCCCTGGGTTCCTGGCTTTTCCAGTCAATGGACAGTGCTAGCACTTGATGGAACTGGAAACAGTGGAGGAAAGTCTGGTTTGGAGACACCTAAAGATTGTGTGAGCTCAATGGCAGCATGAAATAAGAGGAAAACAATTATCCCGATGAAGCTGTTGTCCAGTATTGTACAATATATTTTATCACCTTTTAGTATGAAAGAAATCAAATTGAATGGATGAAATATAAAATTTTTCCTGATGCCACAAACAGAAACACACATGCGCGCGCGCACACACACACACACAAACACACACACACACCCTACAAAACTTTAAACCCAAAGATGACAGAATCAAAGGTAATTAGTGGCATCATGGACATTGTACTGAAGAAGGACAACCAGGGAGACGTCCCGGAAGGCTTCACCATGGCAGTGTTGAGGGACACAGAGAAATCCACCTCATGATAGCAGGATAAAGCAGGACTGTCAATAGACTAATATTTTAGAATATTATTTCACATTGGGTGATTGGTAGAGAGAAAATAGATTTGGTTAGAAGATGACAGGAGATAAGGGGTTCAGCTGGAAGTATACTCAGTTTTAGGTGCTTAGATATGGGAACCGAGATACACAAGTTCCAAGTTTGTGTCAGATTCTCTGGGCACAGATCAGAACTGGAGAGAGACTTGGCAAACCATTTGTCAACAGGTGATCCTAGAAGTCTTGGATCTCTCTCTAAAAATGAAGATAGGAAGGAAAAAGTACAGTTTAAATAATTGAGGCATTCATTAGATGACTGGAATGTACCATAGTGTATAGTAAATTATTTCTGTTAAGTTCTTCATTTAATCTTCCACTGCCTTTTGCAAATTCTTTATTGTTGCCCCCATTTGCTTGAACAGGTAATGAACACAGATTTTAAGAGGTATCTTTACTAAAATGAAAAAGCTAGTAAGTGGTAAGATCTGGGCTCATACTCATGTCTCACAATACCAAATTCGATGTTGTTTTCCTACACCCCCAGCATCTTGGGCATAGAATACTGGATGACACCAATGTTTAAGAAGAGAGCTAAGAAAGGAAGTTCTACAAAAGAAGGCTGGGAGTGTGAGAGACCCAGTTCAAGAGAGGATAGACTCCTGAAGGCGATATGCATGGGCACAGTGAGAGGACTGGTGACGTCAGTAGAGCAATTTGAGAGCGCAGTGAATGCCGGATTGAGTGGGGCGAAGTGCGAAGGGAGGGGAAGAAATGAAGTCTATGGATGGTGCTGCCATGTTCAAGAAGGTGATGAGGGTGAGGAGACAACATGCAGCCTTGGGAGTTGCAAGGGTGTTTGTGAGTGGTAGGAGCTGTATACAGAGCTATGCTGGGGAGTCTGTGTCCTTAGATCTCTTAGGGGAGCAGTGTGGAACCACCAGGGTTGTGAGCAGTCACGGTAACTTCATGAATGTAGAAAAGCAATCTGGATACAAGCTTGTCTGAAATCTTTTAAATTGTTATCAGTCTACTGTCTGATCAGTTATTGATCGCTTGTAAGTAGAGGTCTCTGAAAATTATTTGAGATAATGTGTCAAGATATATAGACCCTTGATTATTTTTTGAGCAAACATCTTCTAGCACTTCAGTATGAGGTCATATGGTATTTATGGTTATAGTTAGAAAACGACATCATGGGGACACCTGGGTGGCTCAGTTGGTTAAGCATCAGACTCTTGGTTTAGGCTTAGGTCATGACCTCACTGTTCATGATATTGAACTCTCTTGTCAGCGCGGAACCTGCTTGGGATTCTGTCTTTTCTTCTCTCTCTGCCCCTCCCCAACTCGGGTGCGCACACTCTCTCTCTCAAAAATAAATAAACTCTAAAAAAAAAAAGAAAAAGAAAATGACATCATGAATTAGTGCTTGTCTCAAATGTTCTAACTTGGTTACTGTACCATTATTTTCATCCATCTCACGTACTTTGGGTTATGTTTTCTGTCCTGTGTTTTGATCTCCACTGTTAATTTTGTGTGGAGATTACAAAAGGGTTTTAGACCTCTCTAAAAGCCCATTACTTATTGGCATGTTCTGACTTTTGACAGATTCATGTGTTTCTTCAAGCTTTTAAAATACATTCACAACAGTAGCAATAATTTATTTTGGAGATTGGGGTTGTAGCTGAATCTCACTGTCTGAGACAGAATTATAAAATCAATCTCCAAAAATTTGGTCTTTTAAAAATCATGCAGTCAAAGCATTTACTATCATTTTTTAAAACATGAATTGCAAGTTCATCACAGTGGTCATAGTATTTAACAGAATGTGTCTCTTTTTTCATGTGTTGAGGTGCACTTTTGTTATTTCTCCATCCTTATCTCTTTTTTGACTCAGGCATTACTACCCTGGGGAGAATTTCTGTGCTTCATTCTGTCTGTAGCTCCTCAAGGCACCCAGACATGACTGACCCATACACACTTTCTCTCTGGTGTTAACATCCTGTCAGTCCTGTCCAGCCTTGTGAAATGTTTCAGAAACCATTCAGTCTATAATCACTATGTAAGGCTAAATGGTGACACCCTACTCACCCCTGGACACACACACCCTATGCCAAGAGTGTTATGGCATATGGGAATTGTCACCGTGGCTCTGGGTTTAATGCTAGGAGAAGAGTCCAGTCATTACTAAATAAAATGTTACTATCGATTTCTACTCAAGAGACTGCTTTCCTGCCACATATTTGGCTATGCCCTGGGGACGTGCTAGTATAGGAAGCAAATAGATGCAGTCTCTTCTCTTGAGGAGTTTATAGTCTAGGGAAAAGAAATTTCATTCCAGCAACATCATAGAAAGGTAAATCAAGCTTAACAGCAAGAAAGATAGATATTCCTCATTTGTTATGGAATACATATTTATTGAGTAACTACTATGGGTGAGGGATCTGGATGAAGAGTGAATATAGCAGTAAACAAGAATGGCACAGCTCTCTCCAGAGCTCTTCAGGAAATATCTTTGTCACATAGGTTGTTGAGTGATCTTGTTGATATTTTGTATTGTTTTAATAAATTCTCTATCTTTGAAATTCATATTTGTAACACTTATTTGACCTGGAAGTTGGTAAAGTATACAAACTTCAAGATTGACTCTCTTCAAAAATATGTAACATTTAAATATGACAGCAGGTTTTAGCTCTCCAAGAGTGCTTCCTCTTCACATTCATTTTTTCCTAGTCAGTAACATTTAATAGTAAGCAGTATAACTGTCTGTGCCCAATGTGATTATTTTCATCTATTCTATAACATTTCTTACAGTTATTGCCAGTTTTCGAGGAACGGTCCCATATGGCCTGTCATTGGAAATTGGAGATACAGTTCAGATCTTGGAGAAGTGTGATGGTAAGTGGGCTAGTTTGTTTGAAGCTGTATAATCAACGTCCTCACCACTGGACAGTTCATAATGTTTACAAACTCTATCTTCCTATTAATTTCTGGAATTTTTCCAGTGGTCACAGTGAGCCATTTTTGACAGAGCTGTTTCTTGCATATTCAATATCTGGCTTATGGAAAAGCAACATTTGCTATTTTTAAGCTGATTATATTGTTCCTAACATTATTTCCTCATATTCACTAGATGCCAACATAGAAAGCAGTTGAGGTTACTGTATTTGTGGGAGTTCATGACTCAGTGCCAAACTGGAAGGTCTTTGTCAGAATCTCAAGGGTCGTGTAGGTCCCCCAGGACAGGAAGAACATATGTCCAGAGTAGAAATGGCTTCTCCAAGGTTAGGTAATTAGAGGCCTTGGGGGAAAGGCTCCAGCCAAGGCCAACTCTGCTGTGGTCCTGCACTCCTCTCCTCACCTCCAAATTTGAACTAAAGTTATTCAGTGCGTATGAAATTTTAGTGGAATATACTGTAAGAACTTTATGATTATTACTGATTTATGCAGCAGTACAACTCATTAAATCAAGATACTTAATAAGTCTTCACATGTTTCCATTCCTGTAAATGAACTTAAACTCTAGTATTTGAAAAGATCCCAGGTGAAAAGACTACTCTTTTTTTTTTTTGTTAATAAAATGGCCACATTTTAAAGCCCTATCAGAAAATCCCAAAATACTCATTTTCTTCTGAAATGCTGACTTTAGTAGTAATTTATAATATAGTAACATTCTGTCACGTCAATATCTATGAAACTGTATTCCTCAAAACAGAACTATTAAGTTTACTTGTAACTTGGCATTAAATGGTGATGATACCTGGACATTTATTCTGCCGACTATAAATGAAATCTTTAAAAATATAATAAGGTCTTCCTTGTTACTGCCAGATGCACTTTGTCTGTGTTTGCTTTGTATACAGGTAAGTGTAAAATCTGTTTTGAATTGGTGCAAAAAAATTGGCTTCATAGCTAATGGGAGCTCTTTGGTAACCTAAAAACCTTTCTCTGTGATATAATTGGACAGAGACTTCTGTAAGAGATTTTTGCAGTTCTCAAAAAGTTTTGGTTTCTGCTAGAATACTTACTTAAGATTGGATATATTTCTTGGATATATCTTTAAGGGATATAATAAATCCTGAGATATACAATTTCTGCTCAATTCGTTCTGCTTTCTTCAGACTGACTTTAAAGCTGTTAAGTATGACATTTTACAATATATTCTTTTCAGAAAACTTTAAGGAACAAAAGTATTTAAACACAAGTTCAAATGTTTCCTTTGAAAAATTCAATTCATTAAAAGGTCCAATTCAACAGAATATTTGTTATATGGTAAAATAATTTCTTAACGACAAACTAAAAGGTTCTATGCTTGAAGAAATTCTAAGTTGAAAATAATACATTTATAGGGGACTATATGTTTACTGTATATATTTACATAAATACTCTATACTTGTTTTAACTGTAAAAAGATAGGTTCCTCTTTCGGAATTGTGCTATATAATCAATACAGAATTGCTTGAAGGTTAAGTCATAGGCATTTTATAGATTAAAAATTAGGGTGAGCTCATTCCTAGAACATTTTGCTGATAAGAGTGCCCATCACTGCTCTTACTGGATGATACCTGATTTCCCTCTTCTTATGCTATCAGACTGACCCTAACCCTGCATGATGGGGTGAAGGATGGGAAAATTCACTCTGTGACTGTTGGCTAACGCTTATTCTTTGGTGATAGGGTTTGGACCTTGTAGTCAGGCAAAGGCAAATTGGAAACATATTAAATCTTTTGCAAATTCTTGAATTTCCCTGAGACATAGTGTAACCTTTTATAAAATGTAAAGAAACTATACTCAGGTAAATTAACTTGCCCTAAATAAAATGACAAGTAGCAAAGCCAGAATTTAAGCCCAGTGTTCTGATTCTAAACCCTGTACTTCTATTATGCATGTTTCTATTTTTCATATAAATTTCCGTTATAATTTTTTAAACACTTGTATTAATACTTAAACTAGTAGTGTCTTGTGCTGTAGTCTAGCCCAATTCCAACCCCCATCTTTTCATACATAGAATATTTACATATAGGGTGAAATTCCATCAGTAAAGGGCAGATTGATTTGTTATCACGTCTTTTCTTTAAAATATTACAATGGTTTAATCAAAATAATGACCATGATTATTTCTCCACAGGCTGGTACAGAGGATTTGCCTTAAAAAACCCAAATGTCAAGGTAAAAAATATTACTCCTAACCATAATTATGGCATTTTTTAAAAGTTATTTTACTTTGTATCATTTTACAATTGAAGTTACAGTTGGAACTCTTAGTTGAAATGCCAAATGGCAATTCAGATTTTCATAATTTCAGAAATTCCTTTGAACTTGGATTAGCATTAAGACATGCTACTCAAGTGATAATCCTATGTAGCTCTTGCAATTTGTACTGAGAAGACCTTAATACGCTCATTATATATAAACAGAATCTTTTCGAAGTGTTAGCAGAGAGTGAAATTAAAATTCAAGGGGAAATTAAAATTCAGGGTAAATAGATATTCCAAAAGAAATATCAAATAGAGGTATTTAATCTTTAAGATTTCTGTGGTACCATTTATAAAATAGAAGTATGGAGAAACAAGTCTATTTCAGCAGCCTACTAAGAGTCCCTTTGGGTTCGGGCAGGTGAAACAAAAAGCTCCCCCTTCTAACCGTTCCAGGCAGAAACTAAGACTCATTGTCCTTTATATGTTTATATAAATCCTCAGGAATTAAAGTAGGAAGTAGTATGATTTTTGTTTTACCTTTCATTTGTATACCTTATGACTTTGGCACTAATCCTTACTATTATCTGTGACTCTCTGCTTTATTTTCATCTCTCAGCCTTTCAGCCATACTTTGTACATTCTGTAATTCTCTCTTACATGTCATGTTCACTTCTTGGTTTAATTCTGGCTTTATTAGGATTTTAGATAAGAAATTCTATCATTTCTTATTCTCAAAATATAATGTAAGTAATCTAAATTCTTCTGCCTGCCTTTCTGCTTAACTATACCTTTTTCTGGATCATCCAGCTATGTATAATAACTGTATTTTTATTTATTTTTGTTCATTCTAAAGGAAAGCCTGAGGGGTAAAAGAGTAGCGAAATTTAATTTTTTAATATTTTAGTCCTTATTTAAAGTTATTTTTGGACATCTGCAAGGCACATGCAAATATAGTTTTAGTATTTAATTATTTATTTAGAATAACTTTGAAAAAATAGGACTTATTCCTGCCACTCTTCTAACTTGAAGTTCTGACTTTTTCTTACTATTTATAATTACTCTGTTAATCCTGCCACTTTGAGTTAATTTAAATTTTGAAGAAAAAATATTTTTAACATGTATATCTGTTTACTACTATTGTATGTACAAAATTTGCTTATTAAATTTTATGTTATCCTTGGATCCACAATGGTGATAACGTATTCAAATGACATTTGCCTTCCTAAATATTTAATTGAGTTTTTCATTTGATTACACATCAAAAATCATTCAGAGGATATTGTCATTTAATGGACAATAAAATTGATGCTAATTTTTTTTTATGTTGTTTCTTTCAACGTCCCATTTAGAACAAAGGAACAATTTCCTTGGCCTGTCTTTTCTCTACAATGAAAAGCTTTAAGCTAGTGTGCTGTCTTTTGTTTAATTTTTGTTCCATCAGAATGCAGCCTGCTGATTAACTGCTGCTATGTTTTCATCAGAGATCTTCCATAACACATAATATATGTATTGTCTCCCGATTCATAGTGATTTTGTGTGTGTGTGTTTATTTAAAAATAGCCATGAGTGTTTTAGAGAGAAGATAAAGAACAACTACCAAAACAAACAAAAAACCCTCTTTGAAAACTATGCAATATCAAAAAAAGTTTTTTATTCAGTGTAACATGTTTTTTATTCTATGCAGAATTCCTGAAAATGTTTCAATAACTCTGTTTTATAAAGAATAGATTTTTGAGTGAGATTTTTTTTTTTTACTATATTTATTTCAGAGAATCCCTGAATTTGTAACTAGTCAATGGTAGAAAGTAAAAGGAATGGGTCCAGTGTGATAGAGATGTTGTTTTTCCCTATTTCTGATAATGTTCTGGTTGTATGACTGTAGTGTGTGCACATGACTTGTGAAACTCCCCCGTGCCTTATCCATCCGCTAGCACCCTAACCTTCATGTTTTCTCTTCCAGGGTATCTTTCCTTCCAGCTACGTTCACTTGAAAAATGCCTGTGTGAAGAACAAAGGGTAAGAAATGAGTTTTATTAATGGAGGATTTTCACAGAACCGTTGCTTATTTTAGAATTTGAAAGGCTAAGTAATTGTCTTGAAAAATGAACGATAGGAGATCATGCCATTGTCTGTGTTGTCTGGTAAAGGCGGTTAGTGGAGACAATTTAATACACTCCGTCTATGTGTGCTAGATCTGAGTGCCCCTCTGGGGCACCAGAGGTCTTTCACTGTCTACAGATCATGGAATCAGCCTAATCGTAATCACAAGGAGTGGGTTCATTTTGGTTTCCTGCTATATAGAAAAGCATGTCAGTCAACCCATGGAGTGCTGAGTCATGTCTCAAACCCCACGAATTTCCTAGATTACCACTGATGATAAGTACCCAAGTCGGACTGTTTTTCCCTAAATGGGGATAATATCATGTTTATATGTAACCACTTCACAAAGCCACTCCTCTGTTTTAAGGAATGGGCTTTCTCTACTTTGTTTGACTGAGCTCCTTGATCACCTGAGATTTCTCATACATTTTAAAAGTCTTTCCTGTTTCCAAAAGGCCTCGAAGTAGCTATCAGGATTGCAGGGTCATTCAAATAAAATACCATAGTATAAAACGGTAGAACTTGCTTATTTAACTGCTTATCATGAGCAGATGATTCTTTGTAAGCAGGCCATGGATTTGGACTCAAACCTTTGCCTTCAGTGTCATAAGAAATTTGCCCTGGATCATCGAACGATTGTCATTTTATGACAAAAGAAAGAATGCAGATTCATCTGCAAAAATTACATTTCTCTTCAAATAGAAAAAATAGCAATTTATTTGAATTACCAGAGCACATTTTAAATACAGTATATGAGATCTTCAAACGTCAGTTTTACTGAAAAAGTTCCAAGGATGCTATTTAAATGGATGATACTTATATCTAGTGTCTGTAAAGGTAGAGTATTAATTTTAGTTCAGTGAAATAATTTCTGCAGGTGTTTGAGAATCTATGGTATAAATACCTTCAGAGTTTCCTATATGGATAAAACTTAGAGTCTAGGAGATCCTTATACTATATGTCTTGTATATATATGTCTGCTACTTTTTTTTTTAAGTTTATTTATTTATTTTGAGAGAGAGAGAGAGGCAGACAGGCAGAGAGACAGAGGGAGAGAGAAAATCCCAAGCAGGTTCTGTGCTGTCAGCGCAGAGCCAGAAACAGGACTCGATCCCACAACACTGGGATCATGATCTGAGCCGAAATCAAGAGTCCGTGTTCAACCTGCAGGGCCACCCAGACACCCCTATATGTCTGCTCCTTTGGCAATATTGCTATCAGTAGTAGTAGCAGTAGTTAATTATTTAAAATAGATTAAAAACGTATTTCTAATATTAATATTTACCACTACTACTGTTTTTTTAGAAAGTTACTTTTTTTGGTCTTTTAATATTTATTTTATTTTTGAGAGAGACCCCATGCAAGTTGGGGAGAGGCAGAAAGAGAAGGGCAGGATCTAGAGCGGGCTCTGTGCCAACAGCAGCAAGCCCAAGGCAGGGCTTGAATTCACAAACTGCAAGATCATGACTTGAGGCGAAGTCAGATACTCAATTGACTGAGCCACCCTGAGGGCCGTTACTACTACTGTATGAATACATGCGTGTCCTTCGGGAATGTTATGCAGCTGTAACCCACCAGAAATGAGTCCAGCAGAGTTCTCGATCCTTTTGGAGCTCTCTCACCATGCTCAATTTGATACTCTTCGAGTAAACCAGAGGAAACTCCAGAAGATATTTAAGCCATAGGCTTACTCTTCGTTCTGACCTTTCTGCTCTAGTGACCTGGGCTGGACAATGTGGTAACCTCAAGGTCTCTACCCTGACCCTTAAAGTGCCCACCTCGGCAAACCCATTGCAACCAGTTTTCTTTGCTGCCTTGGCCCCAATCCCAGCCCTATCCCTTCAGCTCTCCAGAGCAAAGGGCCACTCAACCCACACCTTACACTCTGACCAAGGGAAAGAGAGGATACTAGCAAAGGTGATGTCAGTCATCACTTGACCCATTTGAAGTCTATCTCTCAAAGCAGATTGGGGTGGGACATTATCAAAATAAATGCCTTCTTTTATTTATTAATTTTTGTCCTAGGCAGTAACTGCTGTGTATCTGACCCCCTTCCATGAGCTGAGGAAATTTAAATGTGGATCAAGTGGTCTCAAACTTTAGTTGTATAAGTTTAAGACTTGGTTGTGGATTCTCTGTGTGACACAGGGCATAATGAGCATTAATATAGCAGAGAACACTGTAGGTAGAGCCCACATTGATTTAAAAGAAAAAGTTATTGGAATTGATTGAGACCCTAGATTCTAGGGCTATTAACTGGAAGAAAAACTTTAGCCTGAAAAATATTTGAGAACACATACTGCTAGATGATTGCCTTCCCAAAGAGGAACTTCTTTAGGATTTTGATGTTACTTCTCTTACTTTAAGATTGGGGCACCTGCCTGGGTAACTGTCAGTTAAGCATCTGACTCTTGATTTTGGCTCAGGGTATAATCTCCTGATTCATGAGTTTGAGCCCTGCATCGGGCTGACAGCCTGCTTGGGATTCTTTCTCTCCTCTCTCTGCCCTCTGCCTCTCCTTGCATTCAAAATAAATAAATAAACTTTAAGGGGAAAAAAAATAGCAGCCCAATGGCCTAGCAGGAGGAAATTGCTGCAGAATATGTCTCAGAATAACTAAACAAAATGTCATTTCAGGGGCAACTACTTATGACTACTGGAACATCGATTTTTGGTTTTGGTATAATTAAGAGGAAACAGCTGCCTCAGTGAAAATGGCAATTTTGTGGAGCTGCTTAAAAATTTACATTTTGGTGGAACAAACCCCAAATCAACTTCTTACAGACTGAATTGCCTTTATATTCAATCCTGGGTCTTCAGAGCTTTGCAGGGCTGATGGGAGTCCTTAAATTAAATGATAGTTGATGAACAGTGAGGCCACTTCTGCATTGTTTAATTGCTGCTTGAGGTCATGCCACTTTTTAAATGTTAACTGGGTTGTCGAGTTGTCCTCAAAATTCATCGTTCCCTTCTTGACCTTATGTCTGATCATTTTATACTCTCTGTCTCCAAATATTCGTCATTTAAATTGCAACAGCTGCTTCAGAAGCAAAATACATGCGCTACCATTTGCCAGTGCCACATGTAGACTTGATAAAAGGTTCAGTATATGTCACAGTTCATATACAACTGTGTACTTTTATTTCTAGGTTTAAATCCCAGTTTTACATTTCAGCTGTGTTTAAGCTCTAGCAAGAAGGGAAATACGCACAGAGCAGGTATTTTAGCAGCAGTATGAAATGAGGAAATGAGGCTCTGTTGGTGAAGATTTTAGCTTTCTTACTTGCTGTCAAGATAACTTTACAAAAGACAATTATACATCCTTTGGATATAAGATCACAAAGGAACTACAGAGCAGTTATTAGCCTCACGCTAAGAAGTAATTTTCCCTTGATCATCTAGACAACCTGGTTCAGTGTCTAAGATGCTGTTACCGTCTACATGTTAGATGTTGTCCTTGAAAAAAATACATACTCAGTGTTAAAGTAATCTGCATCACATAGCTGGTAACACTCTTTTGAGAAGTTGTAATAATAGCCACTTAAGCATTTTCACTTACACACGTATTAAAGAATTTGAAAAAAGAAACTTGAGATGAAGAAAAACGTTGTTGTATGTCAAGAATAGACACAGAGAATAAATGAAACCTTCTGGGTTTTCTTTTTTGTCCATATTTTCATGTATCTTCTCAACAGCAGCACCATTGTACATATCCTAGTAGATGTTGGTGTGAATGTTTTCCAAGTGTAGTTCCTGATTCTGAGAGAAAAAACAGGAAGAATATTTTATTATTCTTAATATATAACATATAATGCCAGAGTCCAGCTCCGGCGAGTCCAAGAGTCCCCGAAGGATGGACAGTCAGCCAAAGGAAGGAGAGAGCCTCGAGATGTAGTCTGATCACCAAGCAGGCATCTCTGGCAATTCTGGCATCTCTGCTCTGCTGGGCTCAGTGTCTTTATTTAAAAGTAGTAAGTGACATTATAGGAATGAGTGAGTGACATTCCATCAATAAGCATAGTTTGATATCTTTAACGACAACATGTTTTTGTGAGCAAAGTGGCGATTTCCACAGTCTTGCAAGTTGTTTTACATCATACTTTTTAGACCATAAAGGAAACAATTCTAACTTTAGCTATTTTGTGATTCTGCTCCTAAATTAATTAACATATGCTGTCTTTGAAGTAGGATTAAGTAAATTTGTGGCAGGGGGAGAAAACAGGATGTTTAGGAAGCAAGTGGGGTTGTTATCTTTGTTACCATAAGTCTCAGTAAACAGAGGGCGCATACATTATCATCTTAATACCTATGTTAATCGTCTATAGAAAGGTTAAGAGTCATGTGTCTAGCTTCCTAAAGTACAATGAGGGAAGTGTAACTCTCCTGGTAATTCCTAAGGCTTGTCTAAGTTCCTTTGCTTATGAATGAGTGAATTTACATAATAGGGGCCTAACGTTTCCACAAGTCATACCAATATTCAGCCAGCTCATAACTGCTATCAATCTGTGTAACCCATCCCCAAGATGCAACTTTAACATTACTTCTGGCCAGACTACTCTCATTCAGATGTCATCCATCAAAGCATCGTGCTCCAGGTCCTTCCTTTTTATTTAAATGCCATAAAACAAAAGAGCATTACATTCCTTGGGGCCAACTAGAGCAGCTCAAGAAATCCAAGCCTGAAAAATTATTTAGAAGGAGGTAAGACTGGGCGCCATTTGATTGGCAGGAGCTTTGCTGTGACTGCCTTTCCACACAGGGAGGTGTCTTAACCTGTGAGCCCAAGATGGCTCCTAACAATATAAGATACATAATAATATATAACATATAACATTACTAATACACTAATCGTTTTTCATGGTCCCATTTACAAATAATAAAAATCAAGAGTTAATTAGATCAAGTGAGTGTTTAGGGGCACCTGGGTGGCTCAATTGACCATCAAGACTTCCGCTCAGGTCATGATCTCACGGTTTGTGAGTTCGAGCCCCGCACTGAGCTCTCTGCTCTCAGTGCAGAGCCCACCTGAGATCATCTCTCTCCCTCTATCTCTCTGCCCCTCCCTACTTGTGCACTCTCTCTGTCAAAAATTAATAAACATTAAAAAGAAAATCAAGTGAGTCTTTAATCTGTACCTCAGTGTCTAGATATTTATAACATTAAGTCACTTTGGATGTTTGGAACCATAATATCCTGATCTTTGAACAACTCTGTCGTTGTCTTTGAGTCTTATGATCATAATGCTTGGAAAGCAAAAGCCATGTCATGGTTTATGCGAACCGTGATCTCATGTTACATTAAAGCTTTTGGGTTGGGGGAGGTTAAATGAGTTGTTGTTTGTGGTCAAATTGTGGCTGGAGCAGAACTCTTCTGATAATGTTGCTTCTTACCACGCTCCTCAAAGTCGATGTTGATGAGGTGAGTGGTCACTTCGGTGCTGTAGCGCCATAACCCACATTCCATCCCTCACACAGGTCTGTGATCTGATCCTGATTACCGTCTGCAGAACCCCAGATAATTAGGCAGTTTCCTCTTCTAGTTATATCTTTTAGAGGATTTAAAATAAAATTTTTGTCAATGATAACGGCATGCATACTTTGTTTTTCTCTTTTAATTTCACAGGCAATTTGAAATGGTTATTCCCACTGAAGACTCCGTTATAACAGAAATGACATCGACATTAAGAGACTGGGGAACCATGTGGAAACAGCTCTATGTGGTAAGTAACTTTGTAATGGCATAGTTTTTTTGGATAGAGAATTGTTTTAAGGAATATTTGAACAAGGGTAAGCACTGACTAACAGTTGAGCACCTGCTCTGAGGCACTAGTACTTCTCTGGAGATCAGAGATACAGAGCCTCCCAAGACTTAGTCTTGTTGTAATCTGTGTGTCTGCTAATCATGGGTTTTGTAAGTTCTTTTTCAAACTGCAGGAATGTAAAAGATGATTTTTCTGACATCTCATCAAATAGAATCGTTTACATGGAACTTGTGTTAGGCTTTCTGAGTATTTTTAATTTTCGAAGAGAAAGAAATTCCTTTCCAGTGTATTTGGAGTATTGGTGGCATCTTATTCTAATTTTCTGTAAATGATTCAAGTATGCAGAAAATGATAGACTCCTTAGGCAGAACGAACAAGAATATTTTAAAAATATAAGGGAAAGAAATGTTTCTTGAAAAAAGGGGGATCCATGTTTTGGCGGTTATGTTTTTATGTACATATTTACTTACCATAATAAATTGTCTTCGCTGAGAGCTTACTGTGTTGCAAACCTTGTAGAAGTACTCTATATGCAGTATTTAATCCATACAGTCACTCAAGGAAATTATGGCCGTGATCATTCCCAGCTTATGAATGAGGAAAATGAGGCGGAGAGGGAAGTATGGTACTTCCCCTGGGCCAGGCAGTCGGAAAATGGCCGAGCCTGGATTCTCATGTGAATCTAGTGCCCTTGCTTTGGCTCTCCGAGCATCTCTGAGGGAGACGAATGCTTTTTCTCTTTTTATTTTCAAAGACATTTATAGAACAGCTTAATCATTTGAAGGGATGCGTTCAAAATACAAAGGTATACTTAGCCTGACAAAATGATCTGAAACAGCTTGTCAAAGAGAAAATCCAAATTAGTGAAGGACATTGGTACAGAATGATAGTTTTTATTGTCTGTTACGTATAAAATGCAATAGGATATTTCACCGAAGCAAGGAAATCTTAAAAATGAAACCCCTTTTGATGTTGGATTTCTCTGACCATGCCCTCCGGGAGCTGGTGGCTTTAGGACTCACTAGTAAAATCCACAGGACAGCTTTAGATGAAATGCCAGTCTAAGCTTTGCTGGAATGAGGTAAATGCGAAGTCGAGATAGCTGAACTCAGGGGCTCCGTGCTGAGAGGCTGCAAAGGAAATGCAGATCACCCTTTGAGGTTTTTTTAAAAAAAATTTATATTAGAAAGAGTATAAAATCCAAGTATTATTTCACTTAAAATAACATTGTACATAATATTAATGCAGAAACGTAACTATTTGAAATGTTCACATCATTGCATCATTTAAATACCCAACATAAGAGCTATAAAAATAATGGCAGTGTAAGTGTCATCCATTTGTTGGGCTAGACAACCAGTATTTTGCCTTTTATGAGGCTGCTTGTGGGAACAAAGTTGAATTTCCTCTTGATTCTGCCTTATCTAGCTATTTTTACCTGCTCTTCAGGTTGCAGGCGTCTATTTTGGGGACATACTTGATTGGCTTGAAATTCTCTGTGTTGTAAGCTCTAGGAGTAACCTTCTACCTTGTAATGTCCTGAGTAATGGAGACGGAGAGTTATTTAAAAGTTCCCCCGGATACTGGTATGGTAGTCAGTTATGTTAGGCACAGATGTGAACTTTCACCCAGAGACAACAGATTTTTTTTTTAATTTTCTTTAATGTTTCTTTATATTTTAGAGAGAGAGAGAGAGAGAGAGACAGAGCATGAGCAGGGGAGAGGCACAGACAGAGAGGGAGACGCAGAATCTGAAACAGAGTCCAAGCTCTGAGCTGTCAGCACAGAGCCTGACACGGGGCTCGAACTCGGGAACAGTGAGATGATGACCTGAGCCGAAGTTGGATGCTTAACCGACTGAGCCACCCAAGTGCCCTGAGACAACAGATTTTTGATCTTGAAAATGAGGCTGACTTGGCTATTTATATTGGACCTTTTGGTTTCACTTTTCCTAATAAGAATGTTTCAAGCCCAATGTTTTGGTTCAAGTTCATCATAATTGAGCGTCCATGTTCTTTTCCAGTGTTTTTAAGGCGCCTGGTTTTTCCACTGGAAGATGTTTGATGAGGATAATAATATCTTGTAAATTGTAAGCAGTTTATGAGATAGACTTAATACAAGTAGAACATTTAGCTTAAAAGCTCATGGTAAATACTTGAGAAATGCTACTTGCTCTTTTTAATGTCATTGGTACAAGCCTAAATAATGTTCTTTTGAATATCACTTAATAAAATATCAGTAATAAAACCACAAAAAGCTTAGGAGAAATACAGTAGCCATCTTTTACTAAGTACTTCTGTGCAGGCCTTTGTCTCAATATCTTGTATCTTTCTTCCCTGGGGCTCTGCCAGATTGTTTTTATTCTCCAATTTTATCAGAGATAACCTATTCAGGGTCCCACACTAAGTGGTAAAACTTGAGTCTAAAGGTAGATCTCCTGCTCCAGAACCTGTTCTCTTTTCATTTTGAGGCAAACAAAAACTTCCCCTTTCTCTAAAACACTGAAATACCCACATTTCAGTTTTTGCTATGTTTCTGATGCATTGCAGAAATCTTTAGATACGGTTTTGTTCCAGATGTTTAATATTTTACCCTATCCTTTTCATTTAATGTTAAATCAAGAGTATTTTTCATATTTCTAAATAGTCTTCAGAACTGTCCAGTGTTTAAAATCCAGTTTTTCAAGAATCATCATTTTATGAGTAGCTGTCAGACCAGATGTGTCCTGCTTTCACACATTGGGAGAGCAGAGCTGCCGGTCAGGGCTGCAGTGTGTCCGTTTTCCTAAAGGGAGAGCTGACCGGCTGGTTTTCATTTTTATGAAGGATCCAGCTTCCTTTTCATCTTAGCGATCTCTTACACATAAATACTAGAGGGGGCATCGTTAGAAAATCAAGCCCATCCACGTACACAATTGCAAAACACCTTCCCCAAGAGCCGGGCAGGTGACTTTGACCCTGTGACAGTCCATTCAAGAGGGAGCTGGCTCTCCGTTTTGGTGTGCAAGACTTGACTTATTTTATATCTTCTTTCTGTAATTTCTTTGACTCTAGTTGACCTTTCCTTCTGACCAGTGACATCCTCAAGTTTTTCTTGATCTTCCCTTACTGTTTTCCATGACCTAAACAGAAGCTACCTCTCAGGATCCACAGTATGACCTCCTATAAATCAAGTTATTTATTCCTTCATCCTCCAGCTGCTGGGGCTGCCCAAGACAGACACGGTGTCTGTGGTTGGGAGCTTACACCAAGTGGAGAACAAAGACACACTGAGCAGTGAATTACCAGAGGATTGCATTACAGTGCCCCTGTAATGGCTTGTATGAGAGTGTATAACATGAGTAAAGAGTGAGAAGTAATCGAAGAACAAGCTCAGTGGAGTGCTTTAGGAGTTGTGAGCATGATTATTTATATCTCAGAGGACCAGGGATAGTATTATGGAGAATGCTTCATGTTTCACCAGCACATTTGTCTAACCTGCACAGTACATTAAAACACTTCAAGTCACCGAGTGTTGATAAGGCAGAAGATGTCTCACGATTTTTTTTTAAATAAAATAAGATTATGTGTTCTGAGTGTGCCTCTCTACCCGTCACACAGAACTTTGATAGAGAACTTCAGCTATATGATAATCTCAATACTTTAATGTCCTCTACTAATATTTTAGTAGAAAGTAACAGCATAGCTTCTGGTTAATAAAGATGAAGGGAAGATATTGAGGAATGGTTTTTGCCCTAAGTATATGGTAAGAGATGTACAGTAGCTTTTGGTAAAGATGCAGTGTTTGTAGAGGACTTACTCTGGACCAAGCCCATCATGATAACCATATTAATAACAGCTGAAACTTATGTGATATTTATTCTAAGCCAGGCATTAGTCTCACAGTTTTAGTATATTAACTCACTAATCTTTACAGCGACCCTACCAGGTAGTTATTATGATACCCATTTTACAGATAAGAAAATACACACAAAGAGGTTAATTACCAAAGGTTTTTTCAGCCAATAAATAGCAAAGTTGGAATGCAGGTTGAATTGGGCTCCTGAGTCTGTGCTTTTCATCACTGTACTGCTTTCTTCACTAACATTGTCTTCAATCCATAAAACAACCTTACAGGAAGATCGTACTGTTTCTCTTTCACAGATGACAAAACACACTCGCAAAGCCCATAAAACTAGTGAGTAGCAGGGGTGCCTGGGTGGCTCAGTCGGTTGGGCAGCCAACTTTGGCTCAGGTCGTGATCTCGTGGTCTGTGAGTTCGGGCCCTGAGTCGGGCTCTGTGCTGATGGCTCAGAGCCTGGAACCTGCTTCGGATTCTGTGTCTGCCTCTCTCACTGCCCTTCCCCTGCTCACTCTCTGTCTCTCAAAAAGAAATAAACATTAAAAAATTTAATTAAAAAAAAAACTAGTAAGTAGCAAAAATAGGATTTGAAGCCAGGAATTTCACCCATCTTCCTTACATTAAGCCGCCTTGCTTGATGAATTTCTCAGGGGAGAATATCTTGAATCTACACGAATGTTCAATAAGAAAGAAAACAACATTTTCTTTTTTTTTAGTGGTCTGAATAGTGACCCTGGCAGTGAATGAGTCTGAGAGCCCTCAGTGTACCCAGCTTATGATGGGAAATACAGTAAAGCATTAAGACGAATATGCAAGAAATAGTTAGAAAACAGTATTTTCCACTGAATTGGCCTTAATTGTATGCAGCCACTGTTCGGAGAAGAGGGAAGAGAACATGGGCAATAGTTATCAGGGAAGATTCCTGACAGAAGTAGAATCCAGGTGGAGCCTTGGAGGACAGTAGAATTGGGAGAGAGCTATGGAAAGGAGAGTTTGAGGTAGAAAGGGAGACAGGCTCTGCAGACTCCGGGTATGGAGGTGTAGCGAGGACGCTGTCTGTGCTGGGGAGTCTGAGAAGTGAGGTTGCTCTTGGACAGGAGAGCAGCGTCGTGAACCTGGACGAACGCGTGTGGAGTGGCAAGTGTAACCGACGCACCACGAGGGGGGAGGTATCCCTTGACAGAGTCTTGAAGCGCAGAGAGGGTAAGCAGGACTTACCCTTCCCTTTCCCCTCTGGCTGCCTGACAGTGCTTTATGGGGACTAACCACTGATTCCACGTGTGTGTCGTTCCAGAGAAATGAAGGCGATCTCTTCCACCGGCTGTGGCACATCATGAACGAAATCCTGGATCTGCGGCGGCAGGTGCTGGTGGGCCACCTGACCCACGACCGCATGAAGGACGTGAAGCGCCACATTACTGCCCGCCTGGACTGGGGCAATGAGTGAGTCCCATCCACTGCGGGGGGTGGGGGTGTCTCTGATGACAGATGCCCCATAGGTGTGAGCCACTGCCTGGTACTATCTCCAGAAAACAGCATATGGGACTCTTTCAGCTTTTTTCCTTTTGTGTGCTTAGTGCAGACAGTCCCTGGTGGAGCTGGGTTCCGCATCCTCTAGGGCTGGTGAGGGCGACAGGAAGTTGTTTGTTCTCTAGTGCCCTGTGAGGTCAGACAGTGTGCATGTGCTCGCAGAATATGAAATGTTTACAGGGATCAAACCAGATACGGCTTCTGCTAAATAGGTCTTATTTAAAAATAGGCTTTGGGTTTGGCATGTGTATTTGCTTTTAATATATACCACTTCCATACCGTGGTAATATGTCACCAGAATAATCCGGAGGGAGACACTAATGCGAACAGCTCTCATTAAAAGTCTTAAAACAGGTGTACTGGTGGGGCATTCGTTATTGCCCTAATTCTGCCTTTGTGTATAGATTAGTCTCTTTGAGGAGCTGCTTGGGAGAACTCTGTAAAAAGCAGACCAAGATTTACTTTTAAATAAAACTGTAAGTGACTAATCTAAAATAACAGCCAAGCACTGTAGTAAATCTTGTCACTTAAAGCTCTAATCAAGGCTCATGTTGTACTAAGTATGAATTTTAATATGTGGGTGAGAAATTAGAATAAGCTTTGACTATGATCCTAGGCTTTTTGAAAGAAGTTAAAAGTCCCTCAATGTCATATTTGGTCATGTCCTCCATCCTTTCCTCTCCCCAAGTCCTCATTTGCTGTTTGGACTTTGAAAGGATCTTAGGACTACAGAATGAAAGAAAAACAGTCAGAAAGAGGGAAAACGGAAGGACATATACCACAGATAAATTTGCCTCTTACTGAATCTGTAAAAACCGATTTGAAACTAGTGTGCTATTTTCTCTGATCAGAGGAAATTGTTTCATCAGAAGCCACTTTTTTAAAATTATTTTTTATTTTTACTTTTTTACTTTTTAAATTTTATTTAAAACCAAGTTAGTTAACATATAGTGTAATAATGATTCCAGGAGTAGAATTCAGTGATTCATTGCTTACATAGAACACCCAGTGCTTATCTTAACAAGTGCCTACTTAATGCCCATTACCCATTTAGACACCCCTCCCAGCACCCCCCGGCCGGGGACCCAGCATCCCTCCAACAACCTTCAATTTGTTCTCTGTGTTTAAGAGTCTCTTATGGTTTGCCTCCCTCTGTTTTTATCTTATTTTCCCTTCCCTTCCCCTATGTTCATCTGTTTTGTTTCTTAAATTCCACATATGTGTGCAATCATATGGTATTTTTCTTTCTCTGGCTGACTTATTTCGCTTAGCATAATACCCCCTAGTTCCATCCATGTTGTTGCAAATGGCAAGGTTTCATTCTTTTCGACTGCCAAGTAATATTCCATTGTATATGTATACCACATCTTTATCCATTCGTCAGTTGATGGACATCTGGGCTTTTTCCATAATTTGGCTATTGTTTGAGGATACTCCATACTGTTTTTCAGAGTGGCTGCACCACTTTGCATTCCCACCACCAGTGCAAAAGTTTTCCCCTTTCTCCTTGCCAACATCTGTTTTTTTTAATGTTTATTTATTTATTTTGAGAAAGAGCACACATGCACAAGCAGGGGAGGGGCAGAGAGAGAGAGAGAGAGAGAGAGAGAGAGAGAAAATCCTAAGCAGGTTCCATACTGTCAGTGCAGAGCCCAACTTGGGGCTTGATCCACCCAGGCACCCCTCAGAAGTCACTTTTGATTCTGCCAAGATGTGACCGTCTACAGGTATGAACACATGGACCTACTAACACGTTTTAAACTTCATTCTCACCCAGAGTCCTTCTGGTCTTTGTTGAGTAAGATAGGACATTCATCCTTTTACAGATGACCAGTATGGTAGCCCTAATTTATTTGTCTCTATGAAATTCATTCCTGTGGGGAATAAACAACTCTAGGTGTGAAATTGGAACAAGACAGTGAACTAGGAACACTGGTTTTTTAAGACATAAGGCAAATTCCTGAGACCTTCTTGACTTTACTTTCTTCACTCATGGAAGGAGTGGGTGGAACTAGAGGAGGCCCAAGGGCCTTATGGCTCCAGGGCAGCGTGATTCCAAACACACAGTGATTCCTGAGGAAAAGAGCTTGGCAGCCATTTGCACTGAGCCTTCAGTCTTGCGTTGTGAGCTGAGGCAGCCCGGGCAGGGCAGCTCTAATGGCTGTTGCAAAGTGACCCATGCTATCTATCATGTGTTTCTTTTTTATTTTGAAAAAACTTTGAGTTTTCACGGAATTATATTGGCTGTTAGTCATTATGCTGGTCCAAATTTAAAGACTAGTTTGTAAATAAGAAGAAAGTTGGATGAAGTATCTTATAAAAAATAACTTAGGAATATAGAGCAGGCAAAAAGATGATACTTTTTCAGTTTTAGGAAGGAAGATTATGACACAGGGAAAAACATTAATTATGACTGAATCATGACTCAGTTTGACTCACAGAAGTTCTAGCTTGTACTTTGGGCAGTTCTGTGGCTAATTTATGGTAAGTTGGTAAAACATTGATGCATGAAATTGAGCAATATAATTTATATAGCTCATCCTCAAATTCATGAATTTTCTGAGGTCTCATTTTGTTTTCTTTGATCACTTGTTTAAAAACAACTTATAGCACACAGATTGTGCTTTTACCTTATTCTTTTAAGTATAAATTAGTTTTCTTATTGAACAGTGCTAAATGGAAAGCAAATTCAAATAATTCTGCTGAACATTAATCTAGATCAGCTTGTCCTGCAAAATTATATGTCAGCATGTAGACCTCTGGATAAACATAAGAATGTTCGATCTTGGTGGACAGCCTCTCCTTTGCCATCCTGCCTGTCACTCCCTTGCAGTGTATTCAATAAATTTCTCTCTCCTTTTAGGAAAAACAAAAAAGAATGTTCAGTCTCAAGTTATATATCACACTGCTGAAGAGTGCTAAAGGGAAGCCCTTTGAATGTGAGAGCTTGGGAGGAAGAGGAAGAGGAGATACCAGTTTTATTCCCTAGCAGGGCCATGATAAAAAGTATTTTCACCTGGAGGCATCAAACAGAGTTAAAATCATGGTACCTGTTTTTGTTCCCCATAGCGTCCTGTGCTGCCCTCTGACTTTCCTGCTATGATGATGCAGGAGGGAGAATCCATTCATCCTTCTTTGCTGATGTCCGGGAGCAGTGTAATCACTGCATTGATATGGAACTTGACCCTCCCCTCCCCACTCCAGTTTCCTGTATTCTGAGAGCTCTCTTTCCATTTTCTCCCTTCCTACTTTGCTTCATTTCTAATTATTGTTTTTTTTATTATTATTTAATATTTACTTTTGAACGAGAGAAACAGAGCATGAGTAGGGGAGTGACAGAGAGTGAGGGAGGCAGAAAATTCGAAGTAGGTTCTATGCTGTCAGTGCAAAGCCCAACATGGGGCTCGAACCCAAGAACTGTGAGATCATGACCTGAGCTGAAGTTGGACGCTCAACCGACTGAGCCACTCAGGCGCCCGCTTCTTAGTGGTTTTAAAGTGCTGCCCTGATTCTATTCTAAGGAAACCAAACATTGGGAGAATTATCCTAAGGATATACCTAGGAATTAGCAAAACAAAATAGAAACAGATAAAACTCTCTTCACACAGCTAGAACTCCAGGAAGCCAGACGTTGAACATTCAAAGCCCTTTGAGAGAAAGAGACTTGTAGGTTACAGGCCTCCAGGACCCCAAGCTAAGGAGGTTTCTGGACTTCACACCTGCTCCAGAAATTGTGCAGTGCAAGTTGGTTTTTATTCATTCTCTGCTGAGGTAGACCAGCTGCCCTTCATATATCTTTTCTTCCTCATGCCACATGGCTGATGCTCTGAATTTCTAGGTCCAAATACTCAAAAAAGGAATCTCATCGAAAGCTAGTATCTATTATTCCTATTTAGACAGAGCATTTTATACCAGCCTCTTTAAGCTACTGGCCAGTCCATGGATTATTCATCAACAGTTCAGGTGCCTGTGTGTGGGCCAGTCAGCTGTTGCTCGGGAAGGGGAGATGGTCAGATGAGTAGACAGCCTCAGCTCTTCTGCACGCCTCCCAGCAAAGAATATGGGTAGGACAGTTTCTCATAGAAGGAGTTGTGGGTAGATGACACCATTCATATTTGGTCATATATCGTCTTTCCTTTGCTAGAAAATCTTTCCTCAGCAATACCGACCTGGTGTCAAATGATGCCATAACATTGTAGTGCAGGGGTTCTCTCTTGGGAGGGGATAGAGAATGGGCAACAGAACCTATCAGAACCCCTGGTGAGGTGTACCAAGGGGGATACATTAGTCTGCTAGGGCCGCTATAACAAAATAACACATTCATTTCCTCACAGTTCTGGAGGCTAGAAATCTATGTTCAGGGTGCCAGCGAATCCAGCTTCTGGTGAGGGCTCTCTTGCCAGCTTGCAGACAGCTGCCTTCTCGTCATGTCCTCACATGACCTTATCCTCTGCCTGCATAGAGAGAGAGAAATCTCTGGAGTCTATTCTTATGAGAACACCAGTTCTATTGGATTAGAACCCCACCCTTAGGACATCATGTAACGTGTATTAACTCTTTATAGTCCCTGTCTCCAAATATAGTCATTATGGGATTGGTCATATTGGGTTCCTACAAAAATATTTTGGGAGAACATATTCAGTCCATAACAGGGAGATGTGGTTATTTTAAGAACCAATCATAGTGCTGTTTGTGATTTGAAAGTTCAACAAAAATTAGAGAATGAGAATGTGGTTTTTAAGTTTCTCAAAGAGAAACATAATTAAAAAAAGTTAAGAAACATTTTTTCATATCTAAGACAACTGCTGCCATCAAGAAGGTCACAGATGTGTAATCTTAAGATTAACTGTCCCTCAGGGTAACTGGGTCAGTGCCTGGTTTGAAGTAAGTGCCGAACTAATAAATTCTACTCACGAAATCCAATACTTTTGGGGGAAGGTACAGAATTTCAGGATTTTTCTTTTTCTTTTTTTTTTTTTTAACACAAAAGTGAGGAACTGTGGTTTTATAACTGGAAAAGCCATGGCAGAAGGCTTCCATGTTAGAATGATAGCGTGAAAGGGACTGAGATCAGATTATCCTCAGAGAATTACACCCGAGACCTGGAATGGGGTAACTGACAGGAGTCTGGGGGAGACACAGTATCTTGGCCTTGATCTAGAGGGCATTATAAAGCCATCACGGCATCTTTGGGCTGGTTGTGGTGGGCTAAATAAGAGGACTAGAATGATGAAACTTTGATATCAGTGTAATAAAGTGGGCATCCTGGGGATGAGTATGTTAACCGAGGTCCCAGAGGGAAACTGGGAGTTACACTTCTTTTCCTCTCTCTTTGGTAGGAGATCACAAGTCAGTCACCGTCGTTAGTCTCACTGAGGCTGGATATGTAACCTTAGAACACTTCTCAGCGCAGTAAGCCACATGGCAGTCACCTGACATAAGAAATGAAACCGTTTCGCCACCCTAGGCCTAAAGCTATGCTGCCTTCCTGTCCTCTTCCTTTCCTGAGTTTCTCCTAATGACTGACCCCAGAACTCACTATGACTGAGGTCTACACGCATGTTGCCAGAGATCCACATTAGAAATGTGTTAGCTCTGGACATAACTAGGTATTTTAGTGCCATGTATAGTCCTAAAGGCCAACCTCCCCTCTTCTCAACTCTGATTTCTAGAACAAAATTATGCCTTGCTATTGTTTCTATCCCAATCCCAGGTGGAACGTTTCTGTGGTCAATGGTTTGTGGAGTGCTGATGGCTCCCCACCACTGGCATCAAGGCCTCTGGTGCCAGTCCATTCCCCTGATTTACCTGCCGTGTCTTCCTCTGTTTCTCAAATTATGCCCAGGGACCAACTTAGCTATGCTAGATACTCTAACTGCGGTAACAAGTTAATACAAGGTAAAAAGTATGAGTGAAAGGAGCATGGTAGGCGGCATATCCAATTTCATCAGTAAAAATGATGATTTTTTAAAAATATATTCTGTAGAAATGACTTTCCCCCCAAACTTTTGCAATGTCGTTTCTAGACAACTGGGACTGGACCTGGTGCCTAGGAAGGAGTACGCAATGGTGGATCCAGAGGACATCAGCATTACGGAGCTCTACCGATTGGTAGGTACAGGAAACCTTGGCTCACAGCCTCACTGCTGATTTTGTGGTTTCCATGGCGCTCTTCGTACTTGATTGATTTTGTAAGAACAGGATGTTCCAAGTTTAATTTGGAGCAAGTAAACAAAATTGAGAGCTGAGGTGACCATGCCCCAAGTTAAAAAACGAAGGTACTTTACCTGTTTCAGAATCATATGATGTGCTCGACTGAGCTCTCAGCCTTTCAGTACTAGGAAGTAAATGCAAAGAAGTTTTAAGTTCTTTTGCACATCTTTGTAGCTTTTGTTAATCTAGTGAAATGCCTACAAGTCATACGTATTTATCTGTTGTGTTTCACGACAGTGCTATGACTAATGACATCCGGTTATTGATCCCCAGCATGTTATCGCACTCCGTGCCCCTATTACCACTATATGCAAAGACCATGGAAAGTGTCTCTTCCATTGTCTCCAACTGCTAGTGTCCCTCCTGCCCCTCCTAGACCCTAATCCATCTTAAGTGCTGCAGTTTGTTAATAATCCTAAGATATTTGATCATATTGCCCATCAATGAATCACCTGTGACTTCAGTTTTTTTCTAGTTACATGGTAGATTAAGGTTCACTTATTTGCTTGGCATCTGGGTTCGCCAAATCTAGTCCAATCTGCCTTGTGTTTAGCCTTGTATTCTTTTTTTTTTAATTTTCATTTATTTATTTTGAGAGAGAGAGATAGCTTTTTTTAATTCATTTATACATAGAGCATTTATTCATTTATACATAGAACATTTATACATAGAGCATTGTATGCATTTTTAAAATGTTTATTTATTTTGAAAGAGAGATATGTGGGGGCAGAGAGAGAGAGAGAGAGAAAAAAGCCTAAGTAGGCTCTGCACCATCAATGCAGAGCCTAATGCAGGGCTCGAACCCATGAACTGTGAGATCATGACCTGAACTAAAATCAAGAGTCAGATGCCCATCCAATTGAGCTACCCTGGTACCCCTAGCCTTTTATTCTTAATACTTGTATAAAAATTACCTAATATGTTGATATTAACAAAGCTCTTTTAAAACCCCAAATAAAAGAAAAATGTGTTTGGGAAGGGCTTTCAAAAGCCAAAGCCCCACACATCTTACTGTAATACTCAAAAAGTCATTTTGAAAGATCCTGCCTCTTTTGGATAGCTTCCCAAGCTTACGATATTCTTCACAGAATATTGGGATATTCTTGACCTGAGATTATCTGTATCTGAAAAATGTGGGGGAAAAAATCATCAGTAGCCTATCAGGGCTTACGTCTAATTATAGAAAGCAGTTCTTCTACCACTTCTTTCCTTAGTTGCCGCTCTGTTTGGATTGCCTACACTTTATTATGTCAGTTGGAATTAGTTCTGTTTTTTGTAGAGAATTCTCTTCACATTGAGCTTCTTGAGAATGATGTTTGATGTGACACACCCTTGTGCCAAAGGTGGTACACCTTGACCTTTGCGAGTCAAGAAGCAGGAAGTTCGTGGCATCAGTGCTAAGCAGAATGTTGGGCACGAAGCAAAAACATAGTTAAGGGTTAGTTGGAGGAATGCAGAGATGGAGGAAGGAAACAATATAAGAGTATACAAGTTAAAATTTTAGCTTGTATAACAAATAAAATCTGTATAATTGATTCGCCAGTCACATCCTCTCATGAGACACCTTTATTGTAGTTATTTCATGTAACTCATTAAGCATCTAATTTGTCTCTCACTTCTGTTTTTTAATCTCTCTCAATTTGAAGTTTCTTCAGAGTGGGCACTGTCTTATACTTCCTCTGTTATGCCCAAGATAATCTTAATATATGGTGCTTTGTACTTAATAAGCAATCACTCACACTGTTTTTGAGGTTATTATGGTATTATGAAAATACCAGGGTATAGATCCAGAAAACTAGATGTCAATTCCATCTCTTCCTTTTACCAGATATATGGTCTTGAGCTTATTGCTTAGTCTCTCAAAGCTTCAATTTCATCTGTTAAGTAAAGAAATAATTCATACCATTTTTGTTATGAAGATTAAATAAGAAATGCATGTAAAAGACCTTTCCTTGACAGTTAATGTTTCCAGAGCACCTAAGCATTCAGTAGATTTTCATGCCTTGCTTACCTTTATTTCAACATAGGATCTAGCTGCAAGAGCTGTAGCCATTACGTCTACTCTCCAGCAATAGGAAAGAGGAAGGTTCTGCTCAGTTCAGCCACTGTAAGGGATCTTTGCTGGAAATTCCACACAACGTTTGCAGTTTCATTTCGTTGGCCAGAACATACTAGTAACATCTCCACATTTAGCTAGGAATGTCAAATATTTGATAAGCAACTACCAATGTCTGACACAAATACATTTTATTTTTTCCAGTTTGATTCTGTGTGTGTAATTGTATCTTTGTTCTTTTTATTTTATGTCATGTACGGGATGGCAAATCGACTTCTTCTTTTTCAGCATTCTAATTCATTAGTGGTGGCTGCCGGGAGTGCTATGTTGATATGACCCTGGGTCTCACCTGGTCTGCAATCAATTAGCAGTGACTACCACTAGTGGAAGAGACTACCGCTGATGAGCGGTGACCACCATTCGAGGGCGTTTGTCATTTTTAATAGCTCAAAGCATAGCCTGAACTCTTCATTTGTGATTTTACATGAAAATGTAATTTCTCTCAGGAGTGGTTGTATGTTACTGTTTCTAGAGCAAAGACAATGGCCCAAGAAAAACCCAAATTATTATAAGCTTCAGAAGGACATGTTATCTTCAAGGCAGCGTCAGTTTTCTGTGTATATTCTGATCTAGCAATACTCATATTCTCCATAGCACTGGTCTTTTCCTCCGGGCAACATATAGTGACTGACTGTATTGACCTCACCAGGAAGAGTTCGTGGGCACCACCCCCAAGCCCTTGTTTTTGTTATTGTTGTCATCATCGTCTTGGTGTTAATTGCCACTTACTGGTCAAGGGCGATGGCATGCAGTAGAGGTGGTTTTTTGATACTTTTAAATATGTCTTCTCCATGTTCTATTTGAAACACAAGTGTTTGCACCTTACTAAATCCATACCATCGTTGGGGGAGAGAAAAAAAGTCTTGCTTTAGGTTTTTGATAGCCCCATTAGCAGATCTTTCTCACCTGATTGTGTTCATCTAAGCAGTTAACATGTGCTAAACCTCATAGTGTTAACATATGTCCACTTGGAACATTTGGTTTTCTGCCAAAGGCCAATCTCAATACTTGTATAAATAAAGAGAACCATAGCTAGATTCTCTTGTTATCTGTGCACACAGAGTGTCTTTTTATGAACCTTTCTTGGTTTTATAAGATCACGTTAGCTACTTGCTTTGTGATCCTTAGTGGTAGACCAGTGGTTCTCAAAGAGAGAGCAGGGGACATTTGTCATTGTCTGGAGACATTTTTGATTGTCACAAGTGGAGATGGTGTGGGGCAGGGGTGGGGAGAGGTGCTACCGGCTTCTGGTAGGTAGAGGCCAGAGAAAGCTGCTAAACATCTACAAAACCCAGCACAGAAGTATCCTGCCCAAATGATCGGTAGTGCCGATGTTGAAAAACCCTGGTATAGACCATTCACCCAGCAATTTATAATTATATGAGGATACAAAATTTGCATACCTTAAATAAATCTTGCAATGAATCTCTTTCTTTCCTAATCAAAGGTCTAGTTAAACTGTAAGCACATTTAGAATAACTGATAGGTGCCTTTTAACCATAAATTATTTCAAAAATGGATTTTTGTCTGTTAAATCTGCCAAATTTATAGCCCTTGATGTGTGAACATGCCTTTTCAATTTTGTTTTTGTAATAATATTTTCACAGAGATAGTTTTAGCATTTCTCCATAGTAGTGAATTACCAAAAGATAAACAAATAATCATAACTTAATTTAAGTTCAAATCTCTTCCGGATCTGAAAGAATGGTGGGTGAAGGGAGGGGAGACTTCTGTGCCATTTGTGAGGACTTGTGTCACATGTGCATGATCAGGGTAGAAGCAGGCAGGCTTATTACAGGCATGCATGCCAAGATCCAGGGTTGCAAGGCGGTAACTGTACAGAAGATGCAGCAATGCATTTTTCAGTCAGCCGTGATTTGCATGTCTTAGCATATGATCTCATTCAATAGTTTTCAACTCTCATTGCACATTAGAATCACCCAGGGAGCTTTTAAAACTATCACTGTCTGGCCCCCCATCCCCTAGAAATTCTAATTTAATTGTTCGGGGATAGATCCTAGGCATAAGTATTTTTTAAAAGCTCTCTTGGTGATTCTAAAGTGCAGCCAAGGTTGAGAACCACTGATCTAAATATATTGAATTCCTTGCATGAGTAAAGGAGCTTCCCCCCTCCCCTCGGGCTCAGTTTTTAGTGAATGTCATGACTAATGCTAGGAGGAACTTTGTGCTATTTGAAGACCAGACACCTCTTTGAGGTCCTTTATTTAAATAAAGTTTTTATACCTGTTTTTCCCACTCCAGTCCTTGGTAGTCATTCATTTGGTCATAGTACTTTGTGCTACATTACCCTGAACTTTTAAGTATACCAGTAGGTGAGTTAGCAGTTTCAGAATATGAAAAGGTTCTCTGGAGTTAAAGAGATGTAGTTACGTATGATGCTTCTTTTGCTGTGGCGAAAAAGAATTTTGAAAGCACAATATAGAGCAACTTTCTCAGAAAACAAGGCAGAATTATGCTTTTTTTTATGATAGAATATTTCTCTGCAGGAAGCTTTTTTCTAGCAATTATGACTAACACATAACACAATGCTGAGGTGCACTTTAGAAGAAAGTGTACTTAACTTCACTTTCACAGAGAGACGTCCATTGTACCTGTTGAGTAGACAATGATTACAGATCCATTTGGTTAATTGCATTTTTTAACTGTTTACTTTTTGAGTAGTTCAAATTAAAGATAAAAGCATGAGAAAATTGTGGTAATTTCGCTGTTACATTTACAATTGTAAACTTAGATGGCTTTTTTTTTTCCTTTCAAATGTTGGTCAGTCAACCCTTGTTGAACTAAGAAACATAAAAGGATATTTAATGTACAAACAGGATTATGCATCTCAATTGTAAGCAAAGGATATTACCCCATTACTATGGAGTTAATTCCTGAGATTTTTTTTTAATTGTCAAGTGACCCAAAAGAAGTGGTCATTATTAGTAAGTCTTTGTTAGGAAAGCAAAAATCCTCCACATTCTTAGCACCTGTTCTGTGAATACACAGGCCTTTGTATATGTTTTCCCTGTGTGCTTTCCCTGAACCAGTTCTCCTCGAAGGCGGTCCAAGAACTAGCTAGACCATGAACTGTTTGTAGTTGGTCCAAGTATAAAAATGGTGAGTAAAGGTTTAGAAACAGAAAATATCTGTTTATAGTAGATTGGGGGGAAGAACAAGCTGGATTTTTCTCCACATAGTCTGAGAAGCACCATCCTAGATGGTCCATCAGGCCTGCTCACTCTTTGGCTCTTGGCCAAAGTGTCACTGTCCCAGGATGCCTGCTCCCACTGGCCAGACACAAAGGCAGAGTGCTTCCTTATAGATGCTCATGATAATCTGGTTCTTCCTTTCCATTTGTCACAGTGTGGGTTTTCCATCTGTTTGTGGGATCCTTTTGCTGATGTCTGCTCCCCCTGGTAGATAAGATCTGTGAAGTCAGGGGCTGTTTCTGGTTTTCCTCCTCAGTTTGTTCCCAGTGTTTGGCACATAATAGACACATAACAAATAGGTCTTGCCTGAATGATCTCTTCACTCCTGAAGCCGCGGATGAATCCTTTCCTCCCTTATTTTGTATTACTTCCCACGTCTGATCCTGCCTCCAAGGTGTGGCCTACGCAGCCATAGTGAGGGCGGAAGTGAGGGGGCTAAGGATGCTGTTCCTCCCCTTAGACATCTCACTGACTGGCCTGATCTACCTCCTCACAGCTCCTCTGCAAGGTAGAAACATCCTCCTGCTCTAGTGATTGAATATCACTTACCACAGCGTGTCTCAAAAACTACCACAATTTTGCAATTTGGTATACTTTAAAAGGACTTTTAATTATGACACAGATGAAGTGATAGCTGCATTGTTCAACTATCATCAGCAAATGACCAGATGGATTTAGTTTGGTTTAAAAAAATTTTTTTTAATGTTTATTTGTTTTTGAGAGAAAGAGAAAGAGCATGAGTGGGGGAGGGGTAGAGAGAGAGGAAGGCACAGAATCTGAAGCAGGCTCCAGGCTCTGAGCTGTCAGCACAGAGCCCGATGCGGGGCCCGAACTTAGAGACTGCAAGATCATGACCTGAGCTGAAGTCAGACACTTAACTGACCCAGGTGTCCCTATTCTGGTTTTTTTAAACATGACTAATAATTTGTTCTCACCTTGAGAATTGAGAAGGGAACAGTAGAATCTTTTGAACTTCATACTGCCTGAATCTACTCAGCAAGTTGGTATCCTTTTTTTTTAAGCTTATTTATTTTGAGAGAGCAAGAAAGTGCAAGTAGGGGAGGGGCAGAGAGAGGGAGAGAGAGAGAGAATCCCAAGAAGGCTCCACAATGTAGCCCAGAGCCCAGTGCGGGGCTTAAACCCACGATCCGTGAGATCATGACCTGAGCCAAAGTCGAACACTTAACTGACTGAGCCACCCAGGAGCCCCAAGTTCCCCCTTTTAACATTATTGATTAAAAACAAAATTATTAAAGCAAGATTCCATAATGGTCTGGAAACTTCATGGTTTCTTATTTTAGAAGTTGGAAGAAAATTTGGAATGTAATATCCAACTAGATGCCAAACCCGCAGGAAAAGAAACGATAGCACAGGAGATCATAATCATACCGTAGCTATCTAGTTTTTGGGTTGCATTGTTTTCTTCAGTCCGTGCTGATCATGTTCTTGTTGGGGGGTGTCCTTCAGATGGAGCACCGACATCGGAAGAAAGATACCCCAGTACAGGCCAGCAATCACCACCTCTTTGTGCAGATGAAGAGCCTCATGTGTTCCAACCTGGGAGAGGAGCTTGAGGTCATCTTCTCACTGTTTGACAGTAAAGAGAATCGACCAATCAGGTAACGGCACATGAAAATATGCCTTGAATGTTTTAATGTCAGAATGGGAATATTTGTAATTGGCAAGGTTTGGGATATATGACCTTGCATACTTTAACTCCGTCAGCCACCATTTTCTCATTTGTAGAACTGTGTGAATTTCTAAGCTGCCTACCCTCTAGAGGTCTGCACAAAAGTTAGTTGGAGTGATACGTATGGAAGGTCTTTGACAAACTCAGAAAGGCTCTAGAACCATGATAATTATTGCTAAATGAAAGTATGCATTCATATCAGTTCTGTTATTTGAGTTATTTGGTACTAATAATGCAAGGAAGACGTAATCTTAACTTTGTTTTATTATCAGGGTCAACGGATTTTATTTTTGAAATTTTCACTAAACAATTACATTATTCTGATCCTATCTGCATCAGGTAATACTGAGAAAGAAGTAAATACTTGGAAGCCTTCCCATTAGAATTTTAGAGCTGTGAAATGGTAAACAGTTTCACATACTTTTTTTTTTTTTCTTTCTAAGTTCTCAGAGTCTCCTCTTAGCACAAATTTTCAATATCTAGGAAAAACCTGTAGTGAGTGTTTTGGCTGTTTTTCAAAAGCCTCAACTCTTGTTGAGACTTTTTTGTGTGTTGATATCTTTTAGATTTGTTTTAAAACTGAACACAATGCACACCATCTTTTACATTAAAAATTTTAATTTAGAATTTAAATTGTATCACACAAATCATATGTAATGACCCAACTGTACCATGTTTTAACAAATGATGCTTACTAAATAAATGTAACAATTTTAGGTAACTCTGAGCCACATATATTGTATTATAAACACTCAATAATTCCAGTATTTTTCCTGTTAAAAAGTATTTTTTTCCTAAGAAATATGTGTGAAGTTAGTTTTAATGCTATAAATGCCATAAAATCTTTGGTGAATTATTTTATATATTAATCATTGCCTACTAGTAAGAAGACTTTTTTATTCTGGACAGACGACTCTATCAATACAATGTAAAGATAGTATTTTGGGGTAGCAAGGACAGAGTTTATGAGATGTGTAAATATGACACAGGTTTCAAAACCTGCTTTACATAATTTTGGAGGAAATGCATCAGTGAGTTAGAAAAATTTTCCCTCTTCACAAACCAGCAGTACTAAAAGGGGAAGAAAAAAAAAAGGCTTGAAAAACAGATCCAAGTTACAGCTTAACACTTGCTTTAGAATTATAAAAGATTATTTAGAGATAATACTTGCTAACATACTGAAGTCTGTCTTAGAAAGCTTGATTTTTCCAGGTAGTTTAACAATTTCCTCATAACATTGTGTAATAAGTTGTCTCTAAAATAGTTAACAAACTATGAGAATGTAAAAGGGTGGAATGAGGTCACTCTTTTGTTCATGCCTGTTAGGCTAAGGTTTTGAGTACTACAAATTCCCCTTTGCCACTAATGTTCACACTGCATTACTATAGGAGTGCAGTAACTTAAGATTAATATTAATTAATTAATTAATATTAATATTAGCTGGTCTCTTGGTTTTGTTGTGTTGTAAACATTTTGGAATTTCCTAAAACATCCTTCTTAGATTTTTATTCCTGTTTATTTGGCGAAAGTAGGACAATAACCTGGGTTCAGGATCCCCAAAATATGTTTTTGTGATCCCCAACTTCAGACCAGGAGCCAGACCTTTTTCCTACTGTGTGAAGTGTGCCTGCTTCCCTCTTTTCCCTCCACATATGCTTGCTCTTCCTCTTTCCCTCCCCTTTCTTCTGTCACACATACTCCTCTAATAAACTACCTGATAGGTAATGATTCTAGAAGAAATCAAGCCTAAATCCTTCTTCACTTCTACTTACTGAGTTTAGCTATTGGCTCTTACCTCCCAAACTCATAATCACCGTAAAGATGATCGGCAAAGAAATGAGTAAGAATGAAAATGCATGCTTAGTAGGTGTTGAAACAGTCTCAGATTTATTTTTTGGTTTTCCGAGGCCTTGGGCAGCATACTGATTGTTCTTTTAAGGAGTTTTTAAAACCTTGCTGTAAGTAGCTTCGGTCCCATTGATGGCACAGGGCAGTGTCACCATTACCTTTTGAAGAGGCCTTAGGATGCACACGTCTGAAGACTGGATGTGATTGTGGTCTTCGCAGTTGACTGCTGCTGCCCTGACCATTTCACTCATCTCTGTCTTTTCCCTCGTCTTGAAACTGGGGACAGGTCTGGCTTCCTTCATTGCTCCCAGCATAGCTAATGAGTATAAAGTTTTCACATCTTCTCAAGAAAGGGTTTCATAAAGGTAAGATATGATTGTGAGTTATCCTTGTGTTTCTCCTTAGGCCCAACAATGGATGCAGCAAGGGATGTATGGGTATTTTAAAATCAGCCTGTGTGTCTTTTATAGCTTTTTTTTTTGTTGTTTTTAGAAAATTTCAGATGTGTGAAATAGTAGAATAGTGTCCTCTGCATGCACCTGCTCCAGCTTCAACAGCTATCAACTCAGGCCGGGTCTCTCTGGTCCTCTTACTTGCCCCTAAGTTACTTGGAGTCAAGTCCTCAACATCCTTTTATTTTTACATGTAAATATTTCGGGGTATAGCCCTAAAAAGGGGAACTCTAAAAAAATTACTAAGAAATTAGTATTCCCTTGTCATCAGATACCCATATCCAGCCAGTATTCAGTGTTCCCATATTGACTCCTAAATACAGTCTTACAAATCCCAAATAAGGAGGCCGTAATTTATAAGATCCATATAAAATCCGTATATTGTAGCCAGTTGTTAAGTTTTACAAGTCTCGTTTCACCTTCCGTTTCCCTCTCTCTCTCCCTCTTAGATTTTTTTGTAATTTCTCTTTCGAGGAAACTGGATCATTTGATTTTTTTTTTCTTTTTCTGAATTCAGAATCCAGTCCAAACAATGAAAACTCGTAGACAAAAGATGGTATATTTAAGTGAATGCTTTTGTTGTTAAAGATCATTAGTGCTCTCATTTACAAAAAGTAAAACGCAGTTTAAGTATAATCTTATAGCAGTATCCTGACCATTAACCACAGGAAGTCACCTTGTCCAGGTGTAAGTAGAGGGATCCATATGTGCAAAGCCTGGAGAGGCGTGATGAGGTGAGGTAGATGTTTATTCCTACCACAGGCAGACAACTGGTTGGGACTTTTTTTTTTTTTTTTTTTAACTTTCCTCCTCCAAGAAGCAAACAGCTGGCATTGATTGAACACTAACCATTTTCCAGACTTAATTCTAAATGCTTTAAAAATATTACCAGCACTGATTTTATAGGTGAGTGACTAAGGCATAGACAGGTTAGGGAACTGGCAGGAGGCAGAGCTGAGCTACAAGCCTGCAGTCTGTCCAGCTCCACCTGGGGGCCTCAGCCACATTCCTCCACAAGGGCTTCAAGATTTCCATGAAAGTTTCCATTGTTGAGCAGGATTTTGAGTTAGAACTCAAAAAGAGTTCCCCAGAACTCCAGAGTTAGAACTCCAGGGACGGATAGTCTCAATAATAGGTTGTTATAAATTACTGATAATGATAATACTAGAACTAGAACTAGGCATAGGGCCTCACAAATACCTTGTGCTTCAGAAATCGGTTTTCCTAATTGAGTCCTCAAAATACTTGAAGAAAAAAGCGAAGTAGCATTGGCTCGTACTGTATGCCAGTGATGAATGTCAGAGTGGTACTTGGAGATGTCAGATGCAAAAGGAGACAATATGTGAAAATTGTGCCCTTCTGGTTCACTCAGTGGAACAATGGCACACATGGTATCCCCTCAAAACTGAAGGGTGTGTCTTCCAACAAAAAACTTAAATTGCTACTGAAGGTGGGCCATACTTAGGAAGCTCGTTAATTTTATCTGAAGGGGCCCCAGAATGTTAGGTTTCTGATGCATTGTGGCATACAACTCTTGCTGTAAATACTCATAAAGATTTTGTCCACTTCTGACACCGTCTTGCTAACATACACCGACCCTCTACTTCTTTTTCAGTTTCCCTTCCTCAGGTGTCTGTGTGACAGCACCAACCCGGAGCCCCCTGCAGATAAAGCTGCATTGGACTCAGCTATCAGCAAATAGAACATACTTCTATTTCTTTGAGTTTTGTACAGTCTTGATATGATTTAGCACTGTAAAACATCATTAGTTAAAAAAAGAGAGAGAGAGAGAGAGAGTTTGATAAATCAAGTTTAGATGAGTAAAATGGTTTTGGAGTATATCTGTCTGGTTTAAAGTTTGTCATTTCCCCAGTCTACAAGCAGATAACTGGTAAAGTCAGGGAGTCATTTCCCTAGATGTTATCTGTAATTTTATTTTATTTTCTTCTTTTCTATTTACTTAACAAAACACTAATATAATGCTTATGATGTGCCAGGCCCTGTTCTAAGCCCTTTTAAAAGTATTTATCCCTATAACAACTCTTTAAGGTAGGTACTTTAAATATCCCCATTTTTTTATGGATGGGGAAAGGAGACCCAGAGTAATGAGTTAGCTGCCCGAGGTGACCCAGCTGGTATGTAGTGTGGCTCCTATTTTAACCTGCAGCTTCATCAGGTGTCTGTACTGTTAACTGCCATTCTCATCTTCTTCAGTATTTATCGTATTCTTTTTTCTTTCTCAACCAGGTTTTACCCACCAGTGTGTAGTAAGGGGTCTGTTGAGGGTTCGTTTTGTTTTGAAGAACCTGGAGTGGGAGAGACTCAAGCTCCACTGACAAGAAGGGTCCACTAACAAAGGAGAGATTACACCTAGGGGAGAGGGGAAGTGATTGCTGGATCAGTGTCCCTTTGGAGGCTTCATGAGACTGGTTTGAGACTGCAGGTGGGGAGATTAGCCATGGGCCAGAAAAAGGGAGAAAGGAAAGGGTGTGGATGTACATAAACTGAACTGTAGGATCGGGAATATCATATTGGGAATATGTATATGCGTGTGTGTGTATATATGTATTTCATATATATGTGAAATCTAAGCACTTAACCTTATATGCCACAAATGTGTCTCCTTGGCTGACATTTGAAATTGGGTGTTGAACAGTTTGGTGATAGATACACTCCTAGTGTTTATGTTCTCCATAGGCTGCACAGCTATGCATGTGTGTATTCGTTCATATCTTCCCTGCATGGACATTGTCACTTAATCTATAACAGACTGTAAATTATATGGGCCAGCGAATATGACAGAGTTAACTGGCTGAGTACTTCCCTTTATAACTTTCATTACTTTGTTTACTGATGTACTCTAAGTCTTCATTAATTAAAGCTGTAAATTTGTTTCAGGACTAATCTATTACCGTATTTCATTCTCATAGGAGAATATATTTAATAGGGCCTCAGCGCCACACATGGGTACTTAGCTTAGTACAGGACTGCTCATGCATGCACGCTGCTGGCATGGGCTTTTATTAGAGAAAATAGCAGCAGAGTAGCACTTCTGGAAAGTCCTATTCTGGTGATTAAATTCCAACTCTTCTCATAGTAATGAAATTCAGATAAAATTTACTTTCTCTTGGTACATTGTCCACATTCTTTCCTGAAGCTATGTATTTTTCCTACAGTCACACACACAAATTCTCCGTTTTCCTTGAAATGCTGCATTCCATGTAAAATTTATATTGCCCACCATCACCTTCTTTTAGTATATCATTCTAATTCTGTCATTTAAGGAAAAGGTAAGTAGTGAATATTATTACTGAGGCACAGGTTTTTTTTTTTTTAATATGGATCCCAATAGAACTTTGAAATATGTCTGAATTTATGTCCACCCTCAAGACATATGTCTTCCTTTAGAGTGGTGTAGGCTCCACTTTATAGTATGTAAGTGGCCCAGCTCTGATGTCAGAGGGTCTGGGTTCAAATCCTGGTTTTTTATTCAGTAGCCACATCAGCCTTTTATTCAGTAGCCACATAAGCCTTTTTATTCAGTAGCCACATCAGCCATCAGTAAGTTAGTTCGTGTCTCTTAAGGTTGTTAACTGCTAAATGAAGATGATAATAGCACTTTCCTCTTGGGATTATGTGAGGATTAAATGAGATAATAGGTATACTTCATAGTGTAATGGTCGACACTTGGTAATTGGTCAGTAAATATTAGCTCTAAAGATGATGATTTTCAAAAACCCAAATAGGAAATACAGTTTAACATACCCAAAAATGTTAGTGGTGTTTGGTCTAGAAATCTTGTATTTTACAAGGAATTCTTGTTGATATTTTTAGGTACATATTGTGATGGTTAGGTAATATTTAGAGAGACTTACTAGTAAACAGGTGGAATGGGATCAGGGATGTGATTTGCTTTAAAATACTCCACACGGGGTGGGGGGTGGGGGGTGGGGGGAATGAAAAACAAAGAAAGAATAAAGGGATGGGTGGAGGTAGTGTGACAACATTTAGTGATTGTGGATTCCCTGTGGTAGCCATAGGGGTTCTTGGTTTAACTTTTAGCAGCGTAGTGTGCATTGTTAATAAATTACGTGCTTTCTGATGTTCTATGCATGTAGGCAAAAAAGCAATGAGAGCAAGCATGTTCTACAGTCACTTTGAAGAAGAGTGGTTTATTAGTCACTAGTCGCGTGGATGGTCTGGATTCTGTTCTGCCTAGAATAATATTCCTGGGTTTATATATACTGACAGTAATCTTGATAATATATTTGACAAAACTTAGGAGGAAATGTTTTCCTAAGGTCTAAAATATTTAGTATTCTCTAACATGTACACCATAATATTACCTTTACAGCATAAACTTGGACTTCTATGTAAAGAAACATAGCCGCTTTCAGAAGATTAATAAAGATTCTGTGAGAGGAAGTACCTTATCTGCTCAAGGAAGGTCCTGTGTCTTCATTAGGACCAGCTTCCTAGAGACTCTGAATTAGTACAGGTTCGCCCTCTCAATGGTGAGGAAATAGAACCGTTCTGTGAAACCTTCTGTGAATGGCACGTTACTGCTAACTGGTCACGTGTTCGTTCATTCCCTCGTTACACAGTACACGAGAGTAACTGCTGTGTGCCGCAGGATGGGATGATTCAAAGGAGCAGATGGCAGAAGGGGTCCAGGATGCAGGTGAAGGCCTCTACTTGGAGAGGAAGGGCCTCCTTCTGACGTGGAAGAAAGAGAGGGAAGGGCAGTGAAATGGACAGAAAATGTTGAGATGGGAAAGAGAGACTGAGTTTGTGGCCTTGACTTTTTATAGGTAAGGTTGGAAAACAATGTTCGCTATTGTTGGGGAGCAAAAGAGAGGATGAAAGGGAATTGGGGGGTGAAAGTGAGTTACAGGAACAAGGTAAGTGCACTCTGAGTGGAAGTGTCCTAGGACATGAGATACTGAGGAGTAATAGAATTGTAGAGTGTGGTGAGGCCCCTCCAAAGAAAGACTTCTGAAAGGGGTAGTGAATCCTTGCCCCCAAGTTACACAGCTTTTGCCAGAGGTGCTCAGGAAGTAGGGATCAGAAGCAGGTGATGGGGGTTGGAGACTGAAACATCAGAGTTGGAAAAGGGTGAGAAGGTTGGGAATCCAGCATAAGAATGAGGAAAATCAAAGAAATTACAATTGTAGCTTCCGATAGGTCTCTTCCAGAGGCAGATGTGATCTAATAATAGCTTTTTCATTTTTTTTAAAGGAAATTAAAGAAATGATGTTTTGTTTTGTTTTGGTTTTGAAAAATTCAGTTACTGGGAAAATTTTTCGAGAGCTTCCAGAAGGCAGCTGTCAAAGAGAATAGTTATTCAGCCCAGACTAGGAAAAATGCTAATATTTTTGTATATGTATTGTAGTACATAACACAGTTAGGAGAGCAGATGAGATTTTTTAATTCTCTGAGCACTGTGCTAGAATTTCTCATTTCATACATCATTTACAACTTATTATAGTGTGATCACATAAGTTCAGCATTTATATTTTTGTCATAAATTAGGAGCATGTATGGTTGTGAATGTTAACAGATATCTGGCCTAGATCTCTTCTTAGAGCCTTCCAGTACAAAGCTAACTCAAAATTGTAACCTCTCCGAAGCAAAGCAACAATGTCGAGGAAAGTCTGGCCATACGTGCAGGGGGCATAACTCTGCTTGAGAACAAAAATAGATGAAGAGGGCGTTCAGAGATCCTCCTTGGACTGTGGCAATATCAACTATTCCATACGGCCCAGAGCGTTTCCTGCTGTGTCTAGACGTGTTGGCACACATTTCACTGTGGGTGTCTGTACATCAGTGACCCACAGTGACCTTCCCTGGGGCCTCCTGTTTAAAGGCACCACTCCTTTCCACCCTCCCTCTTCTTTGCCGTCTTTTAATTCTTCCAGCAGGTGCGTGAACATTGGGACTACTATCACTTGGGAGTTAATCAGATTTTCTGGTGTGCTTCCCCTTTGGTCACACTTCTGTGTCACATACTAAAAACAACAACAACAACAACAACAACAACAACAACAACAGTTGCTTTAGAGATGTGATGATGTCTTTAATAGGAGACATTTTAAGAAATAGACCAGGAGGAAGATCTAAATAAAAACAAAAGAAGCAAAGAAATAACTTTATTCATGCTGAGAACACCCAGGAAGAAACACTCCACTCTTTTTTTCTGTAGTATTTTAAGAACTGCACGATTTCAATTCTTTTTCAAATTGCAGATTGATACATTATTATAATAATAAGTGAGTGGAAATTCAAGGTGGCAGAAAAGTGGAAACTCAGAGTTAGTGGGTTGAGAACTGGCTTTTTCATTTGCTTTAGCTCTCCGCATTTATTCTGGCTACTTGTCTCTTCTTACTTAAACCATGCCATATCAGAGACTGGGACCAGAAGTTCCTTTTAGCCTGATTCCTGTGTTTTAATGTTTTTTTTTTTTTTTAATTTTTTTTTGAGAAAAAGAGAAAGTGAGAGCACGTGAGGTGGGAGGGGCAGAGAAAGAGGGGAGGGAAAGAGAATCTTAAGCAGGCTCCACGCTGGGCGTAATCTCACAAACCATGAGATCATGACAGGAACAGTAATCAAGAGTTGGACGCTTAACTGATTGAGCCACCTAGATGTCCCTCCTGTGTTTTAAAAGATGACCAGATTGGTGTTCTTTTCACCAGGATTCTGGTCATTTCTGTCTTTCTTTCTCTGCCCTGTGTTTGCAGCTGGTAGAGAATTCAGATTCAGCTGTCCTAAGTTCCCTACTGAAGAAATTATGGTCACACATAGCACTCTACCTGTCAAGGACTTCTCTGGTATTCAGTGTCATTTCTGTTGTAGGTCAGTGGAACACTGATAAAGGAATTAGGAATGATAGGCCCTTGTTGGCGCATATTCTGAAGATAAGACTATCTTCGTCAGCTTCTTTTTGTGCCCACAGGGTGGTCAGTGATACTGTTAAAGGAAGCTTACAAGTCTTTTATTGTCATTGAGGCAAAACATTATAAAATCATTCCATTGTTGTCTTCATTTTTGCTGCCGTCCGTCTGTTCCACTGGTGATGTGCTTATGAGTAAGAGGGAGAAGTCAAGGTGTTGAGGAATGTTGATGGAGGTGTTTCATGATACCGTGTGTTAGTCAGCAGTACACTCTCAGACCTGTAGCTATGGGAGCATTATTTGCAAAACCTCTCATGCTAAACAATCTGAATAAAAAATGGCAGATACTTATACAATGTCTTTTCCTAAGTATTTCTATTTAGAGGTTTTTAACCACAAGTTAAACAGAGACTCCGTCTTCTTTTTATTTGCATTGAGCATGATAGATTTCATGCTCTTGCTGTTGAATCATTGATGTTCACTCATTGAGCAAACGATGACTGCTGTTTTCATCAGAGCCAGGCACTGACCTGGGCATTGAAGATGCATCAATGAATAATACAGGAAAAACAATCCCTGCCCTTCCAGAACTTACATTCTAATACTATTAAGCTTTAAGTCAAGAACTATTTTTAAAAGATACTTTCTGTGCCATCTCTTTGCACAACCAATATGCTGTTACCATTTCACAAAAAATATTTGCAGCATCTAAAGCGATGCTTTCTAACCTTTTTAGTGTCCTCTGCATCTCAAAATTATGAAAACTGGAAACCTCTGCAGAAAGTAATGTACCTATTCTCATACACATTAACATTTGCATATCAGTTTAGAGACTTTGTAGCTGCTTGGTTAAAAAAAATCATTTGACCTTTAAAAAGTCCCAAATGCATGTGTCATCTGGCTCATACATAGTACTTACTAATCATTTAGAAAGTTTTCAGTTTTGGGGCACCAGGGTGGCTTCAGTTCAGGTCATGATCTCACAGTTGTGAGTTCAAGCCCTGTATCGAGCTCTGTGCTGACAGTCAGAGCCTGGAGCCTGCTTCAGATGCTGTGTCTCGCTCGCTCTCTACCTCTCCTCTACTCGCATTCTGTCTCTCTCTCTGTTTCAGAAATAAGTAAACATCAAAAAAATTTTTTAGAACATTTCAGTTTTTAAACTTGTAATGAGTACAATCTGTCAGTAAACTGATGAAAGGAAATTTGATTTTTGCCTATTTTCTTTTAAAAAATAGAACATCTTGGGGCACCTGGGTGGTTCAGTCGGTTGAGCTTCCGACTTCAGCTCACGTCATGATTTTCTGGTTCCTGAGTTCGAGGCTCACTTCGGGCTTGCTGCTGTCAGCCTGTCAGCACTGATCCCACTTCCCATCCTCTGTCCCCCTCTCTCTGCTCTTCTCCCACTTGAACTCTCCCCAAAAATAAAAAGTAGAACGTCTTTTTGAGATAATATATGCATGAAAGATGTGTTGTGCTTACTAGTTTGCAGGACTTGACTTATTTCAAGTTTATTATTTATTCTGTTTTCCTTTAAGATTGCCTTGCAAGGAACTGCATGCTTCAGCCTAGAGTACTTAAGCTTGGGTTTGCTTTTTTTTTCAAGATTCCTTACTACAAATGCTCTCTCTAACAAAAAGATCAGAATAATTACTGTACATAGACCAGTGTTTTTTTCTCATGAAGTGTCAAAGGTAGACTATTTACAATGATCAAGTTATGTAAATTCCCAGAAGAATAAACATAAGATACTCTGCCTACATAGGCCTTTCTATTTCATGGTTCTCGATTGGGTTGATCAGATCTTATCGTTTCTTAGTTTTTGTTACTTATGTGAGAAACTTGCTTTCTAGTGAAATTCTTAATGAATTCTCTAGAGATAGATACAAGCAAGTATTTTCCTGAGTGTCTCAACCAGCATAGCTATTTCTAAGGATTTCACTTGAATTCAACATTGGGACTTCTGGGGTCTCCAGTCTTTTGAACTTATAACTGTTTTTCTCAAATCAACAGTCAACCCAGATTATTTTTTAAAAATTCCTCAGTCAGTGATGAATAGCACAGGCAATGTGAAGCAGCAGGTGGTCTGTACATCACTTATTTATAACTTTAAAAAGCAGTGAATTTCATTTTTGATTGCATTTTACTTTTCTAGAGAGAGTTTCAATTCAGATAGCTATATTCTCTGAAAAGAAAACTAACACGAAATGCTTTTGAATCATCTTAAGTAGTAAGAAGGAATCAGCTTGATGTTCACAATTGGCAATCGAGTTGACTATAGTTTAAAAATTATGTCCCCTCGTATCTTCCAACTAAAACCAAATCCTTTGCTCTCCTGACAAAGCCATCACATTCATTGGCTGCTTAGTCCCTCATGCTCAAATATTTGTACAGTGAATCTGGGCATGGACATTAATAGTAAAAAAAGAAAACTCAGAGTCTGCTGTTGAGGTGAATTACAGAAACCTTGGTATTGAGAATCATTTTTTTCCATTTCTCTTTAATCGGAAGAGCTCATGACCCTGCTGTTGCTTTAGTTTTAAAATTAGAAAGCACATTAATAGCTTTATCTAGGAAGTCTTGCTTGAGGAGTTGCTTTCATTTATTGCCAAGGAAAAACTGTGTCCCTTGTCTGGTCATGTGGTTGGGAGAAGAAAGGGGGAAAGTCGTTGACTTGAAGATACCAGACGTGGGTGCCTGTTTTCTAGTATATATGACTCGTAAAAGACAGCCAGCCATTCTAACTCATTAGGGCCTGGGCACTTGGGTCAAACCAGTGGTCCTTAAACATGACTGTGCTTTTAAATATACAGGAAGCTTTTGGGTCCATCCTGACCTAGTAAGTGAGGATCTCCAGGGTAGGGCCTGGGCTTTACACGGCTCCCAAGAGCATGTTGTACACACTCAGGTTGAGAGCCTCTGAATGAGGAGGCCAGCAAGTCTCTCTGTTTCCCCCTGAGCTTTCCTTCCTCTGTGCCACAGTGAGCACCAAAGCCCTTGGTCCAGCGGGGGACAGCCAGCACACCTTCCACCTGCCTCCCTGGAGTCTTGCCTGAACTGTGGCAGCGCCAGCTCGTGGGCCAGGGTGTTAGTACCCATTTAGGAAGCTGCTTGAGGCTTCCTGTTTTGAGTTGCCCACTGCCAGTTGTTCTAGAAAAGAATAAAGTAACAGTTGCCCTCAGCCTGTCAGAAGCATCTTACACTGTTGGTCAGTCAGCATTTGAGAAAATGCTAGAGAAGCAGTGACATAGAAGCCTGAAATTGCTGTATATTTGATTTTCTTGCCTTTTAGATAGAGCAGAACAATTCCCTCATCTCTTCTTACTCTTCCCTTTCTTTCTTTACTTAAAAAGAATTTTTTAAAAAGTTTATTTTTAAGAGTGAGAGAAAGAGAGAGAGGGAGGGAGGGAGGGCAGGAGGGAGGGAGACAGAGCGTGAGTGGGGGAGGAGCAGAGAGAGTGACAACACAGAATCTGAAGCAGGCTCCAGGCTCAGAGCTATCAGCACAGAACCCAACACAGGGCTCAAACTCAGGAGCTGTGAGATCATGACCTGAGCTGAAGTCAGACCCTTAACCAACTGAGCCACTTAGGTGCCTCCCCTTCTTCTTTCTTTTTTTTTTATGTTTATTTTTGAGAGAGAGCATGTGCACGTGAACAGGGGAGAGGCAGAGAGAGAGAGAGAGAGAGAGAGAGAAACCCAAGCAGGTTTTGCACTGTTAGCACAGTGCCCAATGTAGGACTTGAACTCATGAACTGTGAGAATATGACCTGAACTCAAGTTAAGAGGTGGACACTCAACCGACTCAACCACCCAGGTGCCCCTCACTCTTTCCTTTCTGTCTTTTTGCTCCCACTATTTCCTCTCTGGCTCCTGGTGCATCTCCCTTCACTTCTTATGGTAGAGTAGGTGGTAATTGTTACCACTACACACGGCAGAGTGAATTTTAAGACAAGTGCCTTTGCATTTTCAGAGGTGCCACATGGAGTATTTTTTTTGTCAAATGGTTTCATAAAGTATGAGTGTGAAAGAACCAGATGGTTCAGGGGTTTTTCCTGATTAGTTTACCAGAACATGACCATCTAAATGTTTTCTCTCTCGGGTTACTGTTACTCTTGGAGACCATCCATTTATTTCAGTGATTTAAGTATTCAGCATGATTTTAGAAATAGTCTTCATAAGTTTTTGTAGCTTGATCAGAATCCTGATCTTTCACATCACAGGTTTCAACCCAAGATACTACCCTGTACATTTTTGGATGCAGTACGGGTTGTGTAACTCCCATACCTGTAATCACTAGGCAGTTTTGCTTTTTAGGAGAGGGGAGTGATAGGGAGGTAAATATGAATCCATTCAGAGAAATAGAAAAATCTCCTTGGCATTGGCCATTCCTAACTTTAGGTGCATTGCTCTTTGAAGGAAACTGATTATCCAAGGACCACCCTATGAGAGAGCCACTTGATTACTCAGAAGGCTGGGATCACCCTCCCACACTTGGCCTGCTTGCCTCCAAGACCCTAGGTATGGTCGTCCTACAGAAGGGTGACTGCTTCTCAGTGGATATGATAGGCAGAGGGGCGGGAAGACTGGAGCATCCTATCCTGCTGAGAAGGGGAACAGAAGCCATCAGAGGGCTTCACATCCCTACTGTACACCCCATATAATTCGATCACCAGTAAGTACTTTTCTACCAAACTATGTTATTGAAACACACTCTTCATTTTCAGAGGTCTTTTAGAGTATATCAGAACACATTAGTACAGGTGAGCAGGTTCACAGCCACAAACTCCCTAAACACGGATACATTTGTAGCTTTATTGTCTTCAGTTTCATGCCTTGTCATTATTTTTTATTTTGTTGAAAATGTTCATAATAAAAGTCTTCATTCACATGACATGGTTAGTCTTGCTCTTCTTCGTTCCAAGTAATCTGTTCTTTTAAAGGTGGCACAGCATCGTGTTTAAGAGCTGAGACTCTGACTTGGGCCCTGAATATTGATTTCCTGGCTCCATGCTTGTTGACCATGCATGTTTGGCCAATTTGCCTCATATCTCCAAGCCCCAGATGTCTCATATGTAAAGTAGGGATAGAGGCGAATCCTACCATATAGAATGATTGTGAGAATGAAGTGAGAAAATCCGTGTAAAGTGTAAGTCATGGTGCCTAGCACAGGGTATATATTTACGTGTAGAATTTTTCCCCTGCCGCCATGCTGGGGGTGCTTATGTACATTCTTGTTTATTGTCTAGGTTTCCTTAAATCCTTGTTAGAAGAAGACAAGTCATAAATAATAAATATGATTTTTTTATTCTTTATTTCCAAAGAAAGACTTTGTCATTCTTGATTTATAATATAGAATGGTTTGTAATGGCTCACACACGGAATACAGGTGGACACTAAATTTCTCTGGCAGTGCAATTTCCTCTGGGAGAACATGGCAATATATGGAAAAGTCAAATGAGGATATTTTTTCCCTGCTGGTAATATCAACTCTCATTTCTCAGTATTTCTGGAAGTGTTTCTATTTGCTTATTCATTCTTTGATGATGAAAAAGGACGCAGTATTCTCATTTGGAAATATATGATGTCACTGTTGATTTTTCCATTACTATATGTTTAATATAATAAATATATAAAATGTGCATGGGAATAAGGCTAAAATCATGATCCAGAAGCTGGGATACGGTGAAGGTAATTCGTGACTCTTACATCCAGTGGGGAGGCACCACTGATTGAAATGTCTCTTTGGAGAATTTCGTACATTTCTCTACCATAAGGAAAAAGACCATTATGGGAAGGAGAGGGAAAGTTGGGAATGGAGGTAAAGCTCCCCAATTATTTGGATTTTGTTGTATTTTTTCCCTAAAAAAATACTGTTTGTTCAGTCTTTAATTAAACACTGAGGAAGTACCAAATCATTGGCCACCAGCTGGGAATGTAAAGGTTAATCACAAGGTGATCACCTCGTACTTTAGTTACTCACAATGTAATAGAAGGAAACACACAAACCTCCCATGATTAGTAAGAAAATGTGAATGAGAGAATCGAGGTATTCAAATCATAGAGCACTTTTAAACTAAAAAAAAACTAGTTTTGTTTTCTCATCAGAGATGCCACCCTTTTACTTACAATAGAGTCTCGAAAATGCCTTTGTGTGTGGCGCAAGAAGTTTGTGAGAGAATTGTAGAAGGTGTTCCAAGGTGGAATGTCACTTAGGTCTTTGCCCCAGTCTTGAAGGCATATATTTTAGTATTCTCCACATGTGGGGTGAGGGGTATTTATTTGTAATCCAAAGACTCTGAAATGTGTTGCTATAAGTCTTTGGTTTACTCTGAAACCATTTGCTGATTAGATGGTTTCTGTATTACCAAAGCTGAAGAGAAATTCGTTTGAGTGTGTGTAAGAACTTGTCACTAAGTGAATAAAAAAGATGTTTTTTAATTGGCCACAAAGGTTTTCTTTTTGCATTAATAGATGTCTTTTAAAAAAGAATGGCACGAGTTATTTTTCCATAGTACCCATCGTCAGTCTATTTTTATCTCCCCCTTAAGGCATGCTTAAGCTAAGGGATATGTCATTGGCTTAGTACATATTGATATTCTTTCTGAAACAGGATATGATATAGTATAATACTTGCATAATCAGGATTCTGTCTAGACTGGTGAAATTAAAATAGTGACAGAGCAAAAGGAATCTCTTTCTGAAATAGAATACTTGAGGAAGCACTCCTTTACCAGAATATTGATGAAGCTTGGAAATAAGGAGTGGTATTTTATATTAGCATTAAAGTTAAAGTTTTAATATCTAGAATGCCTTGTTGACTTTTGTAAATTAACCTTATTTGGTATTCATCATTTTAGACTCACCTGTCAGAAGATAAAGTGAAATTTGTTTTAAACATTCCTGTAGGAATAAAGAAGAGCCTCAGACATAGTGCATCTCAAAAAGATTTAAAAAAAAAAGGAAACAGCTCATGGTGTCTGTGATACACAAGAGGGGAAAATGGTCACAGTGCTTGTGTTTTGGGCTAAAATATAATGTATAAACTTTTTCTGATGGCTACAAAGCAAAACGAAATAGCAGTCTTAAATCTCAGAAGTTTTGACTAACTAAAGACAAGTTCTTAAATCATTTTCGAATTTTGCATTTGGTTAGTAAAATAATTTATTTTTCTAGGTATGTTTTATTGAACAACCTTCCAAGGAATGATTTTAAGCCAGGGACAGCTTTGAAATCTGCTGAATCAGATTTTCACTTCTTTCATTCCTCTGAGGCCAGGAAGGGTGTGGGGAAAGTGACCTTGTACTCTGGAGACCAGGCTTGCCTGAGTCAGTGGGTGTCTCAAGCAGATGAATGGCTTCTCCCTTATCTCCATATTCTGGAAATATTTGCTCAATATTTTTCTATAAAGCAGAGACAAAATTTATATAGCATACAAATAAAGTGCAAAGGTTTGAATTAACACATAGCACAGAATCCATCTCAGCCACAGGCCAGCTCTGTGATTTTGGGCAAAACTATTTACTATTTCTGAGTTTTCCCATCTATAAAATGGTCATAGTAATAGTACTGTCTTTTTTTTAATTTTATTTATTTTTGATAGACATAGAGACAGAGTATGAGCAGGGGAGGGGCAAAGAGAGAGGGAGACACAGAATCTGAAGCAGCTCCAGGCTCTGAGCCGTCAGCACAGAGCCCAATGCGGGGCTCGAACTCACAGACCGTGAGATCATGACCTGAGCCGAAGTCGGCTGCTTAACCAACTGAGCCACCCAGGCACCCCAGTACTGTCTTTATAAGGGCATGGTGAGGGTTAAATGACTTAATCCCTGTAAAGTCCTCAGCAGAGCGGCCACCAAATGGTGAATTTGTGTGAAAATAGTATACCTAATATGATTATTTAACTATAATTCATTTATTCTAAGATGATTTTTTACACATTTCCTTTTAGCATGTCTTAATCTTGAACAGTGAACTTCCTTCCAGTGTGAAGAAAGCGGACAGTCTCCTCCTTGAATTGTAGTAAATGACGTTTGGATAAGATTAATGTAACTCTGCACCCCCAGTTAGACTTGTCATCTCCAGCCGCTCTTTCAGAATCACAGCATATGGGAACTTGAGCTTCACTTGGGAAACCCTATAGCAATTTATATTCTCTTCATCAGACCTCATCAGCCACCATTCTGGAACATAAAACAAAACAAACCCATAGATAATAGGTATGGAAATGATCCCGTAGAAATGTGCATTGGTTGCTCTTTTTCAGGGAGAGGTCAGGAATAGGCATAAGAACAAAAACCAGGTAAGCCAGGGAGTTGAATCTATTACGTGTATCTATCTAGATTTAAATCGCAAAAGAGAATAAAGCTGTTGCAAAACAGCCATAAATTCAAATCCATATACTTCCTTTGAGATGTGGTTATGGCTTTCATTTCTCCCCTGTATGAGAAAAAGGAGACTTGGGGTGACAGAGGCATTATTTAAGGCAGATGAATAAGTGTGGAGAGTTGGTGGTTCTGAGCCTCACCAGTGCTTCTTTTCCCTGCTCATTCCCCAGGTGGGAACTATGCTAACCAAGGCCACACTATGTGCTAATCCACATTCTCTGGAAGTTGGCTATATGTTTTCTGACTGAGGCAGGCAGCCATTTGATTCTGTCATAGACACCAGGGTATTGATATTCAGAACCTCGTGGTAGCTGGTAGATTTGTTTTTCTTGGCTTGATATTTGTTCTGTTTTATTTATTTATTTGTTTGTTGGTTGGTTGGTTTGAATATAAATGGGTTAGCATTACCTTGGATCTAAGTGATGTCCACAAGTGTTTATTGACTTGAATTATTGGCTGGTCAATAGCATTTGTGTTAATATTTAATAATGCATTTAATAGCATTGAATTTGGGGACCCTGTATATTCAAATGCAAGTTTGGCGGGGAGTTTGAGTTCTCCTTTTCCTTTGTGGACCAAAATAAATTCAAATTTCACTTCTTGGGCCTTCTCTTTGTGTTTTGGATTATAGACTTATAAGAGTATAAAATATTAAGTCTTCTAGTGGATGGTTACCATTGACAATGGTGTATGATGTTTATTAAATTCTATGACACAAAACATGAAAAACAATCCTCTTAGTTACAAACACACGTTAGGTCCTGTGTTTTCCCTTAGTGCACTTGTTTCTACTTTATAGAATAATTATATCACTGATATGAAAACCTATTCTTGTAAAAGTTAATGTTTTGCTTGCATATATGTTTGTGTTTTCTGCTTTTGCAGTTGGCAATTTGCCAGTATTATCAGAAATGAAGCAAATGTTTATTGTCCTGGGCGTGCTCCTACTTCACATAAGCAATTTGACATCAAATGAAGGACCTAATAACTTTTGAGATTAACTCCTTTGATGAGGAGCAAGTAGAAGAGTGATGAATCCTAAGATATTAAATAATCTTCAGAATACTAAACTTTTTTTCTCTTGTAGTGAGAGATTTTTCTTGAGGCTGAATAGAAACGGACTTCCCAAAGCCCCAGATAAACCAGAACGACATTGCTCTCTCTTTGTGGTAGGTGGATCTTGTTTCATCTAGGAGGCGGACTCTTCCAGTTGTGCTTTGTTATTTTTGGGAAATGAATTATTGTGAGAGAAAATAGTGACTTTGCTTAAACTTTGTAAATAACACCTAAAGTACATTCATGCCCAGAAGTCTGAGTACCACCATTCACAGACACAGCTCTGTTCCCTTGGTGCACGGTGGAGCCTGTTAGACTCAATGTGGCATATGGTATTCAGAACATACTTAGTAAATGTTTAAAGAATGAGTGAGTGAGAGATTAAAATAAGAATAGGCTTTTTTTAAAAAAGTAGTATTCGACATCAGTAGACCTACAGTGTAAAGTTGATTGTAGTGGTATTTTTACTTATTTTTTTTTAAGTTTCTATTTAAGTTCCAGTTGGCTAACATACAATGTGATATTAGTTTCAGATGTACAATATAGTGATTCAACACTAACATACAACACCTGGTTCTGATCACAAGTGCACTCCTAATCCCCATCACCTCTTTGACCCATTCCCCCATCCACCTCCCTTCTGGTAACTATCTATTTGTTCTCTCTAGTTAAGAGTCTCTTTCTTAGTTTGCCTGTCTTTTTTTTCCTCCTTTGTTCATTTGTTTTGTTTCTTAAAGTTCACATATGAGTGAAATCCTACGGTATTTGTCTTTCTCTGACTGACGTATTTCACCGAGCCTTATATTCTCTAGCTCCATCCATGTCCTTGCAAATGGCAAGATTTCATTCTTTTTTATGGGTGAGTAATAGTCCATTATATATATACCACATCTTCTTCCATTCATCTGTTGATGGACACTTGGGCTGTTTCCATGACTTGGCTATTGTAGAAAGGGTTTTTTTTTTTTTTTAAGCTTTATTTGACATCAGTAGGCTTACAATGTCAAGGTGATTGTAGTGGTAGTTTTAGAATGGGATTTGAATTATATGCTTCTGCTACAAAATTCTTTTAAGAATGTTGACATTATCTTGGTCTTTCTAATGTAATTTGTGAAAATAATGTGCTATTTCCTCTAAATGCTTTTGCATGAGTTTTAAGATAATCACATTTTTTTTTTTTGCTAGGATTTGGGTAGCAGCGAGCTAAGAAGGGACATCTATATCACTGTGCACATTATCCGAATTGGTAAGTCCACCACTTGTCAGTGTGATAGGGACACAGCAGTGGCAAGAAATGCTGCACAGTCTCGGTTGGTGTGATTTCTTTGCTATCTGGATGAGAAAGAGTTGAAAGCCAGTTTGGAATCCAAGAACCACCGAATCTGGGAACTGTTCCCTTGCCTCCCCAAACTCAAATACAACCATCTCACGCATCCTGAACAGACTTTGTTCTCTTTCCATAGATGTCATCATTAGGTAGTTCCTTGTGCTTCATTTTGTTTTATTGGACTCCCTAAATATATTTGATTCAAAATTTGGTATTTGTCTTTTTAAATTCTAATTCGTGTTAACAACGTAAATTGAACTTTTCAGATCTGGATTGCTTACAAGTTTTTGAAAATTTCATACTAATTGGCATTTTCCAAAGTGTAGAATGCCACAGAGCATTATTGCAGAAAGTGCTACAAGAAAAGGGTTATGAAATACTGAATGCTGTATATTTTTTCCACTTGTATAATATCATCAGCTCGTAAAAGGGTCTGAGAAGCCCTGCAGGGAAAAATTAAAATGCCTCGCTAACTTTGTTGGCCCAAACTTTCTCCATATTTGATTTGACTGTGGAAGCATTTATATAATCTAACACTTACTAACATCTTGCAGAGCCCACTTTGGGTGTTCTATACTGGACTCGTACAACGGTCCCAGAATATTTTCACTCGCTTTTACTCATAAAATGTCTCTAAAAGCAGGTATTTTATGGCAGAGGAACTAGGTAAAATGAGGAATTGTGTAGCCTACACAGTTTCTCTATTAAAAGCCAACCAGCTGATACGGAGAATTGGTTCCCACTTCTTCGCTAACGGTGGCACATTGTCTGCTGGGGAATGCTTCTGCAGGCTAGTAATAAATATATCTCCATGCCATCCTGCATAGTGATCTTTATAGTCTTTTCTCTTCTGCATATGATAACCGCATTGTGCATCGAGAGAGACTATAAAGCATGTTGCCGTTCCAACATAGATTTTCTTTTTCTTTTTCTCATAAAAATCAGTTCTGAAAACCCATTTTCTTTTTTGGCTATTTTTTTTTTTTAATTTGAGGGATGGTTGAAATAAAAAGATAAAAGTAAACTGATTTTGGTTTTAATTTTCTTTTTATAAGTGAGTGTATGGAGGGGAAAATGGCAAAGAATCTCTTTTAAATTTTGGAAAAGTTGGCCTGCATGCTGCAGTGTATTTATGAGATTAAGCTTTTGAGTGTGCCCAGCATGGCAGGAGTGCAGTCTGTTAGGTAATTCTTCGTGTGTGTGTGTGTGTGTGTTTAATTCAAATTTTTAATACCACTTGTTAATGTAAAATGTGGTTTTGGATATTTTCGCATAAACATTGCATTTGAATAGAATTTTCTCTGGTATTGAGAGAAAAAGTAAACTCCTTTTGCTTTCCCAACTTTTAAAAAGTTATCTACAGGTTTTTGGTGGTAGAAACAAACGTGGGGCATGGACTCCACGTCCTGCTTGCCCGTGGCCTAGGTGGCTCTACTGCTCAGGGAGCCACTTCCGTGGTACCAGTCATGCGACCGTCTTTTGAACACATGGTGTTGGATTGGTGATGGCATGTTTTGCTAAGATTTTTTATGATCATTAAGTCGTCGTCAGAATGAATATTGAATCAGAAATTACCTGCACCCCTGCCCCCGCCCTAAGCTTTGTTCACATTAATGCTTCACTGACATTTCTGCATAAACCGTCTGGTGGTTGGTCACAGTTACTGGTTTGACATCTTGAGACTGAGAAGGAATAATGAAGGTAAGAGAAAGGGCAAGACTTCATCTGCTGCAGTGAAATTAAGGAGTGGAGGATTCTTGTCTGTCAGGGAGAGATACTTCCTACTTTTTCTAGAATGTCCCTAGTACCTGCTTTAGTAAGAAAAGGGCACACTGACCATCATTGGCTGCAGACAAGAGCGATAATGCCTTGCCTTGGAATTTAGGCCTAGATCTTTGGTTAGAAGAGGAGGGAAAAAAAATAGCTTTAGATCTTCCTGCCCATCCATCCTGCTTAAGATTTTTCTACCTCTCTGTTTCTCCTTTTGGCTTTTAGCTGGTTCCCAAAACTGTTTACTAAATATTGATAAATATTTTTACCTCCCCAGCGCCTGCCTTCCTTTCTGCTTAGAGAATTTTCCTAGAAATCTGACCAGAACTGTGAACTTGGATTAATTCTAGAGTTGGGATCACCAGGGCTGGCATCAAATAGTGTTGTTGGTACAGGACTTAGAGCAAAGTTGTGGTATTCAGAGCTGTGGCGCCTGCAGAGCCGGGAAAGAAAACTTGAAATTGAGTATCTGAAGACACGCATGGTGTGGAGGCCCAGGAGCGAGGCTATACAGCGGTCAGAGAGAGTGACCAAAACCTCATGGCGGGCTCCGCCTGTATCCCCCTCACTTAGCTGTCCTCACCAGGCACCCACAGCCTTTTCTTTCATGCGTTCTAGTAAAAGTGGGTCAGAAAACCGAGGCAATATGCCTGCCCCACATCAACTTCCCGGAATTTACAGCTGGAGGGGTCTGTGGGGGAGTAACCGTGTTGAAAGTTTGAGGATTTTGTTACTGTTTGTTACCACTAAACCTCTTGTGTGATGTTAAGTAACTTTGAAACGCTCCACCAGAAGTCTCATCCCTGTGTCTGCTTGCATTAACGAAGGGAATGATTAAGTAAGAAATAATTTGTATATCATGATATTGGTAAAGATGAGAGTATATAGTTCATCCTAATCCAGTCTGTACTAATATTCAAAATAGAGATAAACTAGATTTTTCCCCCATTTAACAAGTGAATGGAGTTTTAAGCTTATTTGTCAGTTTCGTAAGTAAAAGCATGACTTGTTGATAAATTCAAATATGACCTTATAAGGTGTTTGATTTGCCAGAGTAATTTATATGAAAACATGGGTTGAAAATTAGTCATGTATTACAGCATCAGGTCCTGAAAACACGCTTCTTTGAATTTTGCACATCTGAAAAGCAACTGTCTTATTGTGACCATGTTTTAGTTTTGATTCTGATAAAATGAGAAATTGTCATGCTATTCGTAAGCCTTTCCCTAAAAATGAGGCATTGCTGAAGTAGTTTTACTTTATTACCGGTGAATGAAAGCCAAGTTGGATATCCCCCCTACCTTTTTTTTTTTTTTTTTTTACTATTTAACATTGGTTTTGGGAAGTACTGGAGTCCTCTAGATTCCCTGTGGGAGAATTTTGCTCAGATGGAAAACAACTTGCATATCTGTTGCCAAGCATCTGGAAACAGATTTGCATATTTTTGTCATTATTTTCCCTCATATTAACTTGCTATATTTCAGCTTTAGTATACTTTCTGCTTTCTGTCCTCAAAATAATCCACTGGTAAATTAAATACAATAATAAATTAAAACAGTATCTCAATAACATACTTAAAAATATATAACAATTTAAACTAGTTGTGACCATGTCGGAGCGAAAACCTTCCCTGGAGATTTCAGCCATTGGATGAATTAGAATCAGCCCGAGCCCTGGGTCGGGAAAGGGCATGTATGCTCATTTGATCATCCGTGCTTCCTTGTTATACCTTCAGGGAATCTCAAACTGCTTCCTTTCAAAGGTGAAATATTTAAAATAGTTCTTTAAGCATGGACCTTTTAAAAAATTTTTTCTAAAATGAAAAGGACACCATTATTGCATTTATTGACCTGGATTTCCTGGGTTGCCTAAATGAATCTTTAGGGGAAGGCTTCCCAAACATGGGACCAGCTCCAGTCTTCATGTTTCATAGATGAGAGCTGGTGCCCAGAGTTGCAGCTATGAGGCCAAGGTCACACAGCTAGGTGCTTGGAAAGGAGAGTCAAGAACTGAAGCAATATCTTCTGTGTCCTTTTAATTGCCCAGTTGTGTTTTGTATGTTTTATATGGCCTATGTATCTATTTAAGATGCACCAATCAAATGGTTCCATGGGCCGTGTTTGCTTTTCAATTGTACAGGTCGAATGGGGGCAGGAGAAAAAAAGAATGCCTGTAGTGTCCAGTACCGGCGACCCTTTGGCTGTGCGGTCCTTAGCATTGCCGACCTGCTGACAGGAGAGACAAAAGATGACCTCATCCTAAAAGTGTACATGTAAGAAGCATGCGTGCAGCGGGGGCTGGGGTGGGTGCACAGACACACGTGGGTCGTTCGTGGTGAATGCTGTGCCATTTGTGTAATGGAGGAGCATGGGATGAGTTGAGTTTAGGACCCACTCCTCAAAAACAGTCTGTAAACTCGCTAAAATGAGCCCATAGATCACCATTCACCAGACAGAGGAATTAGGAAATCAAGAACCCAAACAGATTATCAATCTACTTCACAGAGCAACTCCTATGAATTTAAAAACCTAACCGGTCTTTACCCTCATAGAGTTAGTTTGTTCTTGGAAAATGGAAATGGTTTTTAACATAAATTAATTAGAATTGGGAACAGAAAGCTCAAGTAGATGATGTCTCTTCTGTTTCATATATTATTAGTTTGCTAGGTCTGCCCAACCAAGTACCATGAAGAGCGAGGCTTAAATAGCAGAAGTTTATCGTCTCACGGTTCTAGAGGCTGCAAGTCCTGTATCAAGATGTTGGCAAGGTTGATAACTTCTGAGGGCTGGGAAGGACAAATCTGTTCTGTGCCTCTCTCTCCCACTTTCTGGTGGTTGCTGGCAATTTCTGGTGTTCGGTGACATGTAGCTGCACTGCCCAATCACTACCTTCATCTCTGTGTCCACATTTCCCCTTTTTATAAGGACATACTTATGTTGGGTTGGGTCCTACCCTAGTGACCTAATTTTAACTTGATTACCTGTGTAAATGCACTGTTTCCAAATAAGGTCACATTCTGAGGTACTAGGACTTAGGACATCAGTATTCTTTTTTGTGTGAGAGACACAGTTCAACCCATAGCACTCCATTAAGAAAATCACTTAATGTATTCCAAATCCTACGTTAGTTGATTTTTTTATACGCACGTGGTTTCAGATCACCCCACCCTGAGCATCTCCCCACAGGTTTGAAATTGAGAGTTGACATACAGTGATGTCCTCACCCCTGGCAGTGGGAGTAGGTGGGGCAGTAAGCGTGGGGTTTCCTCATTCCTGGTTTGAGGACCAAACTGCCGGCCATCTCCATGAATGATTTTGCTTTAGTTTCCATTCTGTCTGCGGAGTTGTTATACCCAGTGTATGCCAGTAGTTTTTGTATGTTAGGTTAATATAAGTGACCCGCTGCCTGTGGGACACAGACTTCAAATTGCTTTTTGACCACTGCTGGAGGGTTTCATGGATTTATCCATTCTCCACCCAGTGCCTCCAGGACCTGTGCCACACATTTGCTAATTAGTTGACAAAGATTTGTCTGTAGCCTGTGGTTTGTGGTTTAGGACCAGAAACTGTGTCTGTCTCTTTTAAGAGGGATAAATCTGTGACCTTGATTTTAAACTTGAAAACTTCGGGTGAAACAAGTGGGTAGTAAAACTCTTTACTCTTTTTATCATGTGGCAGCCCTCAATTTTGGTGGCTGGGTTTAAATCTTCAATAATCCATTTCCCAAACTCTACTGGTGATCATGAAATCTAATGTATTTGAAATAATTCTAATGCTAATGACCACCATTTACTGTGTGCTTACTGTGTGCAAGGAACTATGTTAACCATTTTTCATGTATCTTGTCACTTTACCCTCATGACATACCCACGAAGCAGACGCTTTTGGCACTGTTTTCCACATAAGGGGACAGAGAGGCTAGATAATGCCCCAAGTCCCCTGGCTCATGAGAGTGGGATCCAGATTTGAAATCAGGACTGTCTGACTCCAGAACTTGAGCTGTCACATACCAGGTTCTATGCTTTCGGGTGTTACTTGACACCACTGTCTAGTAAGGTGATGATGCGATGGCGTGGCCTTGCTTTTTAAGAAAACAAAATTCTCACAGTCACAGTCTCATCATTTCTTAGAGTTGTCTTTCCAGGTGTGGGTAGCAAGCACTATATTTATCTTGCCATTGAGGACACTGGGGACCGACGGTTGCACGTATCAGCCTTGATTATGCAGCTAGCTGAAGAAGGCCCATGCATTCCAACTCCGCCTCTGGGAGACGCTCACTCTCACAAAAATAAATTGCATTGCTCTTTGTCGTTGTTATTGTCCATGTTTTCATAAGCATCAAATAAGGTTTTAGGTTATTCTTGCTAGAAGAGACATCCCCTTAAAAACGCCACTTCAGCAAATTAAGAATCTGTTTCAGGAGGAATGCTAGCCAATCAAAACAGACACTGTAGATTAAGAAGAAAGTGTGATTATAGTTAAGCGTTTTTAAGGAAGTGCCTGATAGAAATAATTTGGAAGAAATCTCTATTTGTTAATGTGACTGAATCCCTAATCCATCTGGGACTCAAATACAGAAGAGTAACAAATAACCTCATCTGAGCCTGGAAGATATTTTAGTCACATACTTGAGCTTTGATTTTACTTGGAGCTTTGTAGGTTAAAAGCATGAATTCAATTTTGGAGTCACTTAACTAATAGGAAGCAAGCCATCTTTCTTCCTTCCCCACTAAGCTGAAATAAGAAAACTAGAGACAGAATCTACTCAATGGCAATTTGATGTCTTACAGCTGGACAGGCGAATGGTTGCATTTCATCTTAATTTCCCAGCCTTCCAAAGTTCATTGCTCTGTTTGGTACCCTACTGTTAAATGGCTTGAAAATGACCTCTCTCATGTTCATCCTGGAAAGCCTATGGGGATGAATTAAATAAATATGTAAGCAAATTGTGAGTATCAGGTACAGACAAAGATCACAAGGAAAAGAAATCTGTGGAACATTTTGATTGATAGTGTATAGAATCTTGATAGTCAGGACTCTTGAGAGGGAGCATTTGTGGCTATGAAAAAATAGTAGTGATTTCTAAGCCTTTTGAGATGAGAGAGCCTGTCCCCGGCCAAATGGCGGTAAGAAGGGGTAACCAACCTTGATATTTAGAAATCATTAGGAGTTGCCAGTCAGAGGTACATCCATCCATTCATTGATGCAGCTAGTGCTCTTTAAGCACCCACTGTGTCCAGAGTCCTGAGGGGGACACAAATCAACAGGATCTGCTCCTCAAGAACCTTCAACATTTCATAGGTGAGCCACAGCATGCGAACAAATAGGCCATGAGCTAGGAAGTGACAAGAGGTAAAAGAGCAAGGTACAGATGGCTGTGAGAGTAAGAAGATGGAGAGATGCCTTTTAGCCCAGAAGAGAAAAAGCTGGGGCCCTTTAATTACCCTTCCGTGCAAGGGTATTTTTAATCACCCCAGTTCAAGTTGTGTTAACCTGAGTTGCATTTTGCTTGGTTTGTTGCACTTTGATGCTAGCCAAATTTAGTTATGTTACAGTGGATGGAAGCTCACTAATGAGAACTAACACTCATTGAGCATTTGGTATATGCCAGGCATTATCCTATGCCCAAGCTTATTCAGTTGTATTATGTTACCCCCATTTCACAGATGAAGAAATCTAAGCACAGGGAGGGTAAATAACTTGCCCAAAGAAAGTAACTCAGTTAATAGTGAGGGTTCAAATCTTAGTCTGCACTGCCTTCCCTTGTGTGCATTGTTCCTGAGATTTTGTGGTAAGAGAGCCTCTCATCAATTGTGAGTTTATCACATCCACTTCTGGCTTTAACTAGGTGGTCATGCATTTACCAGATACGGGTGTCCTACTCATCATGGGGCAATTAAGCTAAAACTGATTGGTTGTTGGGAACTCCCCAGGAGATTTAAGGAAGTTCATTATGGAGGTTATTCCAAAAAGGGCAGGTTGTGCTATTTATTAAGATCATTGTTCAATCTCATCCATCATCCAAACTTCACTGAGTGTTACTGTTTCCATAGGTGTAACACAGAGAGTGAGTGGTACCAAATCCACGAGAACATCATCAAAAAGCTGAATGCACGTTACAATTTGACGGGCTCCAATGCAGGTGAGTGCATGGCGCTGGCTGACTCTACCTCCGCTTCTCATAATAGGCCTTTTATTTTTATTTATCTTTGTGAGAAGGAAACAGACTGCCTTTGGTTTTTCTCTGCATTCACTTTGTAACTTTAAAGAATATCTAGACAACAGTCTGGTATGTCTCTCTGTGCCATGATAGGCTTGTAGCTATAACTCTCTTTAAAAAATGCTGTTCTGGTTTGAAACAAGGCAGGGTACCTGAATTTGTGTAACAATACCAAGTCTTGAGGCCTCTCAGTTGTTACCAGTTATTAAAAACCAAATGACAGATATGGTTGGATTCCTGACTGTTATGTGGAATAGGTTCTTTGGTTGGAAATCGGTCAGTAAGGTCCAAGAGAAACATGCCTCACTGCCTATAGCTGGAAGCATCATTATGCAGTGGAGAATAAATATTCAGGTTCACGCATCGAAATTGAGTAAGAGGGTAAATGATAGTGAACTAATGTCATCTGCAGAAAAATGTACGCACACTTCTTAAGGGAACTGAAATATGTGGCATTACAAGTTACGTACAATATATGGTACATACTCTTATCCTAATAGATTCATAGAGTATATTATATGGCATCTAGTGACATCTTTAAGTTCGCTCAGTGGACAAAAACTTGGTGAATGTTCTTTGCTCCCTGTCCCCACTTCAAACCATGTGGAAACAAAGTATGTAGCTATATGCTTTCAGTGATGTCAAAAAACTTCAAATTAGGAAATCTTTTATTTGAACTGAATGCATTGTTTTTAAGACTGGCTTTTAAAGTAACTTGAATGTAGATATTTATGTTCTAGTCCAACTTGCCTGATAATGTAGAAGAACACAAACTCTAAACTCAGACCACCTTTTTCTCAGACCTGTGCACATCTTACTAGGCCAAACCGACCCACGAAGAAAAAGTAACTGCAGACAGAAACTTTCTGGTTGAGGGACAGCTCTAAGTGTTCACAGGTCACACCTATGGCAACACTTCACTCTGTAATGAGTGGTGAGGTCAGTTTTCTCCTCCTTTTCCCGAGAGTTAGGGAGGTCACTTGGGTTTTATCTCATTCACGCAAAGTCATACATCAACCACTAATAAAACAGTAGACCTGGAGCTCATGAGGGCAGAGTCCCTAAAGGATCAGGAGGAGATGGTGGTGGTAGAATACAACATGAAGTTCTATACTTCAGAAACTGGTATGTATACTTGTCTTCAGTTTTTCTGTGACTAGTTGTGTATGGACTGAATGATTTAATTTAAATATATCCTCACAATGAACAATCCTAAAATTTGTATGGAACCACAAAGGCCCTGAATAGCCAAAGTAATGCTGGAAAAAAAAGAAAAGCTGGAGGCATCACAATTCCAGGCTTCACGCTATATTACAAAGCTGTAGTTAATCAAGACAGTATGGTACTGGCACAAAAGCAGACACATAAATCAATGGAATGGAATAGAAAACCAAGAAATAGACCCCCAATGATATGGTCAACTAATCTTTGACACAGCAGGAAAGAATATCCAGTGGAAAAAAGATTGTCTCTTCAAAAAATGGTGTTGGGAAAACTGGAATGCAACATGCAGAAGAATGAAACTGAACCACTTTCTGATGCCGTACACAAAAATAAATTGAAAATGGATGTAAGACCTAAATGTGAGACAGAAAACCATCAAAATTCTAGAGGAGAACACAGGCAGCAACCTCTCTGACCTCTGCTGTAGCAACTTCTTACTAGACATGTCTCCAGAGGCAAGGGAAATAAAGCAAAAATGAACTATTGGGACCTCACTAAGATAGAAAATCTTCTGCATGGTAAAGGAAACAATCAACAAAACTAAAATGCAGAATGGGAGAAGATATTTGCATCTGATAAAGTGTTGGCATCCTAAATCTATAAAGAACTTACCATAATCAACACCCAAAAAACAATCCAGTGAAGAAATGGGTAGAAGATATGAATAGACATCCAATGAAGACATACCAATGGCCAACAGACACACAAAGAGATGCCCAGCATCACACATCATCATGGAAATAAAATCAAAACCACAGTGAGATACCACCTCACACCTGTCAGAATGACTAACATTAACAGCACAAGGAACAACAAGTTTTGACAAGGATGCAGAGAAAGGAGATCCTCTTACACTGTTGGTGTGAATGCAGTCTGGTGCAGCCACTCTGGAAAACAATCTGTAGGTTCCTAAAAAATTTAAAAATAAAACTAATATGACCCAGCAATTGCATTGCTAGATATTTATCCAAAAGATACAAAAATACAGATTTGAAGCGGTACATGTGCCCCGATGTTTATAGCAGCATTATCAATAATAACCAAACTATGGAAGGAGCCCAAATATCCATTGACTGGTGAATGGGTAAAGATGTGGAGTGTGTTTATGTGTGTGTGTATGTATCATTGTGTGTGTGTGTGTGTGTGTGTAATATATAATAGAATATTACTCAGCCATCAAAAAGAATGAAACTTTGCCGTTTACAAGAACATGAATGGAACTAGAGTATATTATGCTAAGCAACATAAATCAATCAAAGACAAATACCATATTTCATTCTTGTGTAGAATTTAAGAAACAAAACAGATGAGCACATGGGAAGGTTGGGGGAGAAAAGAGAGAAACAAAGTACAAGAGACTCTTAACAATAAAGAACAAACTGAGGGTTGTTGGAGAAGGATGACTGGGGGATGGGTTAGATGGATGGTGGCTACTAAGGAGGGCACTTGTGATGAGCTCTCGGTGTTGTATGTAAGGGATGAATCACTGAATTCTACTCATTAAATCATTATTGCACTGTTATGTTAACTAGAATTTAGATAAAAATTTGAAAAAGGAAAAAAAGATGAAAGGCTTTCTAATGAAAAAATGTAAATTAGAGATTATTAAGCCCTAGGACATTGTGGTCATTAATTTTATGTCAACTGGACTAGGCCATAGAACCTAGATACTTAGTCAAACATTCTAGATGCTCCCTGAAGTGATTTTTAAATGAAATTAACATTTAAATTAGTGGGCTTGGAACAAAGCAAGCTGTCCTCTGTAATGTGGTGTGCCTCATCCAATCATTTGAAAACCTGCTAGAAAAAGGCTGACCTCCCCATGGAGGAAGAGGCAATTTTGCCTCCAAACTGCATTCCCACTGGAACTGCAGTATCAACTCTTCCCTCAGTCTCCAGCCTGCCCCTCCTACTGTGCAAATCTTGGGCATGCCAACCTTGGTAATTGCTTGAGCCAGTTTTCTCTCTGTATATCTCCTATTGGTTCTGTTTCTGTGGCTGACTAATACAATCATGGTTCCATTTTTGATAAACATCTTTTCTAGTCTTTATGGCTAGATTGGGGGGGTATACTTGGGGGGTGGTGTGTGTTATTGTCACTAACTGCATATATATAATTATGTATTCCTTTATTGCTTAAAAAATTTTTATTATGACATTTTCACCTTCCTTGTTAAAACAAAGTTTTAATAAATGTCATTTAAGCAGCTCCAAATAAATAAATAAATAAATAAACAATCAGTAAGATTTCAGAGATGCTACTTTTTTTTTTTAAGTTAATCTTGCCAAATTTATTGGTAGACTTCTAGGCAAATCCTAGTTAATTTTGTTCTAAACCTTTTGGGTTTCATGATACCATGGACTATTTTTTTTATCATTAAATACCCTCTAGACCTGTGCTCTCCAGTTCACTGGGAACTAGCCACTTGTGACTATTGAGCACTACATACGAGGCTTATAGCAATGGGATCGAGGTGTGCTGTCATTATAAAAATACATACTGGAGATGCCTGAGCGGCTCAGTCGGTTAAGCATCCGACTTCAGCCCAGGTCATGATCTCATGGTTCTTGGGTTTGATCCCTGTGTCAGACTCTGTGCTGACAGCTCAGAGCCTGGAGCCTGCCTCAGATTCTGTGTCTCCCTCTCTCTCTGCCTCTCTTCCACTCACGCCTGTCTCAAAAATGAATAAACGTTAAAAAAATTTTTAAAAATACATACTGGATTTCAAAAACTTAATACTTAAAAAGCGTAAAATATCCCATTAATAATTTCTCCCATCAGTAGTTTTATATTGATTACTTGTTGAAGGACAACATTGTGGAGATATTGGGTTAAATAAAATACATTATTAGAATTAATTTTGTTTCCTTTTACTTTTTTTTTTTTTACTATGGCTACTAGAAAACTTTTAATATAAATTGGTGGCTCAGATTGTATTTCTGTTAGATAGTGCTGTCCTGGACTCAATTTAAATGTTTATTTCAATTCTTCTCATGCCTCACAAACAGATTCATTATGCCTTGCTCCTTTCCTGCTGTGGGTATAGGGGTCTGTAGCTATCACGTATCTCGTGGTTTCTTCCCGGGAGTCCCGCTGCTCCTCATTTACCTGCATTGACCTCCTAAGTGAATAGGCAAATATAAAACTAGCCCGACCGTGTCGTTTTCCCCATGGATTGCTGTACTGTCCCTGCCCTCACAGATGCAGTCTTGACTAAGCAGGATGTGTTGGTCTGCTCCAGTAGATTTGTTTCCCAACTTCAGTTCCGTCTGGATTCCGAACCCTTTCCTCTTTCCAGTGTACCTTATGCAGAACAAAATTCCTCAGTTCTTAGATTATTTGAAAATATCATTTTCCAGACTCTGACATGATTTCCAGTTGCTTCTAGAATCATGGTGAAGGTCTCAGTGATGGGCTTTCATTTATACCTCCGGATAGATTCCTAACCTAACTGATTCTGTATCCTGTGAGGTCAGGGTTCCATTAAAGCCAAACTCCACATTTCTCTCTGTTTATATATGAGAGTCATCTTATAGAGAGTATAAGCCTTTAAGAGCCTTGCCTCTGAAAATAGGATGCCCTAGATTTGAATCCCAGTTTTACTGGTATTAGTAGTATCACCTTCTAAAGGCTATCAGAGGGATTGAAAGAGAAAATAAATGCAAATCATGTAACACAATACTTGATGCATCTAAGTATCTGTTCATTGTTAGCTATCCTTGTTTACCCTCTTTGGAGCCATCATTGGGTCACCTTATTTCATTTTCTCAAAACAGATCCTGATATGATTTCCTTAATGAATACCTTGAGAGCAACACAGTTGGATTATTGATATGTTGGCTCATTGAACCGGTCCTTTCTACTTTGTGTCTTCCATTTTATCTCTGCTTATTTGAATCCTAATATCTCTTCCTAGGTCTTTTAAATTTAATTGTTTTCTTTGTGATTACATAGATTAACTCCAAGGAGGAGGAGCGGCACATCTCTTTCCTTGGAAAGTTCCAGGTGCTTAGACATGCTCCCCATGTTCCATGTGCTTTGTGCATTTTATTGACCTATGGATCACTTACCCTTGCTGGAATCCTGAGTGAGACTACCAGTAAATGACATCTAAACCACCTTATTCCCTGAGTACAACCTTTTCTCTTTGCAGTCAACATACTGAAAAGAAAAACTACTTGTTACATATTCGGGAAGAGTGAATGAAGCCATTGTACTGTAGAGCCCTATATATAAGGTTCCAGCTTTGGGAGAATCCATCCTCCATTTTGTTGCCTACTGTAATATGTAGATTCCTAGGCAGCCACCTATGTGTTCTTTATACTTTGCTTCTACTGCAGAGCCCTGTTTTCCTGTTCATATGATCGCCTTTCCCCATTCTTCTCCTTTTAAGTCTGAGCCCCAGCCAGCTGCCTGCAGCCAGCATCTGTCTGCCTACTATTGTTCTGCCCTTGCCACTGAAGTTTCTACCCTTCAGTCTTGGTGGATCATTGCTTGATGTCACCTTGACCTGTTCCCCTTCTGGTAGAAAGACAGTTATGAGAAGAGAGATATTCAGGAGCTGTTTGGCTTTATTATTGGAAGGGAGGCTCTCTAATGACTTCCTTAAAAATAGTGGGAGAAGCAAGGGTACACAAAATTGAAATCAGAGATTGGGGTGCCTAACGTTCAAACTATCAGAGTGGGTAGATACATTGACTTCCATAGTTTTCTCCTTGGACTATGGGATTGGTGATTGAATGGAAGCAGTATAGTCAGAGGTTTCAAGAGAATTGAGTTCATTCAACAAAGTATTGGTTTTTTCCTGCTTTCCTCCCACTATTCCTTGGTCATTGGTACTTAAAAGAGAAAAAAAGAGTAACTTTGAAATTAGTTTTGGAAACACATTCTACCAGATAATTTCCAGATCCTTTATACTTCACTGATGTCTTCCTATCTCTTAGAGTTATAATCTTGTCTGTTTAATAAATAAAGGGATTTGTCTAGTTAACTGGGCCCCCCCCCCACCTAAAACTTACCTTGCAAAGGTATGTTAACCACTATCTTTGATGAGTTGAGAACCTGGGAGAAAATTGGAAGTGACCCATTTAAATTTAAGGGAAAAAAAATCTATGGTTAGGTTTAGTTAGGTTGAGTAATTTGAAATTTCCAAAATTGTGCTCTGTGGGAAATTTAAAATCCAAAAGTAATATTGTAAGAATTTGAAATTCTAAAAATAGTCATGAAAATGAGCCTGGTTTGGTTTGTTGAGCAAATGGTTATTATAAATGTCACCTCCGATAGATGTTAGCAATTGAATTCTAGGAATGTGAACTAAGACTGAGCCAGGGTGATTTACTGAGGCCATTTCAGTTCTATGACTTGTAAATTGTGAAAAAATCATTGGCTCTGGTTCAGTGTACCCTGAGAGAAACGTCAAAATCTTTTTATATTATCTGGGTATTTACAAAATCCTATTTCCTGTAGTTTGCACATGTAGTTTACAACTAGAAGAAATCATATTGACAGATAACTTCCTGCAGTCTTTTTTGTTTGTTTGTTTGTTTGTTTTTGTTTTTGCCTTAGCAAGATGAGCATCCATGGTAACATTCCTGCCAACTGTACGTTTTAATTCCAACAGAAGCTTAAAAGGAATTACCTAGATGAGGAGCCCATAGGTGGAGGGAGAGCAGTTTAACTCCATACAGGAAGTGAAGACTGTTCTTTGTTTGGCTGAGGTAAAAGGAGGCTTTTGACAGATTGCATTTTGGGAGTTGAGATTCCTCTCCTTACAGAGCAATACATCCATTTAATTCGGTATTATTTTTTTTTAAGTTTTTTTTAATGTTTATTTATTTTTGAAGGAGAGAGAGAGCATGAGAGGAGGAAGAGCAGAGAGAGATGGAGACACAGAATCTGAAGCAGGTTCCAGACTCTGAGCTGTCAGCACAGAGTCCGACGCGGGGCTCCAACTCACAATCTGTGAGATCATGACCTGAGCCGAAGTCGGACGCTTAACTGACTGAGCCACTCAGGCACCCCTAATTCAGTATTATTGAACTGCTTGAATTCTCAAGGACTATATCAATGCTTCTGAATTTTGAACATTGCATTTAGAAACTTTGCTTTCTAATATTGTTAAAAGAAGCTGGTACTTATGGGCACCATCTGTTGGCTAGAAATGCAGTTTGTGACCTTTTCGGGCACCTTTGAAATTCCCTAATTATTAAACCATGCTCTCTTTTTTATTCTTCCGAAGTTTGTTTTTTAACTTGCAACTACATTTACTTCCAGAAAAGTTACATGAGTAGTACAAAGCATTCCTAATTTCTTAAAGATTAACATTTTACTGCATTTGTTTTATCCTTCACTCCCTCACATTCTTTCATTCTCTCTCTCTCTCTCTCTCTCTCTCTCTCTCTAGGATTACTGAATTGGTATAATTCTTAAGGTTGCTTCAGTGCTCTTAATGTTTATAAATATGTATGTGTGTACATATACAGTATACATACAATACACACAAACACACAAATGTATATGCATATGTCATACATACAACACGTACATTTCCCCCCTAAACTGTTTGACAACAAAGTTCAGGCATGATTCCTCTCTACCTCTGCTTACTCCAGGACTTGAGAACATAACGAAAATACAATGATCAAAATCAGGAAGTTAACATTGATGTAATATGCTTATGTATAGATCTTACTCATATTTAGACAGTTTTTTTTAATGGCCTTTATAACAAAAGAAACTCAAGATATATTGCATGCATTTGTGATATCTTTTCAGTTTAATCTAAACTTTAAACCGTCTAAACTTTAAGCCATTCTCTTTGAGTGACCATGAAAAAAAAAAAAGAGTTCAATATATGGTATTAAATGATGCTTTCAGATATCTTTAGAGGCAGTTGGGTAGTTCAGTCAGTTAAGTGTTCAACTCTTGATTTCAGCTCAGGTCATGATCTCATGGTCGTGAGATTGAGCCATGTGTCTGTCAGCACAGAGCCTGCTCGGACTTCTCTCTCTCCCTGTTTTTCTGCCCCTTCCCCATATGCTCTCTTTTTTTTTCCTGTCTCTCTCTCTCTCTCAAAATAAAAAAATTAAAAAAAGATATTTTTAAAGCTTCATGCTATATTTAAGAAAAACAAAGTATAAACTAATGGAAGTACTGATTAGAGCTTGATTTTGTTTTCTAAATTACTTTTATTTTGCTAACTTAGATATAATCACTAGCAATACTGTTTAGAAGATTTGCTATATAGACAAAATTTGCAGTTTATAAAAGCAAGTATTTGAATAAAATAATCATATGTTAAGTTACATATGTGAGCATACATTTTTATTTATTTATTTTTAAACTTTTTATTGTCAAATTGGTTTCCAGACAACTCCCAGTGCTCATCCCAACCAGTGCCCTCCTCTGTGCCTGTCATGCACTCTCCCGCCTCCCATACCCCCGTCAACCCTCAGTTTGTTCTTAGTATTTAAGAGTCTCTTATGTTTTGTCTCCCTCCCTCTCTGTGTCTTTTTTCTTTCCCCTCTTCTCTTCCCCCATGGCTTTCTGCTAAGTCTCTCAAAATCCACCTATGCATGGAAACATATGGTATCTATCTTTCTCTGCCTGACTTATTTCACTTAGCATAATACCCTCCAGTTACATCCATGTTGCTACACATGGCCAGATTTCATTCTTTCTCATTGCCGTGTGGTATTCCATTGTATACATATACCACATCTTCTTTATCCATTCATCAGTTGATAGACACTTAGTATCTTTCCATGATTTGGCTCTTGTGGAAAGTGCTGCTATAAACATCAGGTTACACGTGCCCCTATGCATCAGTAGTCCTGTATCTCTTGGGTAGATTCCTAGCAGTGCTATTGCTGGGTCACAGGGTAGTTCTATTTTCATTTATTTGAGGAACCTCCACACTGTTCTCCAGAGCGGCTCACCAGTTTGCATTCCCACCAACAGTGTAAGAGGGTGCCTGTTTCTCCACATCCTCACCAGCATCTAATGACTTATCAGATAAAGGACTAGTGTCTAAAATCTATAAAGAACTTACCAAACTCCACAGTTGAAAAATGAATAATCCAGTGAAGAAATGGGTGGAAGATATGAATAGATACTTCTCCAAAGAAGACATCCAGATGGTCAACAGACACATGAAACGATGCTCAATATCACTCATCATCAGGGAAATACACTTTTAAAAAGTAGTTTTCAGCCACTGGCTTATTATGTACTTCATGTTTTGAAAAAAAAAAAAAACCACAATAATTATTATTGCATAATAGTAAAAAACAAGCACCTTTTTCAACCTTGAGAGAATCCTCGTTGATTTCCAAAGATCATAAAATAAGGATGGAAATTTCAAGGGGAAAATTCTCCAATGTTAAGAAGAAATGTGAATTTCCTCTAAATGGTCTCATCCATTCCTCTAATTACAACTTCCGCTATATGCCAGTGGGCCACTCTCCATCGCTCATTTTTGGTGCGTAATTTTCTTTTCTGGATAAGACTCAAAGTAAACAACTTCAGAGGTCTCTTATGTGTTTTAGGTTGATGTTCCATAACTTATTATGTGTTCCTTTAGTCTTAATTTTGCTGTAACTGTGAGCACTGGGCTAACCATTTTAAAGAAGGCATTAAAGTCTTCCCAAAACTAGAAATAGCAGATCTGCAGACTAGCAGTTATAATTACAAGAGTATTTGCACATACTTACCATACCATGTACGTGTTAGAACACAGGCCTCCCAGTGGGTAGGGTTACTTATTCAGAGATAGTTGGGAGATGATTTTCAGAAGGTGAGCCTATAGTTGATCCCTTTGATTATCCTCAGTGGTGTCAAAAATCTCATCCTCTTAGAGTTAAGTTGGTTTAAAGAAATAGTCAGCAATAGGCACATTCACAAACTGAATAATACTGATTACAAGTCAGAAGTAGAGGCGTGACTATTAAGAGAGAAGAGAGATTTTCTTTTTCTTTTACTTTATCTTTTTTCTTTTTTCTAAGTTGGCTTTGAAAGTTCATCTGAAAGAAGAGATACATCCTCAAATTTGAACATCAGCAATATTAATGGCACATTGTTTAGATTTTCAAGGTGTCAGTGTTAACAGACAGTTGTCCTTTGGGTAATCTGGTCCTGCTGGACACAGGATTGGAGGAGCTGGGCCCCTCCATCATGTAATTAACCATTTGGTAGACTTTCGGTGCTGTCACACTCCCATTTTATTTCTTTATCTAATCGGCTATTTTGACACTCTGATGTCTTCCTGGTGATTCTGGTTTTTGCTCCATTGACTGATTTCCCAACAGTGCTATCTCACTTGCCAGTGCTCTTGCTAGACACCTGGCTTCCTTTCTTTCCTCTACTCCAGAGACTGTGAGATGGATGCTGTCTCTGACCTCTGCGTGTAAATACCTCGCTTAATCCTGCCCGGATTTTATTACTTGCTGCAGCCAGGATCTACTCCCAAAAGTTCTCTCTGGCTTTGAGTTGGACCCGCATTAGATAAATGCTTCTAGTTTTTTTAAAAGTCAATTATCTTACCTTATAGACTCCAAATATAATATTCTAATACCCAAAGCAAAACTCTGATGCTAGATTTTGTAAATCAAGCACATGGGAGGGAATAGAAGTAAAAATTCTTGCTCTGATAATAATTAGGTCTGAAATATTACAGATATAAGCAGATTTGAATGAAGATGATTTTATGACAATCTAATAATATCATCTTTTGCAAGTTTTGCTACTACCTCATGAATGTTAGTGATTTTGTAGTTCACGTTTAGAAGTCCTGGCAATTATGTTTTACCCTTAGCCCCTACCTCCCAAACACAAAGGATGCAAATACTGTCAAGAAGTTGTATCTTTAGAGTTTTGCTACAGAAGAGCAGCATGAGGAGTTGCATAGACCCACTCCAAACTGAAGCAGCTGTAACTGGTAAAGATCATATATTTAAAGAGTGTTAAAATCAGAATATTTTTGTAAGAGCATACAGTATGTGAAGAGTTACTTATTCAAGAGTCCTACTAAATCTTGATAAGAACAGAGAGAGTTGGTGACACTGTGCCATAGCCCACTTCCTTCTTCCCACCTGCCCCTGCTCAGCATGATGGAAGTTCTCCTCCAGGCACCTGTGGCCAAGAAGATGGGGCTGCTTCTTCCCTGAGTTCTCAGTCAAGGGATACAGTGTCTGACGGAGGGGTGAAGGCTCCCAGCATTTTTCATCTCCCTTAGCTCTGAATTGCAGAGGCTAAATTGCTAGCCAAAGTGGCTGAGAGATAGGAGTTCTCCCTTCTGCCGAGACCACACACACAGAGCAATGGCTCTGCCTGAGATACAACTGGCCAGGAATACTGGGGCAACAGTTGCCCTTGCCCAGCTTGCTCATTGGGTGGAGGTGCTGCACGAAGAGAGGCAAGTTGAGAAAATCAGAGTTACAGCCTCAGCCTCGAACCTTGCCCACAAAGCAAGAATGTCCCTCTAAAGAAGAGACTACTGGACCCACCTCCAACTCTGGAATAATGGGTCAAAGATTTAGCCCAGGGAGAGAGGCACTTCATAAGGAGAGAAAATTTAGAAGCTCTCCTGTAAGGCAATGGCTTTATTTGAAACAGAGTATGCGGGAATTTAAGCCTGTGGGAATTCATGAGAATTTAAGAAAAAGTGGAGATTTGGGAAAAGTGTTTTTTTTAAATAATGAAAAATGAATAGAACCTCAGAAAAATATACCATCAGTGAATCAAAATAAACAAACAAACAAACAAAAAATGGGGATACCAGAGGGAGAGAAGAGAGAAACAAAGGAGGAAGAAAAGAATTTGGAGACGTACTGGCAGAAACTGTCCCAGATTTGATGAAAAATATTTATTTGTACATCCAGGGAGCTCAGTGACTTCAAGTATGATAAGCAGGAAGAGATCCACACCCAAACACATCATACTAAAAATACTGAAAGACAATGACAGAATTCTTGAAAGCAGCAAGAGAAAAATTACTCATCATATACAGGGGAACCCCCAGGAGATTGCTACCTGATTTCTCATAAAATACAGAGGAGGTCACAGGGCAGTAATGATATATTCAAAGTGTTGAAAGTTTTTTAAAAAACAAAAAATTCAACCAAAGTGTCAATCAGGAATCTTATACCCAGCAAAGTTACTTTTCAAAATTCTAGGCAAAATAAAGACGTTCCTAGACAAAAACAATTTTTTGCTAACAAATCTGCTTTGTAAGAAATAGTGAAGTTCTTCAGGCTGAAAGCAAGTGACCCAGACCATAATCCAAATCCTCATGAAAAATAAAAAACACTGCTAAAGATTAATTGTGCACGTATAAAATACAGTATAGATGGCTATTTCTCCTCCTTTCTTTTTTTTTAAACTGATGGCAGTTTTTTTTAAGTTTATTTATTTTGAGAGAGAGAGTGTGAGCAGGGTATGGATGGAGAGAGAGAGAGAGAGAGATAGAGAGAGAATCCTAAACAAGCTCTGAGCCATCAACGTAGAGCCCAACATAGGACTCAAACTTATGAACTGTGAGATCATGAGCTGAGCCAAAATTAAGAGTCACATCCTTAACCGACTGAGTCACCCAGGCACCTCTTTCTTCCTTTCCTCCTTTCTTTTTTTTTTTTAACTAAACTCAGTACACAGCCCCATTTTCTACAGTTTCTCAGGTCAGATACTCAGGAGTTGTCCATGATTCCTTATCTTCCTTCATTCCCTCATATGTAATATACCATAAAGACATGACTTCGTTTATGGCAACATATAGCTTCTGTATCACTTTTTCCTTCTTGGTTGCAACCATATTAGCCTTAGCCTCCATTATTTCTTTCCTTCATATCTGGTAATTTGGTAATAGCCTTCCATTGTCCTCATCAGTTCCACTTTTTACCTTCCCAGCCCCATTTTCCAAAGAACACCAAGAAAACTTTCTTAAAACACAAATCGGACCATGTTTCCTTTATTTAAAATTCTCCAGTGACTTCTTCTTGCATTTAGAATAAGGGTAATTAATTATGGCCTCCATGACTGCAGCTAATTTTTCTGGCTTCCCCTTTCCAATTAGGAATTTCCCCATCTTCACATATGTCTTGTTTTGTACACATTGTCTACTTGTATTGATCACTTATGTCTTTGTCAGTCTCCAGTAATTGAATATTGCACATGATTGACAAATTTGCCCTTAAGACCTCCTTAGAACTTCATCATTCATATATCTAAGGGATTTACAATATTAGGCTTAAACTAGGGGTAAGTGGGCATGCCTATTGAAAGGAATATCGTCTTTGTGTATGGCACTTAGGGAATGCTGAACATTTTTTTGATGGAAGGTAATTTGTTGATATTCATGGTAGGGAGGAATAAGAACAGAAACAGTGATATTGTGTAACAGTATAGGGGCAATGGTAGTTGTAGTAACATTGCTGAGCACGTCTTCCAGCTGGGTATCACCCAAAGTATTTTATGGGGTTGGTATCATTATAAACTTGATTTTATAGATGTGAAAGTCAAAGCAGAGAGAAGTTAACATTTGAAAGGGTCATGAAACTCTATGATATACTTCTTAACTTGCACACTTAATCATGACATGTATTTATCAAATGTATTTGTCATTTTTTATTTTTGCTTTGCTGTACATTCATAGCTACAAGTTATTTGGTTCATTGATGGCAAAATGGCTGATCTAGTCTAAAATTAATTTTGCCCGCTACTTATAAATAATGCTGTGCTTGGCTTTTTTTATATAAAAGTGCAGAATTTCATGAATTTAAAAGGAACCATCTTATGGAGTGAGTTAACTTCAATTCCTGTGAAATTAGAGCTACCAAATAATCAACCACATTTGATTTTACAGAAAGTGAGCCTTTCTTTCCTACAGTACTGCTCTGTACACTGAGCTTAATCATGAGAAATAGGTTCTTTTGTGACAGACTCTAAATTAATTAATGTCTATGCCTTTGTTTAAAATTAGATATCATATCATTATAATTGGCTCTTAAACATCTAGGCAGATAAAAATGTTCAGTTGAATGATCGCTTCTTTTAATAAGAAGAACAGTTCTACCATAGCAATTTCATTTTTGGTACATATATTAAGGACTGGAAAATGATTGTAAAACATTATTGATATATTTTGCAAAATTAAAAATCTAACCTAATTCTTCAGCTTATTGGTTATCATAAATTCCTTTTTGTTTGTTTTAATCTTCCCTGAACTTTCAGATTCCCTCAGTAATTTTTCCTTATTTTAATAATCCTAACAAATGCTTAATCCATTCTGCTTTATGTTTTTTTTTATATGTACATGTCTCATGTTCAATATCCTATATGTCCTTATATCCCATGTTTTGCCTTCCTCTCAAGCTGGAAATTACCTCCATACCCAAAGTCGGCAGGTTGAATTGCAATAGCAGTAAGATAGTGTCCAAATTAAATTTTATTTTTTAATATAATTAAAAATTTTTTATTTGAGTATAACTGGCATACAATGTTATATAAATTTCAAGTGTACAACACATAAAATTTTAGAAGAGGCCCCAGCTCCAGAGATAGCAAGTAAGGTGAGGACAGAGAAGTTGACTGACTAGGAAAAGAACAGAAAGAAAAATACAGCTCTGTGAACATAACCTGTGTCATAAATGACCACTCCTGAAAGGATAGGGCTAATCGTCAGGCAATTGGAAACAGTGAATATTTGACGAGTCTCTCTTTTGTGGTGAAGAGTAGTTTCTTCATCTTAATCCATTATTTCCTGTTCTTCTGGTGACTCCAACCTGTTGAGTTTTGTCATGATCATTAAGCGCCACAGTAAAAATAGGATCAAGAGTTTCCTTGATTAAAAACTAATTAGGGGCGCCTGGGTGGCTCAGTGGGTTAAGCGTCCGGCTTCGGCTCAGGTCGTGATCTTGCAGTTTGTGGGTTCGAGCCCCGCGTCGGGCTCTGTGCTGATGTCTCAGAGCCTGGAGCCTGTTTCGGATTCTGTGTCTCCCTCTCTCTCTGCCCCTCCCCTGCTCATGCTCTGTCTCTATGTCTCTCAAAAATAAATAAACGTTAAAAAAATTTAAAAACTAATTAGTATTGGAAAGGCTCTTTGTGGGTTAGTCCTTTGGGACTCATGTTATATCATGTTTTTCTTTGTCTTTTTGAAAGTACACCCACGCTTGAATGTTTCATGTTGACTGTTGTGGGTATTTTTTTTCTTTTTAATTTTTTTATGGAAACCGAATCGATGATGTAGGAAGAGCCAAGTACCTTGTGGTGAAGCCCTCAGTTCATTTGGCCTTTCCAGTTCTTGACTATCAGTGAGCTCTTTAGTCTAAAGAAATTGAGTCACCTCGAAATGATAGTACTTTCCCCTCTCCTCCAAATTGGTTTCACTGGGCAAGACAAATGAAATCTTTACACCTCGGACTTTAATCTATACCTTATAAATCTCCAGAATGTAAAGTGCCATACCTTCTAACCAAACTTTAGGATGTGTTCAACTCTTAAATGCAAGGTTTTCCTTCTCCCTCATAGTATTTTGTCTGTTTTCCTGTCATTTCCTCATTCCCTTCCCTTATCTACTAGCTGGCTCCTGCTGTTTTTCCCTGGATGGGTTCTCTTTCCCATTTGCATTCCTCTCATCTCTGTGGCACCTGTTGTTTAGAGTACAGTGATGTATTTCTCTTTTCATGTTCATATCTATGTTCTTCCCTAACACACATTATTTTTCTATCTTAGATTTTGTTTTCTTTCTTCTTTCCCCTCCCCCATCTTGTATTTTCTTAAGCATTGTCTCTGATTGAATACTTTTCTTTTTTCATTGTTTTTATCTTATGTTAAGTATTCAGTTTATGTTTAAAAGACAGTATCACTGATGGTTAAATGAATTCTGGCTCCTATAGGGCAAAACCAGAATCAGTCACTTTCTTTCTTCTAGCCCCAACCCTGAATAGCATATCTTTGCTTTTCATTATCCTTCAGCTCTTTTCTGACTTTACAAATTATGTTGCCAGTGTCTCTGATCAGATCCTTTGATGAGAAGTCCTGGTAAATTGATCTTCACTTGCAGAAAATCACAGGACCTCAGGAATCTTCTTAAGTCCATCTGACTCTATATGCGAAAGCATTGCTTACAGTGCCTCAGATTTGAACAGTGTTCTCCCCAGCAGGAGGGACTGTTCTTAGGTACCATGTCTGGCATGCAATGTTATTCTACACATATCAGCTTCTGATGATGTTAACGATGATGGTGATGGTGTGGGTGAGTATTTTGGAGGCAAAAGGACAGAAGTGGGAAGAGAACAGAAACACCAGTAATGAGGTGGGGGTAGTGGGAGAGCGTGAGTCAGGAAGAAATAGCTGCTGGGACAGATGGATTATAACACATGTTAGTTTGTCTTCATTTTCCTGCCTTTTGGTTTTAAAGGAGCCAATAGCACCACACGAAAGTATCCCAAAAGCTACACAGACTATGTCGCCATCAAACTATCCAGACCACTTATTCTCCCCTCCTTCATTCCTTGTGGTTATCGAGGGGCGGATGCTCCTCCATTCTGTTGCCTTCAATCACCCAACTCAGATGGAGTGGGGGCGGGTAGGGAGATAAAGGATAGATAGGTAAAGATGGCAAGAAGACTAATTAAAGTTCCCGAGTACCTGCCAGATGTAACCTAATTCTGACAACAACTCTCTGACACATTCTGTTAGACCCACACACCAGAAAGTGTGAGGACATAATGATGCAGTACTGTCCTGTCCTTCATTTCTTAAATCCTTACCCCTCGGGTATACCTCATCAGTTTGGAATCCCAGAGAAGGCTCCATCTTCTCTCTGAGACTAATGCTTTTCTTTTTTAAACAAATTTACTTGATGTTTTAACCACTTTATTGAAAACCAAGCAAACAAACAAAATGCTTCTTTTGTTGTTCGTACTGCTGAAGGAGAATGAAAAGAAAATCGTAATGTAGATATGAGGTAAATAAGCTTTGTGTTTCTTTTTGATCCCTGCATGAATGTTGTCATGCTTACGGTTCACATTTGAGAGAGCATTGTAGTGCTGTAAATGATGAATGGGGGGTGATAACTTGCACATGGTAAGTAATGATATAGGTAGAGAATCTTCAGAGTATAGATTTATCATCCTCTTAACTCCACCATCCAGATTCATTTCAAAATTGTGCCCAGGTTAATGATGACCGGAAGTTTTAAAAATAAGTCACCTTTGATTGGCCTCATTTTCTATCACTTATATAAGTAAGGGACCTTCTTTTCTTTTCTTTTGTTTGCTTTGCTTTGGCTTTCTTTACCTTTCTTTGCTTTGCTTTTTTTTTTTTTTTTTGGTCTTATTTAAAATAATAGAAAAACGGGGAATTAAAAAGCAGAAAGAGAAGTAGCATCTCAGAAATATATAAACATATTCACAAAGATATGGCATTAAGTTCCTTTCTGTAGTTCTTGCCTGGAACTTGGGATAATAAGTTATGAGAAATGTGTCATTCATCATTTATATATACCACTGTAGTAATGTCACTATAATTGGGGTTAAAAAAAAGATAATTTTACTACTTTACTGACTAAAAGTGCCATTTTGTTTGTGGCCTGTATCCTGCTAAAGTCTTCTCAGTAGAAAATAATGCCATTATGAGTTTCTAATATGCATAATATTAATGTAATCTTAGTTTCATTATAATAACTTTTGTTACTTAAGTGTTAAAATCTTGGGGCACCTTGGTGGTTCAGTCGGTTAGGTGTCCAGCTTCAACTCAGGTCATGATCTCATGGTTTGCCAGTTCAAGCCCTGTGTTGGGCTCTGTGCTGACAGCTCAGAGCCTGGAGCCTGCTTTGGATTCTGTGTCTCCTCCTCTCTGTCTGCCCCTCCCCCACTTGTGCTCTGTCTCTCTCTCTCTCTCTCTCTCTCTCTCAAAAATAAATAAATGTAAAAAAGAAATTAAAAAAAAATCTCTATGAGTATCCTTAAAATCCTTGAATTATTATTATATGACTTTAGATTTGTGTACACCTTTATGGTATTTGGTAACTTTATAGGTCTTACAGAGTTAAAAGAAGTTAGAACTCCCATTTTGAGATCAGTGTCCAGGGCCAGGTAGCAATCGTCATTTTCTGGCAGGAGTGTTTGGAGCAAGGTCATTTCCATCAGGGAGGGAGCTGGAAAAAAGGGTGTAGGGGCCAGAAGTCAGACTTCTTAATGTTCCGTTCAAATTTTTTCCAGTTGCTATGAACCTTTTTAAACAAGGGAAAAGTAAAAACCCAAGTAGCCAAGTTGGAAAAGTGTTCTCTAGAAATTACTCCTATAGATACTGGTGATTTTGTCTGAATATTAACCTTTTGTTTTAACAATGCCTTCATAGTTGTGGGCTTGTTGAAGCAAGTTCAGATTTCCATTTATGCTATTTCTGTCCTTCTACTTTTTACTCTGTTATCTCTCATTTATTTTAGGTTTAGCAGTTTCCCTACAGCTATTGCATGGAGACATTGAACAAATCCGAAGAGAATACTCATCAGTATTTTCTCATGGAGTGTCTATAACGAGGAAGTTGGGTTTTTCTAATATTATTATGCCTGGTAAGTGACATGGGATGGACCGAGGGTTGACATATGGGTGTTAAGTCTGTTTTTGACACTTGAGAAATTTTTCAAATTTGTCAGTTTCGAAGAATTCAAATGGACCATGCTAAAGAAGAATATGAGGTATATAATAATAAGTAAGCAAAAGTTTAAAAAAAATATCTTTACATTTTCATTAGCATGGGTAACTTGTAGGGCCATGTTGCATTTTTTATGACCATGATATGAAGGAAAACTGAGATAGTATCCAGAAAATACTTCCTTTTGTAGAAAATGTTAGTGAAGTCACTAAGGGGAAATCCTTACAGGTTTTGATAAGAATGATTATTGATCAGCAGTTTGACCTTCCTAGAGGATTTTTCTACCCAAGATATATATATATATATATATATATATATGTATATATATATATATATGTAAATTAGCAGCACTACGCAAAGACCAAATGTATTTCTACATCTTTCCTAGTTCTCTTTGATATCTATTTTTCATATTTCTTTTAGCAACCTGAAAGAACTAAAAAAAAAAAATAAAGTGTTAGTTTCTAGGTGGAGAAGGTAGCAGTTAATGAGAGTCACACTATCCAAGTAAATGCCAGGTAGTCCTATTTCTCAGTGCCCCGCATCCCACCCTCCACAACCAAGAGAAAAGTAGACCCAAGGAAATAATCTCATATTGTTGACAGTATTTTTAGAAATTAGATCCGGTACATCTCTGTTTCAATCCCACGTGTGGAAACAAGTGCAGGAAGTTGCATCTGCCAAGGCCTTTGGCACAGCTGGAAGAGGCTGCGAGTACTACTGTGGATAAAGACCTAATGTGATGCAGAAAGTGCCCGGTATTGCCTTGTTGCCACATCTTGTAATCTCTCTGTGCAAACGTGTTCATGTGGGCAAGGCTAACAGAGAGCCTGGAAAGTTTCCTGAGATGAACTGACCTGGCCTCAGGACCCATTCTGCTGGAGCATCTCAAGCTACTCTTGTCGAAAATGACTTAGTACATAGAACCGTTGACTTGGTGGCCCATGATTCAGTGGCTCCTGCACCCCTTCATTATTTCCTCCAGTTGCTATAAATAACTGGTATTTTCCTTTGTAACAAAAAAAGAAAAAATTTCATGCCACTGGGAAGCAAATTGATGGGCAAATCTAATATAAAAAACATACTTTCAGACAGAATGCAGACAGCTGCTGGAAGAATTCCTCAGCTTGGTCTCTGGGCAGTATCATTGAGAAGTGGAAAAATATAAAGCAACATGACACTTCACCAGCTGAATAATTGTCTGGGATGTGCTGTGCTCATGCCGCCTTTGTCTGGCTTTAATGATGGAAATGAACTTTCTCTGGAATAAGTCTCGCTCCTGTCACTGTCTCATACCACGTTCTAGTGGCAGTGGTCACTCTGCCCGGGGGATCAGTCCTCCTGGACACAAGTCCGCAGTGCCTGCTTTTATAGCACCTGCTTCTTTTTCTTTTCTCTGTATTCTTGTGTGACTGCTTAATCTTCCAAATTAGATGAAGAAGGAAGAGAGGTGTGTATTGACACAAACAGCTGAAAGCAACATTAAAACCAAGTGGAATTTTTTTTACATTGCCAAACAGTGCTCACTGTTTTGTTTCCCTTTGTTATTTTCAGAATGTTGACTTATCAGTTAATTCTCGCTGGTGGCTCTAATGAAAACTTGAGCCAAATTCTTCAATGAGAACATGTAGGAGAACAACATTTCTAATGCCAGTGTTGCGCTGACAATGTGGCACTGACACGATTTTTTTCTTTTCTTTTCATTGTATGGACTCATCCTTCAGAGTTGATTTGTGTTCTGATCGGGGTCAGGATAGGGGAGGCCCATGCTTATCCCCACAGGACAAGTTCATCATCATAGTCGCTGCCTCTCTGTAGAAGGAGTTCTCTGTGGTCTTGACACTGACGGGAGCATACACGAAACTCCTGTTGAGGATCATAGGGGGTAATCAGTGCCAGACTCTTTTTGCAATGGGAGAACACAGAAGCAGAAACTCTTCCCTTGGTCTGGCTGCTGTGGGGGCACGTCTCTAAGATGTCACCTAAAGTGAGGAGGTGATCTGGCCCTGCACTTTTAAGCCAGCATGACCCTTCCCTGCTGTTAAGTGTTGGCCCTCAGCACTTTGTTTCTTAGGGTGTCCAGTTTTCAAAGAATATAAGTCAGTTTCTTTGAAGCTCCATCACTGCTACCTACAAACCAAATAATTCTGCAGAAAGTTTCATGGTTTAGTCTCTGAGCCCATGATGGGGAGAGCAGCAAAGTTATTTCAATCTGTACTCTCCAGCAGAAATGTAATTAGAGAACCATAAATGTAATTTTACCTTTTCTAGTAGCCACTTTTAAAAGAATAAGAGTGAAGAGTTGAAATTAATTTTAATAACATGTTTTATTTAACCCACTACATCCAATATATTATCATTTCAATAGGTTTCATTTCATATAAAAAATTCTTAATCAGTTATCTTACACTCTCTTTTTTACCCTCCATCTTTGGAGACTGGGGAGTATTGTATACTTACAGCACATCTCCAGCCAGGTCACGCTTCAAGTACTGAGCTGCCGCATGTGGCAGTGGTTACAGTATTGGACAGCCTGCCTCTAAATGTCTTAACAGACTGTGCAGAGTAGGCCCTGGGCCATTGCTGAGTATTGGTAAGAACTAAGTTTCCATCCACCAGACATTTTGGAGCAAAGCTGCCGATGTGTCAGGAATGTCACGGAAGGTCAGGCTGTGCCTCCCCCAGCCTGAAGGCCCGTCCTTACTGAGTTTCTGGTTCTTTTAGGGAACATGGTCGTTGCTTTCATCCTCGCTTCATGACTTTATCTTCCCCCTTTGTGCGTTGGAAACTTGTTCTCATGTATCAACTGGCTAAGCTGTCGTTCTTTGTTAGAGAACCCCTAATCAGTACCTTGTGGTACATTCAGTCTTCCCAGGAGATCTTTGAAGCTCCTAACCGTAAAAGGAATTAAGTAAAAGTTGTGGAGTGATGGGCGAGGGAGGGGTTGAAATTCGGAAGGTAGAGGCTCACTCTGAAAACATGTAGCAGAGCCCAGGTTTCAAATGGCTGCCAGTGGTAGTAGCTTTGACTGTCATCTGAAGATTTATTTAAGTTTTTCAAGTGTCATTCAGAGTAAGCCTCCTTTTTCTGTGGTCGTTAGGTGATCGTTCACATAAGTCAAGTTTCTATTTGGTCAAAGCTGACTAGATAATGATTTGCACACTGGGGTAAGAGGTACGTTGTACATATGTTTACCTCATGTTTAAGGGGATATGCAGTTTTGTTCTTTTAAATATAAATGTTATTCTTTATCAGTTACTGACAGAGGCATATCAGCAGATGGAATTGCCTGAGATAAGCCTTCTTTTGGCAAAAGCAGGTGGGAACCAGTATGATATGATTTGATATTCCTTAAAAATACATCCTAAATCTAACCAAAGCTCCCACCCCTCAGTCCAAGTCACTGGACTACTATGCATGCATCCACTTGGCTGAGACTGAACCCCATGAACATGCAAGGGGTCGTGGTCTTTCAACCAGTGAATGCCACAGTGATCCAAGAGGTGGAGGTTAAGAAGCATTCATGTTATACTGAGGTGGGATACCGGCCCCAAATCAGAATGGTGGAGGGGCTGGTGCCTCCAAAACTGAAGCTGTAATGAGGCCTCATTACACAAGGGTTAGGACTTTCCCCAGCTGGCCCTACCAGGTGTCCGTGCCTTGTCCTAGAGTATGATGGGGATCCGGGAACTGCAGCCCATCTCTGCTCCTGTCTTTCTGCAACCCTGTCCTGGCAGGCCTATCATGGACAGACATTTGCCATTGTTTGCCTAATAGTCATAAGCAAAAACTGAAAAGCAACACCCTCCCAAAAGTTCAATACATTATCATGCTCTCCTAAAATAAAGCAAAACAAAAATGAGAATGACACAAAAAAGAGAGAAAACATTGATAGGTTTCACTGAAATGCACTGTATATGAGAAATCCAAAGTTCAGTTTTCAGCCCATCCATAAATTTTCCCTTTCTGTTGTCGGCTTTGATTTCTAGTGACCTAGGTTCTTTTTCCTGTCCCTGCCCCACCCTTGAAGATATCATGAAGTGATAGAATCTTGGGTATGGGTTGGCCTACATAATACATGTTGATACATAATACAATATGTATGAGTTTTTTTATGGCTGCTTTTATAAATCACCACAAAAGGAATGGCTTCACACCACAAAAGTATTATCTTTCAGTTCTGGAGATGAGAAGTTTGCACAGGTCTGACTGGGCTAGAATCCAGGTCTTTCGGCAGGGCCGCATTTCTTCTGATGGCTCTGATGGAGGATTCATTTCCTTGCCTTATTCAGCTTGCGGAGATTGCCTGCACGCCTTGCCTAATGGCCCCACAACATTCCAATGTCTGCTTCTCTCATCATATCCCCTTCTCTCACTCTGGCCCTCTTGCCTCCATCTCCCTCTTTAAAAATTTTTTAATGTTTTTATTTTTGAGAGAGAGAGAGAGAGAGAGAGTGTGAGTGAGGGAGGAGCAGGGCAGAGAGAGAGAGAAAGAGGGAGACCCAGAATCCAAAGCAGGCTCCAAGCTCAAAGCTGTCAGCATAGAGCGCAACGTGGGGCTCAAACTGGTGAACCACAAGATCATGACCTGAGCCGAAGTCGGTCACTTAACTGACTGAGCCACCCAGATACCCCTCCATCTCCCTGTTATAAGGATCCTTGTAATTCTGTTGCACCTACCCTGATAATCCAAGAAAGTCTTCCCATTTCAAGATCCTTTACTTCATAATCATCACAAAGTCCCTTTTGCTGTCTAAGGTAACATATTCACAGGTTCCCAAGATTAGAACCTGGACATCTTTTGGGTGTGCAGGAGGTGTCCTTATTTTGCCTGTCACACACATGAAGGGTATTGCAGCCCAGTTATGTGTCCAGGGCATGAATTTCTCCCTCAGGTTCCTAGTGATGGTTTTCTGGCATGTAACTTGAATATCGATAATGACCAAGAACACAGTTCTCAAAATGGCCTCTTTGTGTTGGGCCTGTTTCTATCTATCTTCTATCCATTGGGTTGAGTTTTTCTGCCTGAAACCTCAACATCTTTAAATTCACTTAATTGTCTTGTCACCCTCATCACTCCACTGATGGGTTCTGAGTCCTTTCTCTGTATTGTGTATGGTCCAGATGATACCGTTTATGTCTCTGTCTCTGTCCCGTAAAGATGGTCTCTAGAACTGAAATCGGTGCCTCAAGACTGATCTGACCAACACAGAACAGAGTAGGACTAATGGCTTGTTCAAGACTCTGATTTTCTGGTGATGAAAGCTGAATTCTACTGGGTTATTTGATGGCCATTCTCACCCTGTTGAATTACATTTTTTTCATGCTGAAAATACTTGATTTTAATGTAAACTTATAATATGTTGGACAATTTTTAACATCTATACATCTATTTTATTATCTACAAAATGGAAATAGTAGGGTCTTATAACATTGATGTGAGAATTTAATGAGCTATTCTCTGTATAGCACGTGGCAAAGTATGGAACTACCATCTATCTGCTGCCAGCACCATCATCATCATTGTTGTAATCTAAGTACACGAAATACTCTTCATCTCATACACATGTTGATTTGTTTTGAACTGAAGGACAGGAACTTTTCTTTTCCAGTTCCATAAATATTAACAAGCATCCAACACAGATAAGGCACTTGGCTAGCCCGTCACTGAGCGCAGTAGTTGACTTGATGTGGCGAGCTTGTGCTCTGTGGCTTTATCCCAGGCATTCACAGCATAGAATCAAAGATCAAGGTTTCAGCTAACAATGGAAACCTCTTGGCTATTGAGGTCAAGCCATAAATCGATCCCATTTGACTGCAATCACGAACTCTTTTGGATTTGTTCCCATTGTTGTATTATATTTTTCTGTCTACAGTGATATTTTGAGAAGCCTTCACATGTGCAAAGCCAGTGGGCCTACTAAACAGAGGCAAGTGTTATGCACATCAAATTTACAGAGTATTAAATTGGAGAGGTGCAAGGTGTTAATAAACATTGTCAGGAAAATAGCTTTTCACACTAGTGCTCTGACTCCATTTCATACTCACTTTATGGTTTCTCTCTTAATTACCCAAGATGCTTTCTTAACACCTATTTGGGCTTATTAGTTTTCTCCAGAGCCGACCTCAAGTGTATTGATTTTAATTAGCACATGTTTCAGCTTTATCCTGCTGCATATTTTGGCAAGATGTGGTACCTTGCAGTCCTGGAACATAGCAAGCTGCAGAATTCCTGGGGAGACAGATGTAGAATGTCATCCAGGAGAAATGTTCTCCTTGTTGTGTATTCTCTTCTCAGAGAAATCTTATTTGAGGCTAAAAGGTTTATAAAAGAGGAAAAGGCTTCAGGGATAATGACCATTAGAGACCAGAAAAGTAGAGCATGTGCCTAAAGTGTTTGAATTTATGAATGTGGGTATTTCAGAAGTTCTTATATAAGTCACAGAAACAGTATAACATAACAAAATAGTCTTGTCTCTCCTACCACCTCTGTTAGCTCTGCCTCTGTCTTTACCCCAACCTCGTTTTTATAATTCAAAAACTTGAGGCCCGGAGGTTTATATTACCCCATCTAGACTGATACCACACAGAGCAGAACAATAGAGAGAAAGAGACTTGAATCCAGATCATTATTCCAATCTACCTGTTCACCCTACATCCTTTAGGCTTGTTTGAATTCAGAATCTCTTCTGAATTCAGCATGTCTTCTGAATAGAAGAATCCAGCTATGGTATAAGCTAAACGGGCTTTATGGATTGGTTTGGGAAGCTAATGCCATTTTCAACCTTTTTCCTTTGTCAAAATATACCACAGCTTACTCAGATTTCTCGTCTTCTCACTGAGGTCTTTTCTCATGCAACACCCACTCTGCCCCCATTTAGCACTCGCTGTGCCCCTTCTTGGTCTTACTGTTACCCCAGCACTTCCTGTTATTATGCAATTTACTATATATTTGACGTCTTTATTGAAGAACTTCCCATTACTACAACCTAAACTCTGTGGGAAAGGGATTTTTACTTGGTTCACTGCTAGGTCTGCTAGGCCTAGAATAATATCTGGCATATAGTTGGTACATGGATAAAGAATTTCATAGCGCTGGAAATATATTCATCTCTCCACCACCCCTGTTTGTCCTTTAGACGTAGCCTACAGACTACCCTAACCCCCTAACCCTTACAAACCTTCCTCCTACCGTCTTGCCTTTGATAAAGCCAGAGTTGCTGTCCCTTCCAAGAGATGAGAGTGGAAGTCTCCTTCCGAGAAAACACTTACTGTTCGTTTTGCAGGACACTTAAGCCCTATGTGGTTTGGACTAGCTAATTACTCATTATGAGAAGTTCCTAAAGTAGAAACCCCTGTAGCTATACTTCCCATCAATCAGTGTATGCTTTAGTCTGTCTGTAAGCACAGCTACTGTTGATGTGTCACCTACTCCAAGAAGCAAAGGAATTTTGCTATTGTTAAGAGACATCTTTTGCTCTCATCTACCTCGATTTGAATGTCGCTTTTTTATCTGCCAAATCCGTTAGTGGGGAAACTATTGTCAAGAATTTCCTCACAAACATATTATTGAAATCGCACATGTGCAGACCATTAGCATACCAGGCCTATTTTGATTTTGTTCGAATTGGTTGATTTAGAGGTCGGAGTTTGTGAATGAACTATTCATTTTGTAATGGGATTGTTAAATCATTAAAATGCACTTTTATTAAGGGTGTGTGTGTGTGTGTGTGTGTAGTAATAAATACATATATTAATAAAAGCTAGCCAACTTAAAAAATTTACTGGGCCATTTTCTAAAAATTAAAAACAAGAAAGATGGTTCAAGCCAAAACTTACAAAGCATACAGATACAATTTTAAATGTGTTGAAATATATTGGTTTTCTCATGGAATTCCAAGTTCATTGCCTCCCCAAATTGATTGGTAGGAGAGAACTAGAAATTCGTAAGCCAGAGACCACTGTATCAGGTATTTCCAATGTATTTTCTACATACCCCTTGTAAAAGGGTGGTCTAGAGTTCATCCTTTTTAGGACTTACTCATTTTCTCTATTTCATGCCTCATCTGTTTCCTGGTCAGTCCAGGTCATTGGCAAATGATGCCATCATCAAAAGTTGGTCTTAATGGAGGAACGTGACCAGTCACGCTGGTATTCCCCCATGGTTTTGAAAGCTAGGGTACTTTCTTGTACACACTTCTGTCAAGAAGTCCCACAAATCTCCCAATTTTGTGAGCTTATGTGTATGGTTATTGTTCCTTTTAGTGATCTGCACTTTTTTTTTTGTGGAAAGGATTTTTTACTAGGAAAAAAATAAGTATTGCTTTTGATTCTTCTAATGTTTGAAAGCTATATTAAGTAAAAGCGAATTCAACATTGTCAAATTCACCAGTATTTATCTTCAAAACCTTTATGATGGCATTTTGTTTACTTCTTTCTCACTCACCATTTACCCTTAATCTAATTCTCCTAGGAAAGGTAAAAGCGTGCTGTCAGTGTGTTTGTCTAAGTTTGGTCATTGGCATCAAATTTCTTTTTTCTCGTGGCAATAAGTTTTATAAATTACCAAATGAGAAAAAAAATAAGTGGTGTATGTGTTCATACAATATGGCAGTTTGGATCTCATTTGTTTTATAGCTTGATGGTAAGGAACAGTAAGCCAACTTTTGCATAACTGAATTATTCTGCATCTGTGTTATAGAGCCTAACCTGGATTCTTCCAGCAGTGAGATCATTTTGTCTGTGAATTTAGAAACAAATTTAAATTGTAACTCTACCCTCTGCAATCCTGTCATTTTATTCCATTTGGGTATTTCTTCTACTCTAAGTGTTGTGTCTCTCAAGTATTGAAACTGGCTTCTTTTGATCCACCCTGCTAGGCTGTCATTTTGTAATCACACCTCATAAATGAAATGAGGGAAATATTGAAAAATGGTGAGACTTGACAACAGCGTCATTCTTAGTCCCCGTGTTCACATCCTAAAGGTCCATTTTCAGTGTTGCAAATCCAGACCAGCAGAGGCTGGCCTTTACTTTTCTTGGATATTGGCAACGAGGGTGGGGGACCCTTTTATAAAAGTGTAAATGTAATATATTTTACTTATACATATATGTTATAGCAGTGCATTTTATGAATTAAAGTTTTTCTTGACAGTACTTTATTAATACATATATGAATATATATATATATATATATATACTCACACAACAAAAATTTATCTGTAGAAACATGGTTTTAATTTGCCTACTAGGTGAAATGAGGAATGACTTATACATCACTATCGAAAGGGGTGAATTTGAAAAAGGAGGGAAGAGCGTGGCCCGAAATGTGGAAGTCACTATGTTCATTGTGGAGAGTAGTGGCCAGATCTTAAAGGTACGTGAATATTGGGTACTTTCTGGTAAAACAATTCATGGCATTGTTTGGCTTCATCTTTAATGTGATGGGTTAATTTCTGATTTACAGTCTTTTCTATCTTATTTTTCTTCTCCACCCAGTGTAATTTTCTTTCCTTTTTTTAATCATGGAAATACCTTCCAGAAGAGAAAGTAGAGAAACAAAAAGGCTTTTAGAGTTTGATCGTTTAATGAATTGTGGCAGTAATTTCCTCCGAGCAGCTATTCCTTAAATGTGGCATTTTATAGTATCATCCCACTCTCCTCCTTTCATCTGTCATAGTTGTGGAGATGAACACTTTGTCTTGGGCGACCGGTTTAAAAAATAAAAACTACCACATTTACTCCTGTCCGTTTTCATCTTGATCAAAACAGGGCATGAGGAGTGGGGTATTACTGTTGACTGGGGTGATGGGAGCAGGTTCCGTAAAGGAAGGAGTGTTGCATGTGAGCCTCAGGGCTTTGTGCGTTTCCCAGGGAGGCACCCAGCAGGCTTGTGGCTGCAGCAGACTGAGAACTTCGCCGCACAGTTGAACTCCAAATTGGGCGTGGAATCGCCCATCTCGCACTTGTCACTGAGGTCCACCCTGGGCACTGGGGGCCGTGGGAGATGTGCATGGGATTAAATAGACACAGCCGCTAACAGACACAAGTGCAGAACAGCACGGCAAGGGACCGGGGAGGTGATTCCACATGTAGTGCCGTTGGGAAGCAGGCAGATAGAGCAAAGCAATTGCTCTGCTGTTTTTCAAATAATCTTTAACTGAAGCTGTCTTTAACCTGCGTATTTCCTTTGTTAGGATTTTATCTCCTTCGGCTCTGGAGAGCCGCCAGCTAGTGAGTACCACTCCTTTGTGCTTTATCATAACAACAGTCCCAGGTGGTCTGAGCTGCTGAAACTTCCTATTCCTGTGGATAAATTCAGGGGTGCACACATCCGCTTTGAATTTCGGCATTGTTCCAGTAAGTGTTTTCTTGGGGTTGGCTCTGTTGTGTGGGGGAGTGTGCTTACTGAGCTATAGTGACAGTGTGGGCTGCTCGGCAGAAAGTGTGACAAACCAGAGACCCTCGAGAAGAAGAAGTGAAGAGGAGTGGAGTCCTGAAAGGCGAGTGGGCACACTTCGCAAAGAACCAGTAACCTCTGTGGAAACACACAGGAAGCGGAAGGAAGGAAAAAATACCGGTGGAAGTCTACAGGGCTCTCCTTAAGTTGATCATTTTCTAGAATGACCTTAAGTTATATTCTAGAAAGACTAGACAGAAAGGGGAGTCACAGCATTAAAAACTTGTCTGTCTCAGGGTGTTTGGGGCAGTCCTGATCCGTCTGCTCTTTCTCCAGCAGAGAGCTCATCTAGCTCTCAGCTCCGGGGAACCCAGGAGGACTCTTCTAGACCTGTAAAGTCCCTAGGAAAGCCTCTCCTTGGCTCAGATATATATCTGATTTGCATATACATGCATCAAAGTGCAGTCTCAGACAGTATTCTAAGGACAAGCAAGTAATGTCTGTCCAAATAGGCCTTAGAGATAACATGAATTGCTTCATTTCACAGATTTAAATAAACCCAAGATGTAGAGATGTTATAGGTTTTGCCCATGTGAACGTCGTTGTCCCTAAAATTGTCATTCTTGACATCTCCATTTTAATTCTTTGGCACTCTTTACCCCTCTCTCGAGCCCCTACTCCCAGCCCTCACCAGTCCCCAGTCCAGGGATCTTCTGGTATCCCTGTGTCCCTGAAGTGTGTCTTAGACACTATCAGAAGTGTACATTGTGACTGGAGAAGATTCTGGTGAATCTTGCTTCGGGAACAGTGTAACCCATGGAAGGTACAAAAGAATCACATTATTGGAGAAGCAGCAAACTCCTCTTTAGTCTGAAGTGAATGGAGGCATTGCCAATAGATAGGCAGTGACTTCACCTGAATGCTATGTAATGCACCAGGAATCAGAGAGAAGAAAAGGACTGTCTGTTGCAGGGATGATGGCACGTTTTTGGAACTGGCTCAGGGAGCTCCAGTAATTTTGCTTTTGTGCATATTTCAGAATATAGGGAGATGACTAGCAAGGTCTTACCATTTTTCCAAATTCCCAGAGGAGTGTCATGGAAAGGACTTGGAGGGGGAAAGCATAAAGCACTTGGAATGGTGCCATAGTGTTCCTTCTCCAATCTGTGTTATCAGTTCTCAGTTGAGCCTAATATGAGCTTTGAGCTTTAAGGTGAGAAAAAGATAGAGGAAAGTAAAGATGAAATGAGACAAAAGAGAGAAAGCATTTGGAGAAATTTATTTTGACAGAGAACTTGGAAAATGGAATAAAGGCTATTTTCAGTAAAACCTGTTAGATCTGTCCTCTTGTCCTTGTCCTTCAAACATTGTTCACAGTGGGTTTTTTTTTAAATATTCATTATTAAAATTCAGAAGAAATCGCACAAGCATGAAGAAAAATATCCCCATGATCCCACCAACTATGAATAATCAGTGCATTCATTTTATCATATGAGCTTCCAGATATTTCTCTGTATATATATTTATTCAAAAAGTATTTTTTATTCATGACACACATTTACTGAACACCTACAATGTGTCAAGCACTTTACTGGGCATTGGAGATATATGAGTGAACACAACAGAATACCTCCTCTCATAGAGCTTTCATACTAGAAAGGGAAGACAAACAATATCTGAGCAAATAAATACATACTCTACCAGGTAGTGGTAAGTGCAGTAAAGAAGATTATATTGTGTTTAGGTGCTGGAAAGTGATGATATTGTGTTGCTGTTTTACAAAGGGTGGTCAGAAAGGAGCTCTCTAATAAGGAGATGTATCAGCAGCAACCTAAAAGAAATAAAGGTATGAGCCCTTGGGTATCTGGGAAAGGAATATTACAGGAAGAGAGAACAGTAAATACAAAACGCTTAAGGTTGAAACCTGCTTGACATTTTCAAGGACTAGCAAGGAGGCCAGAACGAGCAGCTATAAGAGTTGGGAGATGAGGCCAGAGACATAGCAGGAGAGCCAGATCCCATATTGTCTTGTAAGTCATGGGGAAGACTTAGGACTTTGTTTGGAAGGAGGAGAGCCATTAGAGGATTTAGATTAAGGATAAGCCTGACTGCTTTGAGATGAAAGGTTGGCGGTAGGAATAGGAAAACATTTAGGAGGCTTTTGCAGTCCTCCAAGTAAGAGGTTAAAGTGTTTTGCATTGGGATGCTGGTAGGTCAGTTCTTTTTTTTTTTTTTTTGCAGGTTAATCGATAGACTAGATGTGAAGGAAGGGGAGAAGTCAAGGATAACCCCAGTGATTTTGGCCTAAGAATGAAGCGATTATTTAATGTAGTGGGGGAAGGTAATAGGAAGAATATTTTTGGAGAGCAGAAACCAAATATTACATATGAAATGTGGGAAGTCTTTTAGACATTCAAGATGTCAGATAGACCACTGAATGAGATCCAAGCTGGAGACAAATGTGAGGACAACACAGGGCTCAGTGTTGTGCTGTAAATACGTCATAACCAGCACGTGGGCTGGGAGAGAGGTGAGCCCTGAATTACAGCATTTGCTGATTTCCGTCAAGTAAATGCTCCCACCATGGCCAAATTCAAGCTACCAATGTGACCATCACTGAACTTGGAGTTGGGGACAGATGCACACTGTCAACTCCTGCGAGCCAGATACAGGCCAGCTCCAGCATATCACTCATATCAGCTCATAATTTGCAGAGCCATGAGACTGGATGCAATTGGATTCCTAAAGAATAAATTTAGATAGCAGAGGCAGGTCCAAGGGTGGATCTCTGGGGTACTTTCACATTTATATCGTGGGAGAATGAGAAGAAGCCATTAAGGAAATCAAGAGGGAGTAGCCAATGAATTAGAAGGAGAATCCAGAAATAGAACCCAGGAAGTTAATGGAGGAAAGATTTTCAAGAGAGGATGGATCTGATATGTCAGGTGCCAATGATAAATAAGTTGAGGACAGAGGAATTACCATCCAGTTTGGCATCATGGAAGTCATTGAACCTGACAAGTGTTTTTAGTGGATTTGTGGTGATGAAAGCCTGGCAGGAGTGAGTCCAAGATTGAGATGGAAGAAAGGAAGGACAGGCAGTAAGTACAGACGCATCTTTTCAGAAGCTTTGCGGTAAAGATTTCAAGAGAGCAGAGAAATAAGATAGTAACATAGTAACTATAATGCAACAGTGAGTCACAGAAGGGTTTTTTTTTTTTTTTTTCTTCTATAAGATAGAGTTCTAAAGTATGTTTGGTGGAGATGCTTTGGTAGAGATGGAAAACATGATGTAGAAGAGAGAGGGGTCAAGTGTAGGAGCAGTGCCCCTGTGTAAGGGGAACACAGGGTCCAGCACTCCGGTTTGAGTGGACAGCGGAGGCATGGTTCCAAAGAGCCGATGCAGGTGCATTCCTCGGAGCATGTGGGAGTCTTCTCTGCATCTGCTCGGAGTGAGGGAAGGGCTGAGGTATGGGAGGCCTGAGAAGGGGAGAGGATGGATGAAAGCACTCTCTAGAAAAGTGAAAAGGTGAGTTGGTTAGGAGTATGTGGAAGGTTTGAACCCAGCTAAGAGTCCGTCTGTGGCTAACGTGCATTAATTTAAGTGAGATTTGTCTGGCATAGGTGTAGACTAAAGCGCAAATTGGGTTTCGACCCACAGGATTATAATGGGAAATGTGGAGAAGTAGCGGGTTGAGGGGATCCTAAGTGATTAGAAGGATGGGGTGTAGAAATGGGCAGTGAGAGCTGAGGGTGTGGAGAGAGGGTCAGTAAATCTGAGGTCCCTGGACACAGTTGTTGGAGTCGGGGTTTCAGAAAGAAAGAATTGGCAAAGTTAGGAGGTAGAATCCATAAACTTAGGGTCCTTATTAGTGAAAGAGGATCATATTATGCATAATCATTCAACTTATTAATGCTGATCTAGTAACTCGGGACAGGAGGCCATGTACTTTAAACTTTAGTATTTATTTTTCTTTTATAACAAGGCATATTTGGGGAAACTATTGCCCTTTCTCACCTTTGCTAATTTTCATTGACACAATCTTTTTATCCTTCTAAATTAAATACCAAAAACCACACCAAAAAGGTAGACACGTAAACTTAGGAAATTGCTTCTAAGTAAGTGTTCTCCCCTGAATCGTGAGTTCCGTAGCCAGCTCTCTCACCGAGGTGGAAATCTCACCCTAGAGGTCTTCACTGTGCTTTTCTCTTCACTTTAAACAACACTGATATTTTCCCAGTTTCTCTCTGGGGTTGAAATTAATAACTTTAAAAGAAAATCCTTTGCTATAATCACATTTTCAAGGGATGTCCCCATGCTAGAGGCCAAAACCAGAGAGCCAAAATTACTGCTCTCCGTGTGGGTCCTCACTCCCCTGCGAGTAAATGCCAGAAGCAATCATGAGGAAATGATGTGTTACTAAAGCATCTTGTCTGAACTTCAAGGTCACCATATCTAACTCCTCCAGCTCTGGTCTTCCTGCATTCCAGAGCTAGACTCTTCTTTCAAGTATAATTCTCCACTTGCACACCTGAGTGGAACGAATAACCGTCCAGCCCATAATAGGCTTCAGACCCTGGAATTCCTCCCTAACCATCTAAATAAAGGAGACAGTCCAATTGAACCAACCAGTTTCTTTTCATGCTTTCTCCATTTTTGGAGAAAAGGAAGCTTGTTGAAAAGAATTGGAATGGTACGCAAGATCTGGAGCAGGTTACCCAACGTCATGTGATCTCAATTTCCTTCTCTATAAATGATTGCCAATGATCTTTGACCTTTCCAGCCATTGTAATGCTTCATTAGGCATCTAAAAACCTCATTGCCTCATTTCCAGCTTCCAGAATACTCCTGCAATGAGCTCTTTGTAAACTATAGATTGCAATTCATGTCTACGATCCCAAGGAGGTGGCTTCCACAGGGCTGTCTGTCTTCACACAGGTGGACCTAGGGAAGGTTCTGTTGTAGACCAACGCCGAGCTTAGAAACACCTTTGTACACGTAGTAAGCAAAACATTGAATTTCACATTCATTCATTCATTCATTCATTCACTCGTTCATTTATTTAACATATATGTACTGAGAATCTACTATGTTCTTGACACTCTTTGAGATGCCAAGCTTAGAATAAAATAAAAGACTCTTGCCCTCGGTGCTGCTTATACCTAGAGATAGAGGGTAGGATGTGAAGGGAAAAAACAGGCAATCCAGAAATTTTTTTAAAACGTAATTTCAGAGAGTGAGTCTCATGAAGAAAATTAGTCAAGCAGCATAGTTAGGAGATCATGGGGCAGGAAGGTGGGTTGGAGGGTGGCTACCAGAGATAGCGGTCTCGTAAGAAAAGCTGTTTACTGTTGTGTAGAGGGAGCTGCTGGATGTGGATTGTATTTCTTGATGATCACGCTTGTCGGCGATGTGTGAATCCGAACACAGGTGTGTAAACAGGCACTTAAATAAGCAAATAATTCTTAAATAATTCTTTTTTCTCACAGCAAAAGAGAAAGGAGAGAAGAAATTGTTTGGTTTCTCCTTCGTCCCCCTGATGCAGGAAGATGGTAGGACTCTTCCAGATGGCACTCATGAGCTCATCGTGCATAAGGTAACATCAGTCAGATGTTGACGATGGGGCTGATGATTAACTCATATCTTATTACCCCTCTGGAAAAGAGAAAAAAATGGCTGGAAAGAATACTTTTTTGGAAGATTGCTGGAAAGGAGTGTGTATCTTTTATTTTTATTATTATTATTATTATTTTATTTTGAGAGAGAGCAAGACCATGAGTAGGGGAGGGACAGAGAAAGGGAGAGAGAGAGAATCCCAAGCAGGCTCCACAATGCAGCACAGAGCAGACACAGGGCTCAAACTCACAAACCATGAGATCATGACCTGAGCTGAAGTTGGATGCTTAAGCAACTGAGCCACCCAGGCAAGGAGTGTATCTTTTTTTAAGGTATTGTCTCTGTATTCTGTGTGATCGTAAAACCTCTTTTAGAGATGATTTATATCTTTTTTAATTTAGGTGTACATAGTTGGGCAAGTCTGTGTGTTGACATTAAAGTCCTTTCTGTTGTTGTGAGAGGATTAAATAACCTTACAAATAAGTTTTTAGAAATTTCTGAAACACACATGCTTTTGGATCTCGATCTGTATACCCTCAGGAGTGAATTTAGCAGGGTCATCATGACATTTCTCATCCTCTGTTCGCACCAGTCAAGTAGAGAATTGGCAGTTCTTTGTCGGAACAATAGCGGTTGTTACTTTCTATTCTGTGCATCAAGGGTTGTCATAAGAACATTGGGAACAAAGTATATAGTGGCGGGCAGTAAAAAGAAAATTCACACAACAAGAGCTCCTTAGAAGTTATCCGAAAATACTAGTAATAAAGAAGTATAGAATAGAAATACTAGTAACTATAAAAGAGTTAAAAGATACAGTTTTCTCCAAAATATTTCTCTTTTGCCTTTTCTGTTTCCGCAGTCACATGACTTACCAGGCTCTTATCAATTCATGCCTGGGCTAAGTGGTTCTGCTCACCTGAGTCTTGTCTCCCTCTGGTCCAGGTTTATCCCATCGGGGTGGCCCATCTAAGGTGCAGGTCTAACCAGGCCACCTCCCAATTTAAGCCCCTGAAAAACTCCTGATGGCAGAGAAAATAAATCATAGGCTTCTCAGAATGTGCAAGGCTTCCCAACTCCCTGCTGCTTCACTTCTCACCACTCCTGGATTTGATGCCATGGCCATACCCAGCTCCTTCCAGTTCTTTCCCCCACTGCCTGTTGGTTCTCTCTGCTCTACCTCTGCCATTGGCACTCCCGGAGTCAGGCCTTCCTCTCCTTCTCCCTGTGGTTAACTCCTGCGCATCCTTGGAGGCTCACCTCCACCACACCCTTATCAGGACAACAGTCCTCACTCTCTGTCCTACTCCCTGTGTTCCTGGCTGGCCACCTGCCCTTCTCGGAGTTCTCAGGGTTTCTGCACACATCTCTTACCATCGCACTCATAATATTGTCCCATGATTGTCTGATACTCCCTCAGCTTACTCCCAAGAGATTTATGAGTCCATCAAGAGTGACAACTTGGATCAGAGGGGTTCTGGCACATGGTAAGGGTACAATGAAGATTTATTGAATGAAAGAAGGAGATACAAACAAAAACTTTCTCCACTTTAGGATTATTACTAATGAACTAACTTTGGCTCAGATCATGATCTCCTGGTTTGTGAGTTCGAGCCCTACATCAGGCTCAGTGCTGACAGCTCAGAGCCTGGAGCCTGCTTTGGATTCTGTGTCTCCCTCTCTCACCCTTTGCCCACTCCCTTTCTCTCTCTCTCTCTCTCTCTCTCTCTGTCTCTCTTTCTCTCAAAAGTAAATAAACATTAAAAAATTTAAAATATTTTGTCTTAGTATTTAGTTTTTTTAATTTTTAAGTTTATTCATTTATTTTGAGAGAGAGTGCAAGCAGGGGAAGGACAGAGAGGGAGAGAGACAGAATCCCAAGCAGGCTCCCACACAGTCAGCACGGAGCTCTAGGCGGGGTTCAGACACACAAACCATGAGATCATGACCTGAGCTGAAGTCAAGAGCCAGACACTTAACCAACTGAGCCACTCAGTGCTCTTATGTTTGTATTTTACCACTGTAAGCTTCTTGAAGTCACTTTTCAAGGTAGAGGGAATATAAATGCCAGAAACAAAAGGGACTTTAACGGTTTTGTTAACCGCTGTATTTCCAGTACCTAGAATAGTGCCTGACATGTAGTTCGTGGTCAGTCAATGCAGTTGAACACATACCTAGAAAGTGAATGGCTAAAGAAATCTGCGCATACACATACATGCACATACCAGGAAAAGTTGCCCGGTGTTGTGCATCAACACTCATTTTATTAGTAATAATCCTAAAGCGAAGAAAGTTTTGTTTGATACAAACATGTATGTGTATGTGCATATTTTGACTGTGTGGGAGCCTGCTTGGGATTCTGTCTCTCTCCCTCTCTGTCCTTCCCCTGCTTGCACTCTCTCTCAAAATGAATAAATAAACTTAAAAATTAAAAAAATATTAAATACTAAAACAAAATATTTTAAATTTTTTAATGTTTATTTACTTTTGAGAGAAAGAGAGAGGGAGAGAGAGAGAGAGAGAGAGAGGGAGTGGGCAAAGGGTGAGAGAGGGAGACACAGAATCCAAAGCAGGCTCCAGGCTCTGAGCTGTCAGCACAGAGCCTGATGTAGGGCTCGAACTCACAAACCATGAAATCATGACCTGAGCCGAAGTCAGACACTTAACTGACTGAGCCACCTAGGTGCCCCCAGAGACAAATATTTTAAAGTAGAGAAATCAGTAAAGCAAACAGAGGAGTTCAATGTACTAGAACTAAGATGATCTCACTATTAGATGAGAGGTACTTTATATAAGATATACGACAGGCAATGTCTTTAGCTACAGGTTTCCAAAAGGTGTAATAGTACTCCGTATGAGTGTTTGTGATATCGCTTCTGTGTAACATGAAATCTTGACTCAGAAAAGGCAGGGCTAAGATTGTTAAAACTGAGCTCCCAGCTTCCTAATAACATAAAGAAGAATCAGTCACTTTTATATGGCACATCAAGTATGGGCTTCCTCACTTGCAGGTCAGACAGTGTTTTGGAGCAGGTGCTAAGTGTCCAGTCAAGTCCGGGTTGACTCCTCTAAATGGTACGAATAATACCAAGATTCATAGTTGATGTTTAGAGACATCATTATACCTAAAATGCTAGGCAGACAGGGAGCGGAGCTTGCTTCTCCGCAGAAGCATTGAGAATCTCAACTGGTACGGACTTCCAGACAGAGAACCACTTTATTCTGACACCAGGGGCTGTCATGGGCCTACTGGCAAGGGCAAAACTTTTCTCTGAGGTAGAGCTTTGAATCTGCTCAAGCCCTTATACAAATTTTCTTGGGAGTGTTTAGAATTCTGGTCCATAAGGCATAGGAAAATTTATTTATTTGAGCTTGAGCAATTTAAAAGGCAGGTGTTCCCAGCGATCTTCCTCAACCACAAAGGAGGCTCGGGATGATATCTGTAAATTGTCTAATTTTGGGCAGACCTACTTTAGGTAGACCCATCAGGAAGCATTAGTTCCACAGAAGAACCATAAGTAGCTGTGTTGTCTTATGATCAGGGTTATTCACTGTTGCTTATTTGAAGAGGTGTGGAACACTTGCCAACTCTAACGACTTTTGTTTTTAGTCTAGTTGATGCCATGGTTTCCTTTTTCATAGTACTGAGCCAGCAAGTTCACTTTCAGCCTAGGGCCACTTGGAGTTTATGATTATAAAACCATATTATGAACATCATGCTTAGCCTTCTCCCATGGCAGGAGGGCACACAGCATGCTGATAATTGCAGCCTTGAATTTACTATTTTAGAAAAAAGTAGAAAATAAAGGAGGAGTAGATTTCAAATCATTGAATAAAAAAATAGCCCATTTATTGAGTAGTGATGAGATACCCATGATGGGTGTTGGAGGAAAAGAAAGAGCTACCTTGCTTCTTATAACAAAACAAGTTTCAGATTAAAGGTAAAAAACAACAACAACAAACTGTAAAAGCCTTAAAAATATGACTGAACATTTTAATAATATTCAGGTAAGGAGGGCCTTTTTAAGAATGGCTCACAGGTTAGAAATCAAGTACAGAAAAAAACTTGTAAGTTTGACTACATAAAATTTAAAACTTATTTGTTGATGAAACCATCATAGTCAAGGCTGAGAGAGACATGAGAAGCTCCGACAGTTGCAACACAGTTTAGAAAGGGTGGCTGTTCCCACTTCGCCATGATCAGCCCCCACGAGAGCTATTAATAAGATTGAACCATTCTGCCTATCGCACCACTTACCCCTACTTAGCAGAGAAGACAGACGCCATCGGACAGGAACTTGCTTAACTTCCTGTGCTGTCTACTTTCCCACCTGCAAGCTTATCTGTATCCTTCCCTTCCCTCCTGCTTCCTGTCTCAGATGATGGGACAAGACTCCTCCTCTCCAAGGTTCATTCTTGCACCTGCTTCCTTCAGGATCTTCCTCCCTCCTGACTCCCTGGAGACCCTGCTTCTCCCGGTGTCTCCTCTTCCTTCTGCAGCTCTATCTGTTTCCTCTCTTCTGGCAGTGTTATCTCAGATTAATAAACCTGCTCAAGCCTGTTTCTTAAAAACAAAAACAAGACGTTTTAAACAGCCGCACAGTCCTCCTTCCCTTCCCACCACGGTCTGTCTACAGGAAAAGCCAGTCTTCCTTCACTGTCTCTGCTTCCTTGCATCCCATTTGTTCCTCAGGCTGCTTCTGTCCCCACAGTTCAAGTGAAGTTTCTCCCTTGAAACTTCATTGCCCATCCTGGGTTACATAACCCTTGTTTTATTACTCACTGTGAGAGAAATTTAAAATGCAACACCTATAAAATTTAAAAAATTAAAATAAGCTGATAAAAGCATGCCGATAAAAGCATACCCTGCTAAACAGAAAAAATAAAAAGAAAGCTAAGGTAACTTAATAGGTTGACTTGGTCTTATAGGTCGACTTGGTCTTAACACTGAAGGTTATTAATGTGATGTCCAGAAAGCCCCTTCATTCGAACAGGTTATACCAGCACATCTTCATTCTTACCAAAGTGGCTAAAGCCACTGGCTGCTTTCAGAATCTTTCCTTACTTGACTTCCTTGTAGCATGTAACACTATTGATTACCCCTCCTCAAAACCCCACATCCCTTAGTCTGCTTGACAAGCTCTCCTTCTTCTCCTTTGAGGAGCCTTCTCTCTTTATCCACACCTTTCATGTGGGTGTTATCCCAGCTTTCATCCTTGGCCATCATGTATGACTCCTACAATCTAAAGCCATCTCGGGCTCTTCCATGGGTCAGCTCACCACGTCTCTGCTGATAGGGCCCACACTGGATTTCCAGCCCACAGCTTTTACCGGCCTACTAACCATCTACAGCTGGCTTTGCCAGGGCACCTCAAATTCAGCAGGTCCCAAGTTGAGCTTTGCTCCTGCCCCTACTAATGCTGGCTATGGACAGAAACATACAGTTTTTTCTTGGCTTTTCACATGTATCCTCCATATCTAAATAGATGGTTGCAGAACTGGTCAGTTCTACCTCTTTGGTTGTACTTAATCTAGGGAGTTGAAACTGGAGGTGAATATCAGAGGGACAGAGAGAGAGAGGGAGATAAAGAGAATCCCAAGTAGGCTCCATGCTACCAGTGCAGAGCCCAACATGGGTCTTGGACTCATGAAACTGTGAGATCGTGTCCTGAGTTAAAACTAAGAGTCAGATGCTTAACGACTGAGTTACCCAGGCACCTCCCGAGGCTTTTTTGTATTGAAACATCCCATGCTCCAGCCTTACTAAAGTGCATATAGTTGTCATAATATACTTGTACTTTAAAAGAAAAAAAAAAAAAGCTTGTTTATAAGATATTTTAGACTTAGAGAAGAATTGCAAAAAATAGTACAGAAAATTCCCATATACCCTTCACCTAGTTTCTCCTTATGTTAACATCTTACATAACCTTAACATATTTATTGGAAGTAAGTTAACCTTTGTGCAGTACTGTTAACACAAAACTCTCACAAGTTTTTCCACTAATACCATTTTTCTCTTCTAGAACCCAACCCAGGATCCCACATCGCACTTAACTGCCATGGCCCCATGGTCTCATTTATGTGTTTTTATTCTCCCAATGCCTTTATATCTACCATTTCTTCTACATTTAATGTCACTCCCTCCTTTGCCTGTTTGATGAGCGTCTGATTCTGTATGGACTGAAGTCAAACAGCCCCTCTCCCATGAGGCCTGATTCCCTTCCCCAGCAGGGCTGAAACCTAGCGGCCCTTATCACCATTTTGTCATCCGTCTTAATGGTGCAAAGGCCAGATGCGTAATGCCGTCAAGGACAGGAACGATGTTTATTTCCTTAGTACATTCTTAATACCAAATTAAAGGACTGGCAAGTAGGAATTTAATCAGTTTTTAATCATATCCTTCAGGATGGCTAATCGTACTGAAAGGGTCCCTAAAAGAAGGTATTTTGCTGCCATAACTATTTAAATCTGGTTTTGATTAACTGGTAAAATATAGTTCCAACTGCATTCTCTAACTTACGGTATTTTTTTAAATTTAATTCTTTACTTCCTGCAGATTACAGACTCCATAAGTTGATTAATACACTCTGAATTTCAGTATCTGTTTATTTCTGCGTAAATTGTAGGTGTTCATTGCTCCATCACAAAGCTTATCTTACTGCAGATACTCCGTTTCTGCAACACTGCTCAGGACTGACCAGTGCAGCTCTCTTTCACACAGATAAGATGACGGGAGAAACAAACAGCCTGCGGCACAATGCACCATTCATTGCTGTATCAACTGGCTTCAACCCTGGCCAGAGGAATAGTCTGTGAGCCAAGCTGTGTCATCTTAAAGCAGGTCGAGACCACCACCGCTTCCCAGAGCCTGCTTTTTAGTTCTTCTGGGAGAGCCTGAGCACATTTGTCCTGTCCGGTCTGATTTCAGTCTCACATGTAGTAAAGCAGAGGGCTGGTTCTCGCTTCTTCCTCTCTAATTTGTAATAAATTTACTTCATGCCATTTTGAGAGGACAGATCCCAGCCCACCGAAGCAAACACAGAGAATTGTCCTTTACTGTGACATTGACACTGTCTTGTTCGTGTAACTCAGCAGCAGCCCCAAGAGGCCACGGTCATGTTGCCTTGTTTCTCGAAGAAAGAGTGGCTCAGTTAATTGTTTCGCACGAATACGAGTGATTCGTATTTCACCGCTTGTCTAGTGTAGGGGTGTGACTGGATTGTACTGTGGTGACAAAACCACTTCTCAACTACATGCAGTGCAGCTTGGTGGGAAGCTGTGGTTTTATAGTGGTCAGCCTCAGACCCACGGGCATTCCAACACCCAACCATGGTTCTTGTACAGTATTTCCAGTTAACGCACAGACAGTGCCACACAGTACTTTTCCAGCTTTGTTTCTGTGACCTAAGTGACTCTTTGGGGAGGTGGTGGAGGGGGATTGTTCATACCCATTTGTTTTCTCCATTCCATACCCTGGTTTGAAATTGCCCTCCCAGTACAGATCCTTCTCCCCACTGGCTGTAGAATGCCCAAGGAATTTACCGTGGATTCTTCTTCACTGCCTGGATTTTGCTAATGAACTTGTGCATTTCCTTATAAAAGGCTGGAAAGCCTTTATGGCTTTAGCTCTAAAGGTTGACACCTGCCCTTGCCTTATAGGCCCACCTTCTGGAACCCCCTCTCTATTCTTCACTGTTTCTCAACCCAGTTTCTCTTCAGTAGATTCTCTTTCATCAAATAGATGAAAAGATGATCTCTCACTCACATGTTGTGTTCCCAAGCTCCTGCGTCAACCCTTATCTGCTCCTACCTGGCCTTGCTCCCCAGGGCATCCAGGCCAGGTGATCCTACATGCTCCATGCATGGTTTCAGAATAGAGCCTAGTCATCTTGCTGTTGGGCTCATAGGCTTATATGACATGAAAACATTTCAGCCGCACAGACGACTGTAAGTTCCCTCCGAGAGTTTTGTTTAGTTTTGTTTTGTTTAAAGTGAAATTTTGGTCTTCCTTAGCCTTACCACCGTTTGGTACATTACCTATGAATCAATAAATGTGTTCTTCATTATAGCAAAATTCAAAACTTGGTTAAACCACCATCGGAAGGAGGCAGTGTTCTCTGGGAGTTATGAACAGACATTGTTGTTCAAATCTTGACTCCAATGGTTACTGATATTGTGACTTTGAGCAAATCACATAGCTCCTCAGGTTATGGTGTCCTGCCTCATGAGGTTGTTATGAGAATAAGAAAATGCATGTAAAGTGCTTTGCAGTGCCTGACATGTAGTAAACCCTTGTAAATGGTAATTTCTTAGATGGTTTTTAAAATCTCCAGTGTTTGTATGATGTGTAAAGGATGCCTGCTGAGAGCCTTAGAACAACAAAAGATGTGCTCTCAGATCATTCTGTGCAATTTCTCAAGGCCACTTAAGTTGTTCGGGAATAGATTAAAACCTCCAACTCTAACCCCATACCTAGCATTATCTCCTTTGACTCCTATTGCACAAAAAAATTATTGTTGAAATCCTGGCAAATGTTATCATCAAAAGGTTCATAGAGACCAAAGAGTGATTCTCCACTTTGCTTTACTGAATTGATCGGTAGAATTCTCTCCACCTCCACCTTCCCCTACCCACCCTCCCCTGCACACTTGCCTGACATTACTGGCAGAAGGTCTTGAAATAACTTTTGTGTCCTAGTATTTATGTTAATTCTCATATTTGTACCTGACTGAGAGTGATGGAATTTAGCTGTAAGAATTGTCAAGGTGTCAACCTTAGCCGCACCTGCTGAGGTCTTGACCTCCAACTGGGGGAGAAGTGAAGTGAACCAGGACTGACGGCACTGATATGGCCATAATGATTGGCCGAGACCCAAGCAACCAAGTCTTGTATTTACAGTGCTCCCTGAGCATATGACACAGTCATGGTATCATCAATCACAGAAGTGGTCAGTCCATGACTACCAGGAAAGCTAGATGAGTGCATCAAGCAGGAATTCTAAGACGGTGCCAGAAGTGTTCACAAACTAGGCAATTATTTGATGGGTCGGGGGATAAGAGCTTTATCTACAGGGGCAGAATTTCTGTGAACAGATGGAGCATAGCAGACTAGGGCTGGCTCCAGCTCCTTAGGGGGAGACCTAGAAATAGCTGGACAGTATGTCTGCTGAGTTTGCACGAGACTTTAGTCACAGTAGGAAGTGGTGGTGAGACAGATGGAGCACAAATCAGGCTAAGCATGGGAGACCAGAGCATGTTCCTGACCCTGCAGACCAGATCCAGGCAGGAAATAGGGGCAGTGGGACATGCTGTGACTCATGCTATGACCTGCTGTGTTCTAAGCCCTGACTCCAAGAAGAAGACAGGATGGGGGGATGGCATTCCAGGCTTCTATTTTGCCTAAGCACTTTTTCTGAAGAAGACATTTGAAGTGTTCACTTTGTTATGATTCTCTAAACCGAATATGTGTGTATGATGCGCTCTGCTGTCTGTATGAAATATCTCACAGTCATAAAAGAAAGCATTTGGAGTTACAACGTTAGAAGAGTATTATAGAGGCTGTTTACTGTGTTTATAGGTGCTTCTGTTACTGGGCAGGTGTGCTACTAAGAACATCTTGTAATATTCTGATTCTGTTTCTCTGAACCTGTTATGTCTTTCTTAAAGATTTATTATTTAAAAATTTAAAAATATTTTATTAATCACATACTGTATTCTAGAATACCAAAGGGATTTTGTGCTTTAACTCCTGCCTGTGGCCAGGACACTAGCCTTGAAGATGTCTAAAGAAATTTAGAGGAATAGGGGTGCCTGGGAGGCTCCTCAGTTGGTTGAGCGGCCGACTTCGGCTCAGGTCATGATCTCACGGTCTGTGAGTTCGAGCCCTGCGTTGGTATCTGTGCTGACGGCTCAGAGCCTGGAGCCTACTTCAGATTCTGTATCTCCCTCTCTCTCTGCCCTTCCCCTGCTCATACACTGTCTCTATGTCTCTCAAGAATAAATAAACGTTAAAAAAAAAAAAAGAAAAGAAATTTAAAGGAATAAAACTCATGTGAGTTTTAAAGTTTATACTCAAAATAACCTAAGTTGTACCAGTTCTATATCTGTTAAAGTATTTTTTCAGATTTTTAATCTAAAATCACTTTTATCATTACAAATAAGTATAGAGATAATTCAAAATAAAATATAAACATTATACTGTCATTACCTGGATGATGATAACTAATAATCCTCTAGTGTTATATCTTTCTAGATATTTTTCTGCATGAATTTTTTTACCCAAAGGATATTATCGAGCAATTTTATGTTTACAATAAAATGGAGAGGAGGATATAGATTTCTTATTTACCCGCCCCCCACCCATACACATGAATAGCCTCTCCCATCATCAACATCACTCAGCAGAACAGTACATTCTTAACCCAGGATGAACCTACATTGACATATCATAATCACCCCAACTCCGTAGTTTACCCTAAGATTCTATCTTGGTGGAATACATTCTGTAGGTTTGGACAAAGGAATAATGCTGTATGGTCATTATAATATCATACTGCCCAGGAGTGCCTGAATGGCTCAGCCAGTTGTGTGTCCTACTCTTGATTTTGGCTCAGGTCATGATCCCAGGGTTGTGGGATCAATCCTCGCATTGGAATTCATGATGAACATGGAGTTTGCTTAAGATTCTCTCTCTCAAATAAAAAATAAAAATAATTAAATAAAAAAACAATAATATCATACTGCCCTAAAACTCCTCTGTGTTCTGCCTACTCATCTCTGCCCCAGAAGCCTCTGACAACCACTGATCTTTTGACTGTCTTCATAGTTGTGCCTTTTCCAGAATTCCATATAGTTGAAACCATACAGCATGTAACCCTCTCAGATTGACTTCTCTCACTTGGTAATGCTCATTTAAGGTTCTTCATGTCTTTCCATGGCTCAATAGCTCATTTCTTTTTAGCAGTGAGTAATATTCCATTGTCTGAGTGTACCACTGTTTGTCCATTCACCTACTAAAGGACATCTTAGTTGCTTCATAATATTTATATTTTGTAAAGTACTGTTTCAGTTAATGATTTTCCAATCATTAGCTTTTTTATCTGATCTAGAGCTTAAGTCAGTGTCTAAATTGAAAAAAAAAATTCTTTTCAGTACATTGGTCCAAATCTGGGACCATATGTTGCACTTGGCTTAAGTGTTAGCTAGTCTAGACAATCCCGTTTTTTTGTTGTTGTTGTTTTGTTGGTTTTTTTGTGTGTGTGTGTGACACTGTACTTGAACACACAAAGCCAGACATCCTGCAAAAGTTGCTGCCTTCTGATTGCTGCCCTATAGTATTGTTCAACATGTTATTCTGTTCCTAGTGTTTACTATGAAGTGGAATCTGTAGTGGTAGATCCAGGTTCAATGTCTGTGGTAAGAATGCATTGTGTAGATGATGATACGTTTCTTTGTACTATCTTGCAGTGGTATAATGACGACCTGATTCCCCCACATGTGTGTGGTTGTATTTGTCCTCTTGCCACTGAAAAGTAGTCTGTGTATTGCTACATGGCCATCATATTAATGTCCAATTCTTTTTTTTTTCAAGGAAGCTTTATGTCCAGTGTGGGCTCGATCTCATGACCCCTTCAAACTCGTGTGATCAAGAGTCAGTGCCCCAAATGTCCAATTCTTTATCCGACAATTTTCCTGCCAATTTAAACATTAAATGACAACCCTTGACTAAAAGAAAGAATTACATTGGGAGGGTCCCTGTGTGGGTCAGTTGTTTGAGTGCCCGGCTCTTGATTTTGCCTCAGGTCATGATCTCAGAGTCACAGGATCAGTCCTCATGTTGGGCTCTGTGCTGAGTTTGGAGCTTGCTTAAGATTCTCTCTCTTTCTCCCTCTGCCCTCTTCCTTGCTCAAGCTCTCTCTCTCTCTCTCTCTCATTCTAAAATTAAAAAATAAAAAAAATTACATTAGGGATATGAAACTATATTTTCTAAATCTGTAATGCCATTCACACTTGTTAGCTGGCATTTTCTGTAACGTAGAGAGCTCTGTCACACAGTGGGACTATTAGATTACCCTGAAAAAGTTTCCTTTAAATTGCCAGTTTTGAAGTAAGAAGCTGCGTAATAGCAGCCTCACATGAGATATTGGAACAGTTGAAGTATTTTTTTAAGTCCTGTGATCACTGCAAATACGGTTTCTTCAGCACTTCCTCTGTATCAGGCACTGTGTGAAAGGCTTTATGGAGCCTAATTCTTAAGATGATGTACCGAGGTTTTAGAGATAGAAATGGCAATCTTGCATGGTAACGTAATGTGTTAGAGTTACTCCTGTGAGAAGTAACAGAACCGGGATTCGAACCCAAATCCATCTGAGCCCAAAATCCATGCTTGAGTTCTTCTCGATGTTTTTGTTGTATTTTACTTAAAAGCCAAATTCTATCTGTGATGCTGCTTGGAACATTTCCCAGCTTATAACCAGTAGAAATGAAAATTATGCTTAACAATTTTCATGTGGTTTCTTACCCCTCTTTTTTTCATTTTGTTTTTAATATTTTTAACAGTGTGAAGAAAATACAAATCTTCAGGATACTACCCGCTACCTCAAACTTCCCTTTTCCAAGGGCATCCTCCTTGGAAATAATCATCAAGCCATGAAGGCCACAAAGGAGTCTTTTTGGATAACGTCTTTTCTCTGTTCCACAAAACTCACACAGAATGGTAATGTATAACACTGCCCTTGTACTTAAGTACTCATGTGAATTTTGGTAGGCATATTTAATAAACGCCAATGTTATATTTAAGAACTTTGCACTAGAAAAATTGTCAGTCCTTCTGTTTGTGATTTCCAGTAAAACGGAAACATTTGTGACCCGTGGTCTGTTAAATGCATGTAATTTAAGAACCACAAAATTATCCCAGTATTGAAATCCAAGTGCACAACCCTTCAAAACCCAGCTGCTTTAAAAAAAAAAAAAAAAAAGGCACAGAAAAGAATACCACTACCTAAATCTCGCTTGTTTTATAGCTCCATAAACAGCGCTAATTGCAGACTTTGGAATAAAGGCTCTTTTTTGTTTAATTAGATGGATATTGCTTTTCTATTCTAACATACTTTTTATGTCAGTGATTGTATTGCAAGTTATGATTAATAAAACAAGCTCTACTCCTTGGAAAATTGTCGTGCAAACATCATCTGTAATGAAGGAAGGAAATGAAACATTTCTGAGTTCTGCATGTTTGCCATGTAAGGCTTCTGGCTGGCGTCCTGAATGCCATATTAATAAGTCACATTCATTATGATGGGGAGAATTACTCCGTAATCAGGTATTGAATCTCATAAAATGTTCCTAGGCCTAAGCATTTGTAAGTTCTCTTAGTTCTTTCTTCTGTGTCACAGAACAGCATGTGTGGTAGGAAGTGTATTTCTTCTCTTAGAGCCCGGCCTCAGAAAAGCAGCAAAATGTAGCACTCTGGTGTTGGCTTCTTTGAAGAGACTTCTCAATTTCTCTTGCAGTGCTGCTGTATTTATTTAGGACTTTGGCAAATGATTCTTTCACATTTGTATTAGTTTTCATTCCTCCTCTTCCAAAGATATTTTTGGAGAAATGTTTTTAAAAAACAACTGCGTGTTTTCAGTAAATTTGGTTGAAGAGAGCTATCACCAAGTTAAGGATTGAATAAGATGTTATCCATATTCAGTGATTAATGATTTTACTTAAATAAAGACTTCAGAGACATAACTATAGTGTTCATAAAGCATTTACCAAACCTCTGTTGATTTTTATGGTGCCAGTCTACTCCACGGAGATTATGAAGATAAGAAAAGCGACGTTCTATCAGCTCCCTTAGACAGAAATTTGATTTATCCTGTGCGGATTAGTTGTGTGTCTGTTATAGAGCCCGGGTTCACATTTAACTGATTGCCTCAGAAAGAATAATTTCAGGTTGTATTAGTTATCTCTTGTTCTTGTAACAATTACTGTAAAATTTGTTGGCTTAAGACAACAAAAATATATCATTTAAGCAATTCTGAAGGTCAGAAATCTGAAATCCACTGGACTAAAATCAAGATGTCAGCAGGCACGCACTTCTCCTGGAAGCTCTAGGGGAGAATCCCTTTGCTTACCTTTTTTAGCTTCTAGGGGCCGCCCACATTCCTTGACTCAAAGCACCTTCTCCAACTTCAGAACCAACGGCATAGCCTCTTTATATCTTTCTGACTCTGACCATTTTCCCTCTGTTAGGGATCCTTGGGATTGCATTGGGCCCACTAGATATTCCAGGATAACCGCCTTATTTTAAGACCTTTAACTTAATCACATCTGCGAAATCTCTTGTCATATAAGGTAAACATATTCATAGGTACCAGCTCTTTTAACATTGACAGCTGTGGGGCCATTAGTCGACAAACCACACAGATAAACCTAACAGTAGCTTATCTGCTGTCACAGTATTTGGCCCTGCAACCTTAATTTGTTCTTGTTCTCCACTTCAGGATCTTAGACAGGATTGTGAGCATAAGAGAACCAAATCATAAAAATTAGAAGTTGCTACTTTGTAAAAGCAGACAACATTTTCAGGTAGATATGGATAAATAAAGCTGTTCACAAAATCATTATATTAAACATCTCACTATATGGAAGGCAGTACTTGGCTTATTTTTGGACACTAAGACATGCTTAATTGTTTTGACTCTCATTAACCTCGTCAGTGTAACACAGCTCAGAATGAACCAGGAAATAAATACTGTATTTCAAAGAGATGGAAAGGAAGAAGGAAGTTAGTTGAGCTTTCTGAAATTTACATGCTAGGCACACATTTCCGTGTGGAAGTAATCCAGTTTCAAATTGGAATTAAATTGCTTTGTATTCATTTTCCTCAAATTGGAAAATATACAAATCCCATTTCCATTACAGTTGGGCATTTAGCAAGCGATACGGTCTCTAACAACAGTCTCCTCTAGCAGATTTGCATTTCAGGATCCCTGGAGTCTGTGTGTCTGCACAGTGCTCTACACCCCAGCGTTGTTCGTGGACAGCAAACCATCCTGCCAGACATCCGTGACTGCCAGAACGAGCAGACATTTTAAGATTCTTGAGAGTAGGGGTCAGGGAAGAAATTATTTTACTTCTTTATCTTCCTTGAGCTGTTAAACACGACTTTAAAAAAAAGTTTAAAAATACAAACAGTGCTTAAATTTAGCCTAACAGCTGTACAGTTGCTGACTTCCCCACATCTCCTTCTTCCCCAAATAAGGGGTAGTTCATTCACTCTCTTCCTGAAAGTCTGATTAAAAAAAAGAAAAAAAAAAGGAATGGGATTATGTCATCCACCTATCTTCTGGCTCTTGGTAGAATAAGCATACAGTATACTCTTCAATGCTTATTGAATAGAATGTTTAAAATATACATTTTCAGTAGTAGGTCATAGTTCCTAATTTGCAACTAACAGATCTTCATATAGCTAAACTAGAGGCCTGAGAGATGACAGTTTTGACTTGATTCTGAGCAGTCTGCACATATGATTAATTACATGCAGATGAGCATACAGCTTGATTCTACCTGTTCTTCCATTACGAGCAGTCTAGAGAGTCATCAGATTGTTTGCAGGACAGAGGAATAGCCCCATCCCAATCTGACTGTCTGGACCACTGTCATCTGTTCCTCACCTCTGCTGATGACAGTGCTGTTCCTGATATCCCACAGCTGCCCTGGGGATGCCCCTCTCTGGCCTGCAGAGCCACCTTGTTCCTCTGCACACACTCCACTCCTCCACACAGGACTGTGCCCTGGACGCCCCTGCAACCACTGAGCTCTGAGGGGCAGGCAAGAGAGCAGGGAGCCGGACGGAGTAAGAGGTGGAATGGAGGTTGAGTGGGAAGTGAGGAGTGAAGTGCAGGGGAAACGCACTAGGGAACTGTAAGAGAAGATGCCCGGGAAGGGAGGCATCCTGAAGGTAGATGCAGGAAGTAGGAAGTGGGAGGGAGGCAGCCAATAGACATAGGAGAAGAATGCACCTGCTATGTCTGCCATGGCAGGCCTCACTCCATGGTAGTATCTAGTATTCTAAATATAATCAATCATTTTTTAAAAGGTTCCAATCATACCTCCAGGATGTCTGAGTTGGACATGAATATTGAACATTTTCAGGTTTTTCCATTATGAAAAAACATAAATTTATTTTTGAAAATCATTATTTAAAAAAAAACTTTTTAACATTTATTTATTTTTGAGAGACAGAGAGACAGAGCACGAGCAGGGGAGGGGCAGAAAGAGAGGGAGACACAGAATCCAAAGCAGGTTTCAGGCTCTGAGCCATCAGCACAGAGCCCGACGCAGGGCTTGAACCCACAAACCGCAAGATCATGACCTGAGCAGAAGTCGGACACTTAACTGACTGAGCCACCCATGGGCCACTCAAAGTCATTATTTTTAAAATTCCTTCATTTTTCTAATTCTAATCCACTCCTGTTTGTTGTAGATAAACATTTCCATTTAGTACTAAATTTCTAAGTATGAAGTCCTTTGTGAAGTTTTTCTCTTGAATCTGGCTTTGGTGAAGGTTGCGTCTCTCTCCTAAGATTTGTGTGTGCACTTTTTCTCATCTCTTTTTACTACATCACGTTTTCTTTTTCATCACAACTGCTTCTTCCTTGATTTCTTGTGTGTGTGTATGTGTGTGTGTGTGTCCTTTGGGTTTTTGTTTCCACGTTGGTCATTTTTACCTCTCAGCGAGTCCCATTTGGGTTTCTCTTGAAACGAATGCTTTCAAGTGGATTTCCCACTGTTAAGCCTGGAAAATCCCTCTTCGCTGCTTTCTTGGCTGTCCTACTCTCGCAGCCCCATTGAGCCCTGGGAAGCCAGCCCTACCAGGTTCCTCCGCCTTTTGAGCTTCCTGCATACACAAGCCTTGTCAGTTCTTACTGCTTTTGTTGACTTCCAGACATCACTGTTGCCTTACTCACTCTTGAGACTAGTGAAGCTGGACACCATGTTCAGGAACCTTTCTAACTTCCATGCAGGAAAGGCGAGAGAAGAATTTTTACCCTCACCAGGTAAAAAGGTTCTCAGAGGAGCCTGCTAGACTCAGGCCAATGTGTTGTCACTTTAGGAAGGGGTGGAAATGGAAGAACTCAGTCCTTTCCTTGCCCAGAATCTGCCATGGAAGATGACCATGGAGTCCAGGTACTGGCCCTCTCAGGTCCACAGGCTCACTAGATGATCCAACAGTTTGCTAGATCTGTCATCACTGTGCAGGGGACCTTCTAGTCCTGCCATATTTGGGTCACATTTGTCAAGAAGATCTTTATTGCCAGGTAGAATTGGTTGCTAGGGAGAGCGCTATGTGTTGGGGGCACAAATATGAAGAAAGCAGATTCCTGACCCTCAAGAAACTCCCGTTTTGATGGGAAGAGACAGGAAATGATTCAACAAATATTTATCAACTGCCTACTGTGTACCTGCTCTGTACTGGGTGCCAGGATACCATAGGGCCATTTTCCTTGGAGTTTACAATTTAGTGGGAGCAAAGACAAATAACAATTGTAATAGTGAGGTCAGTACCACTATGAGATGAGGGGACAGTTAGCTCAGTCTGGAAGTTTCAGGAAAGACTTCTTGGATGAACCAACAGCTGATCTGGGAACTGAAGGTTGAATAGCAGTTCGTAACTCAAGAGCATTGAGAAGGGATAAGTGATTAGAATATGCTGTAGTAAATGTCATCTTAGAGAGCTAGTCAGAGTGGAACCCGAAGATTGGGTGACCAAGAAGAGTAGGCAACATGTTTAAGAATCTAGCTTCTACCAGTGGAAAACTTTCATATGAGGGACTGTTCTCTGCCAGTGCAACTAACTTTCTTTTTCTGTTTGGAAAGGTGATATGCTTGATCTCTTGAAATGGAGAACTCACCCAGACAAGATCACAGGCTGTCTCTCTAAATTGAAAGAAATCGATGGCTCAGAGATAGTAAAGGTATATGCTATTTTGTTAGCCCTCACTTGGAAATTCATGGAATAAGGACTATTTGGAGGAGAAGGACAGATGGTTTTTTATTTATTAATTTACCTCTTTATCTAACAGTTTCTGCAAGATACACTGGATACCTTATTTGGAATTTTAGATGAAAATTCCCAAAAGTACGGGTCTAAAGTGTTTGATTCTTTGGTGAGTTTAAATTCACTTTAATCATATCTTAACAAGTTTGTCTCTTATTCTTGACTTTCATAAGGCCATTTTTGAAAGGTGCACTCAATAGTGTAAGAGTCACTTAAAAAGAACCAAAAAATATATATTATATGTTGATTCGCATTCATTTGGTAAAGCTCAATTTTCTTTTTAGGTTCACATAATAAATTTGCTGCAAGACAGCAAATTTCATCATTTTAAACCTGTAATGGACACTTACATTGAGAGTCACTTTGCTGGGGCACTTGCATACAGGTAAGGCCTTTATCTTGTAATTGCTTTAGAAGCAGTTCGCTTTGTGCTTTTCTAGGCAGAACCATCAGTAGAAGAAAATTTAAAAGGAAGTGAAAGAAGAAATGAAGCACAACAACTGAAGTGTCTCTTGAGTCAGTATCTTCCTTTCTCACACATCTTTTTTTAATAGCTGCAACTGACTTCGATTAAAAGAAAAAACTTTGTGAATTCTATTCCTAAAACCTAAAATATGAAGTGTTTTGCTTCTTGTCTCTATTTCACTTGATATTCTTTGGTCTAAAATATGTGGTTATTTTAGCTTAGCTGCCAAGAAGCCCATGTAATCACCACATGCCTCGCTGATTCTGGAAGACTTTAAGAAAGAAATGTGAAGGGAAAACAGCCTTTGCCATCATATCTTTTTAAACTCACTCGTTCGTTCGTTCGTTCATTCATTCATTCATGCATTCATTCATTCATTCGTCTGTTAATATTTGAGTGCCTACTGCATGCCTAATGCATGCTCATTAATGTGAAGACTTGATTCCTGGCCACAAGCAGTTCAGCCATGGACTCTACCCTCTGATGTCAGCTGCCATTTTAACCGCTCTTCCTTTCCTACCAGCTCAAATTATGCAGGCAGGGCTAAAGTGAATGGATAATGACAAACCGTAGCTGTACCTGCCTCCATGCAGCCTAGCTGATAATTGCCAGAAGGCAACGGCTTCTCTCTGTGCTATGTATAACATCTTCCTGGCCTTTGGCCCTGCCTAGGCACAGGCCTGGAATGTTCCCCAAAGTTCTTTCTCCCCGTTCTAATACTGTCATTGCTCTTCTGCCCACATTTTTACCTTACTATACCTTAAGCACGTATGGCCGTGCAACATGTACAGTCATGTATTCCCAGCTGTGTGTTAAAAAAGATTGAATCATGTTTTTGCCCTTTTTCCCCCTTAATGTGACATATAAAAGATAATAAGTAATCAAATAAGCATTTGATCCTATTACCTTGGGTACTCTCTATCGAGGCATGTGACGATTTATGCCTCCAGCATTGAAATGAAGGGAGTTTTTATTGAAGACTTGACCCTCTAACAGGATTTTTTCAGACGGTAAATGAATTATCAGGGAAAGGTGGAAACATCAGTCTGGCTCTGCCATTCGGCCTAACATGCAGGGCCCTAGTATGAGAGGGTTACCACTTGCGACTGAAATTAGCATTGGAAGCTAGAGAGGAAGGGTGTAATTTCTAACACTGGATGTTGGCCAAGAGAGCAGGATAGTCATTCCTAACAAGACAGAGAATGCCTGTGCAGCCTTCTTGGTCTGTGGATGGTCAGAAACTCGCTGATGTGGCACCTTCAAAATAAGACTTTTGGCGTCACCTGCCACCGACTGAGAGAAAAGAGAAATTTTTTTAAATTATTCTGTTTTTCAGAAACCAAGAACTGAGCAATGTTACAGGTAGCAAGACTGCAATCTTGAGAATTGTTTTTTTTTTTAATTCAATTTTTATTCCTTAAAAAAAAAAACTTTGCTTTTTTTGAAATTCTCTTACAAAGGCACACTGATGGCAAGTTTTGTTCTTCCCAAAGGTCAGAGAATTGGCTTGATAAATCCATGGGAATGTGATTCAAAGTAGGGAGATGTTGCCTTATCCTTCCCTGCACTCCCCCTTTTTTTAATGTTTATTTATTTTTGAAAGCGAGAGAGTGGAGGGTGGAGAGTAGCACAGAGCTGTCAACACAGAGCCCACGAACCATGAGATAACGGCCTGAGCCAGTCAGACACTAAACTGACTGAGCCACCCAGGTGCCCCTCCCCACACTCCCTTTTGCGTCCAGCTATATACTTAATCCAGTTATTCGCATGGTCACGGTCGGTGGAGGAAGAAATCCCAATTAGCACTTGTTCAAGATTGACCATGACAGCCTACTTCAAGGCACTTTCTTGGCCAGAGTCCTTGTCTCTGATACTTGTATTTACCCATTGGGAAACTTTGCCGGAAACAGCAGGGCCAATAGGTTATGCCTGTATTGAGGGAGGGAATTTAAATGGGAGGAAGCGTTTCTCTCTTCAGTTTCAAAAAAGTGTAGTGATGTTGATGTACAGATTCCTATTAAATAGCAGTTCGACAGAAAAATATGAGAAGTGAAGGGAAAAGAAGCCTGTTTGTGATAAAAATGTTTGATTTGTTGGCTTTTAACTGAGAACTAGACCAATTCTACCTTCTGTATATTTCTCTCTGTGTTTTAGAGATCTCATCAAAGTTCTCAAGTGGTATGTGGACAGGATAACAGAAGCAGAACGGCAAGAGCACATCCAGGAGGTGTTGAAGGTAATGACGTGCTGTCGATAACAGACAATGTAGTCTGTTGTATCATGATGCCTCAACTAATTGGTTTCCTCTACACAGACAGTAATTGGTGATGATACATTACCAGCATTCCGATTCAAGGATCTTAATTGGTTTATGCTCCTCCAGAGCTGATGAAATTTGAAAGAAACTTTGCCAGGCTCGCCCACTGGAACCTGCCTAGGATTGAATTCTGAGCTCTAGGATACTTGAAGTGAAATCTAGGAGTGGTGGAAGGGAGGTTTTATGAGAGAAGACCACAGATTGGCAGTTAAGCTTGAAGTTCCTGGCTCTTGCTTCCAACGCCCTGTCAGAGGCCATTCGAGAACCATTTGTCTTAAATTTTGAGAGAGAATAGGTTACCTTAACAAGGATCACAGTGACAAACCTGAGGTTTTAATGGGTCTCATGGTTTAATGGTGTCCACATCTCTGGGCATTTGTGCTCAGCTATAATTGGAAATGCTAATACTTTACTTGCAAACATGTTCATAAAGAATATAGATTTTTTTTTCTAATTTTTTAATGTTTATTTTTTTATTTAAATAGTTTATTTTCAAATTGGTTTACCTTTAATGTTTATTTTTGAGAGAGAGAGACAGAGCGCAAGCAGGAGAGGGACAGAGAGAGAATGAGACACAAAATCCTAAGCAGGTTCCAGGTTCTGAGCTGTTAACCCTGAGCCTGACATGGGACTCAAACCCACGAACCATGAGATCATGACCTGAGCTGAAGTCGGACTCTCAACCAACTGAGCCACCAAGGCACCCAGAGAATACACATTCTTAAAGGGATTGTTCAAGACCTGCTCTGAGAGTCCTCTGATTTCCTATTTGCTGAGTACCACTCTATTTGATACAGTAGAAAAGTAGACAGCCGTGTGTTTTTCACAGCAAGTATTTTACTAATTATAAATTAATCACCTGGGTGTGATTGAAGGTAAATCACTAAAGTGGCAAGAAAACCTTCCAGAAGAGCACAATGAGTTTTGAGAACTAGATCAGCACCTCTCTGTTAACGGAGTTAAAAAACTATCTGAGGATCAAAAACATTTAAGGTTCATAGCTCTTGAGGATGACATAGAATTTTAAAATTATTTATATGTTTTCTCTCATTAACATCAGCAAAAAAAAAAAAAAAAAAAGGCTCTTCCCCTACAAGTAAATACTGTTCAAAAATCTCATGGAGTCTTAGTGTTTAAATCAGTAATTCAAAACTCTAATCTTGTCCCCTGGTTTTTATGCCGTGTGTTGTCAAATACTCTTGGTTTCCTTTGAAAATAACTTTTAAAAAATTTCGTTTTAAGGCACAAGAATATATTTTTAAGTACATAGTTCAATCTCGAAGGCTGTTTTCCCTCGCCACCGGTGGACAAAATGAAGAGGAATTTCGCTGCTGCATTCAGGAGCTTCTTATGTCAGTCCGTTTCTTTCTTTCTCAAGAGAGCAAAGGGTCAGGAGCATTATCTCAATCACAGGTAATTTTTTTTTCATCTCTGCTGAATAGAACAGAAATGAGTCCAGTTGATTTGTTTTTACATAGCAGCGTAAGTGAATCCATAGCTCCAGTCCTTATTTGTAGCGTCAGCAACTTTGCAGACTTTTAAAGAGTCGCCTAGCTCCCAAGTACCCGCAGAGCAGTAGTTAGGCTGCCTTCCCTCCGTCCCTTCTCACTCTTCGTTTGGTGGCTGTTGGTCTACAGCAGCCTGGGTTCAGTTCCCGGAGCACAGGACGGTGAGTAGACACACTGTCACGATCGGCCTTGGGGAAGGAAGTTCACTGGAGCTGTCTGGTTCTGTTGTTACGCCAAGCCTTGTACTGCATTTTAATCTGGCAACTTGAGACTCATTATATCGGACTTGGCTAAACTGCATGTTGTTTTGTTTTATTTAACTTGACCCTATTCGTCCTGGGACTGATCTTATATGACCAATGCTGAGTGACTGTTGCCAGATGCTATTACCTGGAGTAGCTCCAGGTGTTTTGTTTAAGAACAGGATTTATCCACTTTCCAAATACCAAATGGCCTTGAGTATGTTCTTAGCGATCATTCTCCATATCTTACTCTACCTTTTCTTAATCCTTCTTCTACACTTTTAGTTCTAATGACTTGAGTAAAAACTTGTCATTTGGAGAAGCAGCCTCTTTGCTGCCATCCCCTGGAGATTAGAAACTTATAATCATGGAGAATTGGGACATAAAGTGGGAGATTAAAAGACAAAACTAGATCCTTTTGAGTATTCGTATAAGTTTGTGCCATTTGACATTTGGAAAGCTTTACATATAATGGCAAAACACCAGGAATGTACCAACCCCCTGGTAATAGTACGGTGCTTTTTCTGACTTTTGGGGGACTATTCTTGTTAATGTCTTCTTTGCACAAATGGATTGATCTTACATCTGGGCATGGATGGATACAATTCAGCCTCTTTTAATGACATTTTGGCCACTGTTGCCAATGGTACAATCACTGTGCTTGAGGAACTTGCCAGATCCCTCAAAGTCCGATTGCCCACTGGCCACACCCTCCTTTCAGCAGTTGATACTTGAAAAGAATAATCCAACAAGCTAATCATGTATTCTGTTAGGTCAAAGTTCTTAAAAGCTCACCACTTTTATAAAAGCTCTTGTGTTTGAGACCGTTTACCTTAAACGTTTACCAATTTCAGGGACAAAACTTACGTAATTTCCATCTGAAAAAATATTCTCTTACTTTTAAGAGTAATCTTAGTCACAGTTTCTCAATGCGAAGCCTTCGTAGGGACTCAAGAGGTTTATTCCTTCTCTAAACTTAGAGAAATACTCTTTTTCCTTGGTTACGTTTCCGCTGCAACCTGGATGTGGGCCACTGTGGAGCAACACAGTGGAGAGCGGGTTTCCTTTTGTCCGTTTAATATATTGACTTGCACTGCTCTTGAGTCTGTAAGTTCTATCCCTGGTCAAGACAGTGAAACAACTTTAGTACCTCCAAAGACTCATGTTTGGTTTTGTTGTTGTTGTTGCCCTCAGTTTTTTATTGACATGGTATATAAAATGCATGTAAAGTTTTCTGAATATCTTAATAAACTACTGAAGCCATTCTCTATTTTGTGCACAATCCTATACTTGTAAATTTTGATGTGATAATTTTAGTTTGATACTAAGAATTCATATAAAATGATGAAGTGGTTGTTTTTTTGTTTGTTTTGTTTTCTTTTGTTTTTTAAGCACAGTGGACTTCTGTCCCTTTTGTATTTTGGGAGAAAGAGGAATACTGTACATCTTTTAACATTCCAGGTTCCCTTTTGACCCTACACCTTCTTAGCTCTCCCTTCTATGTAGGAAGGCATCACTAATCTGACCCAGTGTGTGACTTTTTCATTGCTGTGTAACAAATAACCTTGTGCTTAATGACTTTAAGTAACATCCATTTATTAGCTCACAGTTCTGTAGATCAGAAGTTTGGTTGGAACTTTTGCTTAGGGTCTCCTCCAGTCAGTATCAAGGCGTTGACCTTGATGGCTTCTTAGAGGCTCTGGGAAGAATTTACTTTCATAATCTTCCAGGCCTTTGGCAGGAATCAATTTCCTTGTGTTTCTAAGACTAAGATTCCCATTTCCTTTCCTTATCAGCAAGGAGTTGGGGGTGGAAGGGTGCTCTCAGCTTCTAGAAGCCATTCACCTTCCTTCATATTCTCAAAATACCATTCTTAAAGCCAGCAATGGTAAGTCAGATCCTTCTCATGCTTCAAATCTCTCTGAGTTCTCCTACCATGAGCTAGAGAAAACTCGTGTTTTAAATGCTCATGTGTGGAGGCTCCTGGGTGGTTCAGCTGGTTAAGCATCTGCCTTTGGCTCAGGTCATGATCTCATCATTTCTGGGTCCAGCCCCATGTCGGACTCTGTCCTGACAGCTCAGAGCCTGGAGCCTGCTTCAGATTCTGTGTCTCCCTCTCTTTCTGCCCCTCCCCTGCTCATACTCTGTCTGTCTTTCTCTCTCTCTCTCTCAAAAATAAATAAACATTTAATAAAAATTTAAATGCTCTTGTGATTAGGTCAGGCCTATGTGGATAATCTCCATATTTTAAGATCAGCTCATTTAGTAACCTTCATTATACCTGCAAGATCCCTTTCACCGTGTAACAACATAGTCATGGGAACAACACTGGGAACAACACTTCAAATTCTGCCTATCCTGTCCAGAGCCAAGGATAACCAGCGGTCTGAATTTTACTATTAGGCTGTCTTAGAGACAAAACCCAGTTTCCCCGCTCTATTTTGCAGTTTCGCCTGTGGGCTACCACTCAGGGCCCATTCTGTCATCTGAGGGCAGAGCAGCCATCCCGGGAAAACCTTCCTGTTGGATCAGTTTATGATGCCCCACACTTCTGGCCATCCTAGTTCTATCAGGATGCCCAGTTAGTCTTCCTGGCCTAACCCCAGCTCACTAATGGCTCTGTCCTTGGGAGCCCTGCCCCAGGAGGATTGCCCACTCACTCAGCTCTTGGTGCTGTGGCTCTTGGTTTCTCCTGCCACAGACAGATGCCTCCCCTAGAGGCAGAAGAAGAGAAGAAAAGGAATATCAGAAGGAGTTGAAGCCCAAGACCCTGCCCCAAATTCCTAATAATTATCTTTCTATTTGTCTTGGCTCTCAGGAAGGTCAAAACAAATTTATGCTTTTCTTTTTCTTTTTTTTTTTTTTTTTGCACTAAAATCCTTAGCTTACATATCTTGATACAAATGTCTTTATGCCCTTATCACAAGGTTCTTGTTCTTTTATCATTTTTAATACATGTATCTTCACTGCAGGCACATTCAAATACTTTCTTGAAGTAAAGAGCTACATATGAAGAATTAATGGGTAAACGAAAAGACTCCTAAGGAAAATTGATGTCGTTGACTTTTCAGTTATCAGAAAGCTGGGCTCATTTTATTGTATCTTATTTTTTTAACTTCATCTGTATGACTCAGCTCTCTGCAGAGTGAAATGAAGGTTATATAAATACAGTCTTTAACAGGGAATACCAAATTATTAATTTTAAATGTATTGAAGTAAATCTATAGTGTTTAAGAATCAAGGAGAACATAGCTGTTGATGGTAGCACCTGAAGCATTTTGATGGTTCTGGCATCAAAAACAGGTCTTGGCAGTTGTGGATAATTTTGCTGCTGCCGTATAGATAAATTCCAAAACCCATGAATTTGAATTTGAGTCTGCGTTTGAATCATCAGCACACGTAGACTCGACCTACTTTCTGTTGGTGTCAGATCTGATTGGTGAGCCAGCTAGCACTTGGATATCAGCATATTAGAAACATGTGCCTCCTTCCCCTACTTGAGAGACTTAAGGCTGGTCGACTCTTCCTCCCAGTGCCCTCCTTTTGTGGAATTTAAAAGACTCAGCTTGTTTTGATGTATAATCCTAGCCCAATTCGTGCCCCTTAGGATTTTATATTAGCATCCTTTTTTTCCTTAAAAAATAATTATCCAGTTTCTTTCTTTCTACAAAGAATATTGTTCTTAGTACACACAGTTATGGGGTTACAGTAAATCCAAAAGCAATCATCTAAAGGTTTTTTATAATGATCTTTTCATTTTACAGGTGATAAACTAAAACCCAAGGGGCTAAAATGACTTGTCCAAGGTCACAGAATTGATTGGAGGCAAAACCAGTAGTACATATAATCTGGGTCATCTGATTCCCTGTCTTGTTGTTTTCTTTAACCATAACTTCCTTGCTTTGGGAAGTCCATGTGTTTGGTTTCTTCAAGGTAAATGAGATTTATATGAGCACTTCAGAAAGCTTTTCAGAAAAGAAATGAAGTAGAAGTGACTGCATTCCAGGTCTTGTTTGAGCACTCTTTCCATTTGATCATGCTGAATTTTGCTGATTCTGTGGTACTTTTTGCCAATTATTTTGCTAATGTCAGTGATTTTCCACAATTTCTCAGTTTTATTATATGGCACCCTTGTACATTTTAAAACGTTGTTCTATTTTGCCACACTTTTTTTTTTATTATTTGCAACCTTTTAGCTTAGATAACAGATACATTTTGCATTCATTTTTTTAGCATTCAAAATTATTTGTCACAGTCTTAAACTCATTGAAATTTTACAGCAAATTTCTCAGGGTGTATCTTGGAGTTGATTTAAATTTCTTCCTTTTAAGGCTGTGTTTCTGAGCTCCTTCCCAGCCGTGTACTCAGAGCTGTTGAAGCTCTTTGATGTCCGGGAAGTGGCCAACTTGGTGCAGGACACCCTGGGCAGTCTGCCCACCATAGTGCACGTGGACGACTCCCTGCAGGCCGTGAAACTGCGCTGCATCGGCAAAACCGTGGAAAGCCAGCTGTACACCAATCCAGGTAGGGTGCTGAGTCTCTTGAATGAAACCTCGTTTCTGGAAAGCTCTCACTGACTTCCAGTAGTCACAGGTCAGCAGAAGTAACTAGAAACAGGAAACAAAATTACTTTCTCAAAAGTATTCTGTATTTGGATGTTAGAGTAAATTTATTAAGTAGCCAGATAGAACAGTCTGGCTATTAAAGCTTGATTTCTAGAAAGAATGAAAACCCTAATGATTAAATTACTGATTCTAATCATAAACTAGTTAGGACGTCAGGCACACTTATTTTCTTGCCTAAGAGATTTCATTTATTTGTTCAACAAAATTTAACATCTTATTTCGGAGATGCTTACAGGGACCTGATAGCATTCCCATTTGTCTCTTTTGTTCTTAAAATTGTCCCTTCAATTTATGTTCTGAAACTAAGTGAAAATTTTGATGTATTATCATTTTTTATTTTAATCCTAATAGCCAGTACCAGTTACCAAATTGATTTGTCATATCTGTTATTAAACCCCATTGCCTTTTGTTTTCTTCTAGTTTTTCCTGAAATAAACTACCAAACTCATTTTAAAGTTTAAGGAGTTTCTGTACCATCACCAAATAAACTTTTAAAAATTGATCGTATTGAGAATTATCTTTTCACATGAATGCATATGTGTGTATAATATTTTTGAAATAGGGTTTCAAATATAAATAATAAAACTTTTGTTTCATATTTTATTATAAAACATTTTAAACATACAGACAAGAATAGAGTATCAGAAGAGTAAATCATTTATAAATCTTTTTTTTTTTAATCATGCTATGAGATTAGCTCTAGTTCATTCTTTTTTAAACTGTGGGATGATAGTCCATTGTGAATTAATTTACCATGGTTAATTTAACTTTTTCTCCTATTGATAGAATATTTGTTTCTGGATTTTTTTTTATCCCAAAATAATACTTAAGTAAAGGAAAGAAAATTCAAACCTTCTCATTTCTCCCCAGGAAAACACATCTCATCCTGGTGAAAAGATATTTCTTGCAGAGCTTTTCAGACTCTCTTCCTCAGAGCCATAGAGGTTCTTCTGCAGTGATCAGGGACCCCCTGGAGTTGGGAACAGGGGTGTGGAGTGGAGGCGGTAGAGATCCAGACCAGGTACCTGGTGTGACTAGAACACCAATTCTGCTTTCACCAAGCAAAGAAAAGTTCATCCCATCTCAGAGGAATTGGTGGTTTCTGCCACATTTCTCCCTCAGTGACCAGATAATTCTTTGTTAGAATAGAATCTGACACAAAAAGGGTGATACATGTAATGAAAATTGTTCTCAAATACAAGGACATTATTTGAGAGGATTGCGTTCATTATATGTCTCTCAGGATGTGTTCCGTTTGTGGACTCAGTGCCTTGTTGATTAATGATGCTTAGTTGGCAGCACAAACATCAGGACTAAAGAGATACAAAGAGAAGTTGTTTTGATCCCAGAAAAAAAGATACTGAGGTGGTGAGGTTATTTCTTGGGATGGGGATAGAAAGACTCACGAGACCCAGGAAATGTGGATCTTGGAGGGTTCATGCTGCTGACCTGGAGGAAAGGCTTGGAGCCGGTGTTGGGAGGTTGGTGACTGTCACTGGTGAGGCAGAGGAGGAAGAGGAGAAGAGGAAGCCTGCCTCTTGTGTTATGTGGGGCACTCCCCATGGAAGATGATTATGGAGAAACAGCCTTCGAGAAGCAAAAGCAGCTCCTGATCTGTGGAATACCTAGACGCACACGGATGCTAGTCAGAAGAAAGATTTCCATCACTGCCCCGAGGGGATGAAGTTTGGCTTGATATTGAGTGATTCACCATTGGAGAAAACAGAAACTGATCATGTATAAATGGCAAGGCACTTCGGTAAGAAGGTTGTCTTCATGGAAAAAAAAATAACAAGCTCTCCTGAGAACTTCCTAAGGCACAAACTATGCTCTATTTAAATTATCTGGGACCCCACACTAATGGTAGGGAAACCTGGAAAGTATTTCTAGTAACTCCACAATTCTCAGTTAGAAACTATGGACTTGGATGATAGATGGAGCATAACTGTATCAGCCAGTTGAAATACGAGATGTTTGAAAGAAAAGGTGTGCAGTGCAAATAGTAGGCTCCGTAGATAGTGTCAACAGACAGGACAGGATGTCTTAGATTGTGGTTAAGAGGAGAATGTGATCCTTACAAGGGCCATGGTACATCTTATAAACATAGGCAGGTTCTGTCTAACTGGAGGGGGAAGAAGGACAATATAAAACTGTAGCGCTAAGGCCATGGGGGGGGTGGCAAAGAGTCATATTAAAAGGAGTTTCAGTGGTAGTCCAACAACAACAGGTAAAAGGCTTTAAGTCTAACACTTTGGGTCTCTACTTAGAAAAAACAAACAAAACACACATACACACACACACACTTCTTAGAACAGAGGAAAGGTGGGGTTTTTTAAGGGTATTTGGAGACCCCTATTTTTATCTTATATCCCCAGAAGTAACTATAACGAAATGACAGGGAATGGGTGAAAAAATACCTAGAAACTGTAAAGAATTGAATAGCATCACCAAAATACCATGAAATCAGACAGTTACTATAAATGTAATTAATGGTTTAAAACAACATAGACTTTGTATCTTACAGTTCTGTAGTGTCCACAGAGCTGCATTCCTTGGTGGAGGGTCTGGGAGAGAATCCGTGTTCTTGCCTCGTACAGTCTCTAGGGGCCACCTGCACTCCTGGGCTTGTGGTCTCTTCCTCATCTTTAACACCTGCAGTGTAGCATCTCCAGATTTCTGTCTGACTCAACTTTCTTGCCTCTTCACCTATGAGGCCCCGTGTGCTTCCACTGGCCCATCCAAATAATCCAAGATAATCTCATCATCTCGAGACCTTGAATTAATCACTTTTGCAAAGTTCGTTTTGCTGTTGCATATTCACAGGTTCTGGGAATTAAGTCATGGTCGTCTTCAGGAGACCATGATTCCGTCCACCTCATATGGGTAAAACAGTTTCAAAAGCAGGGCAATAGCTCAGCTGCCTATGAGAAAATAATAATTAAAAAAAACACCCTTAGAAATCTAGGGTTTTTGAAAGTTTAAAAAATGAAACTCAGAAGTAATGCACTTGTGTGAACATACATATATCTTGGCCAGAGGGACCAATGACACTTTCTGATTTAAAATTAAAATCTACAGTAGGACAAGATAAAGCAGAGATAAGGACATTACAGGGTGTCAACAGGATACACATTCAGTCAAAGGTAGTTAGTTCTTGACGGTTCCATTCCGAGATCATAGAGTACTGTAAAGACCGTTTCTATTCTGAGCTTAATTCTGATCAGCAAAGAAATGGCCGGCGAGATAGAAATAAGAAGAATCTGAGAAAGTGACCTTATTTTCTGAGAGTTCATAGTATCCAAAGAAAGGAGTCCAGATTACAGTTGGCCCACACTTTTGAGAAAATAAATTTCAAAACATTTTGGAAAAAAAGACCTTAGATGTTACAAGCTCCCCAGAAACGACAAAAAGTTCTTACAGTTGTTTTTGTGCTGGAATCCTGCCTTAGAGTTCTCCAGAGAAACAGACCTGATAGAGGGTGTGTGTGTGTGTGTGTGTGGGTGTGTGTATACAAGATTTCTTGTACAGAATGAGCTGATTATGGAGACTGAGAATTCTGCTGTTGGTCAGCTGGAGACCTGAGGGAGCCAGTGGTGGAAGTCCCAGTCCAGGTCTGAAGGTAGGAGAAGACTGATGTCTCTGCTCAAAAATGGGCGAAGAGAGCAAATTCTCCCTTATGCCTCCTTTGGTTCTGTTCACGTTTCAGTGCATTGGTCGAGGCCCACCAACATTGAGCAGGGCAATCTGCTATACTCAGGTTACCAATCCAAATGTAACACACAGGATATTGTTTAACCAAATTTCTGGGCAGTCAAGTTGATCCATAAAAACCATCACAAATCCCAAGGGGAAAAAAAAAAAAAGCAGAGGGTACATGCATAGGAACCAGAATGATTATAGAATACTCCTGATTGAGATTAGATTAAAAATTAATACAGAGAAGAGACAGAAAGAGTGACACCATAGTCAATATCAAAGACAGGAATGAAAAAAAGTCATAGAAAAATCAAGCCAGATTGAGTTAGGGTCCATGGGCAGCTTCGGGGCTGGAGCCATTCCACAGCCAGGCTGAATTAGACCTGTTAGTCACACCCCAAGGTCAGAGTTGAGGGCATCTGGCCAAACCTGAAGGTCATAGCTAGAATTTGGAATCTACATCAATTGGTATTTGACATCTAAGTCATCTGGGGTTTAAGAAGACATATTTAGTGTGTGAAAACGAAACAACTCATTTTTCCCTTTCTCCTCACAATTCTTCCTGTCTCCTGAGGGCCAGGGAAGGGTCTAAATTTTGGAAAAGACCACTTTGGCAATGGTAGGAAGAGTAGATATGAAGTATAGGGGTTGGGGAGGAAGGTGGAAGCATCACCAAAGTCATAGTTGACCCTACTACGTTTTATTTGCGTGGAAATCATTGCAAATGGCAAGACCCATTTTAAATTGTGTTTTTTCTGAAATCTTTAATATTGATTGGCATCAGCAAGTGCATTACTTGGGAATGGTTGAAAGCTGTATCTTCTCATTTCTTATACACCACCGGTCCACATCTGCACTGATTCTCAGGGGCTGGGGCACAGGGGCCGGGATGTGTGTATTGTATCCTCTGCTACAAGCAGCTGCCCAGTCTGCATTGACATATGGGGAGTAGCTGCATTCCCCTGGTGGCGCAGGGTGATCACTGGCACAGGGAGTCACTGCAAGTCAGACTGCGAGAATGTGCTGTCTCACTTCCTGTTTAAACCAGGTTACAACGTGGAGACATGCTGGGCTCCGTTTCTGCTGCTTCTCCTATCCAGGAGACTTACGGGGAAGTTCATTCATTTATTCAACAAATGGGTATTGTAAGCAGACCCCGTGCCAGGTATGACGCTCGAGATACTGTAGCAAGTGAAACATCCAGCCCCTGCCCTCAGTCTGCTGCTAGTCTACCATGACAGCTGACTTCGAACAAGGAGTTATTCTGTTAGATGCAGCAGTTGTGACGTGGGAAGGGAAGGGGGTCCTTTGTAATAGGGAGGCATGAATGAGTCTTGGAGTTCATTCTACCCACATCACCTCAGTTTGTGGTTCGTGTGCTGATGCCAACCTCACGTTTGTATTTCTAGGCCAGATACCACCTTCTGAGCTCCAAACCTGAGTAGCTGTCTGTCCTCGGCTTCTCTACATGGGTGTATCAGAGGCTCCCAAACCCCTTTTCCCTCTAAGCCTGTTCCTTCCATCTCAGTATATGGCAGCACCACCCCCTGGAGCTCTGAGCTGCTCTTGAAGACTTCTCCCTTCTGCCCTTCCTCTCTAACTCTCCAGAGACTACTCTTGGGGCTTCACATTGTCCCCTATTTGCACCTCCCCCTGACCTGCCACAGGTCTGTCCCACACCACCGCCTTGCCTGCATGCCCTCGGGCATGTCCAGACTTGCTTCCCTCACCTTTAGCCCATCCATCTGTGCAACCACAGTTCCCTTCCAGAAACTCAGGCCGGATGATGTCACTTCCGCCTCCCTTGCTCACATCCCCTGGTTGTGTTCTGTTTTGAGGACACAGAAGAGGATCGATCTTTCAGGCCTTGTCACCTCACCCTCCCCACCTGCCTGGTCCCCTCTCCTTGTGCTTCAGTCTGTTTGAACCCACACTTTTCCTGCTCCTCTCTGATCCCAGGTGATCCCCATTCACCTTGCTGGACTCAGTAACCCGCATTTTCTGAAGCGTCTCCCATCCGCCCTGCTCGCTCAGTTCTCGCTCTCATAATATACTTCTCATGCTTGTTTTGCTTTCTGCTTCTTGGATTATGTGTTAGGGCTATAACCGAAAAAAAAAATTGGATTTTAATTGTTTAAAGTCTGTCTTCATCCCTTGCTCTACAAGGAAAACCTCAAGAGTACAGGGACTTTATCTGTCCTGATCACAGTGATCTCTCCAGCTTCCAGAACTGTGCCCGGTGCATGGTAGGTGCTCAGTAGAGGTTTCATGAATGAATGCTATGTACCAAGTCACACATTAGGAATCAGGATAGAGCAGCAGTCAGTATCGAATAAATAATATGCATAAAAAATTTTACTGGAAAAGCAACTTCTGAGATAAGGATGAGCATGAATATGACAACAGAAGAGCTTGGGCTGTGGGAAGCCCAGACCAGAAGCACAACACAGCCAATAGAAGTAACAAGTGGGCATCACATCTGTTGAGCCTTGGAAAGGGTGCCCCATGGTGGAGGGTGCCCCATCAGGGTGGGATTAAATCTGGTGAGTGAGCTCTAAAAACCACACTCAGAGATCATCTCTAGGCATCTACTGTTGTTTTCCTCTGTGATCTTGGCATTGGCTGCATGAGAATGTAGCCGCTGTGTTGTCTGCCCCCCAGGCTATGAAAGTCTCATTTGCAAGTTTTGGTGCTATCTGTGACATTGGCATTTCAGTTATTGGTGGCTACCAGCATTTCATAGTTGCTTCTCGCCCGGCCTAGCCCCACACCCATTGGGAATTACTAATGGGAGCAGCTTTATCCACTCACGTGTGTACTGGCAAAATAAAAAGTAAATGAGAGTCACTCCATTAACACTCCACAAGACACATAATACAGTGAGCTCTGAGAGGTAGAATGTGAGCGCGTCGACCCTTCCAAGGACAGGAACTGCATAACAGATTCTATTGCTAAATGTATGGGAAGTGAGTGAGTGTTCAACTGCGGGTTTTCTCTTTTTCTTGGGGCCTGCTTGATGAGTCCAGGTGTTTCCTTTTAAAGGTAAGAATTAGCATTTTAACCAGTCAGCTTGTTTGGCATTTCCCCACCGATTGTATCATTTGCATTGGCTGACATTGCCCTAGTAATGGAGAAAAAGCAAATCTGCAACGTAGGTAGTCCTATATTTCTTTTTATGCACACTACGCACGAATTATTTGTCTACCTGACTTGCTTTTTTGCAGTAGGTATTCTCCTAACAGTTGGTTGCAAATTGAATTTTTAGAAATCAAATTCTGCTAGCTGCAGGAACATACCAGATAAGCTTTATCTTCCATTCTAATTAATCATCATGAGGCAGTGACTCCTGTCATGTAATTTGTTAGTTTCTTTTTCTTAGTTCTTTTTGTCAAGTATTGATTTATAAATAAGTATTTAAGTTTCCTGGTCAGGCCTACTGTTTAAAGGAAGTCTGCAGTGCATTATTTCACAAGTTTGGATTTTAATGTTCTGTGTTGCTGAAAGTGAAGAATGGCTCTGCCTTGTGTGGTTTGTTGTGATGGTATACCATGGCGCCAAACCTCCTTGTGTTGATAAACCAGTCATGTAAACGCTGATAATGGTGCTTTCCCAGTTGTGAATATTTCACATGCTCTGTGATTTTTATTAGGATACAGAATCATATATTCTTTTATGACAGATGACATATCTTATTATACTGGCTAGGAATCCACTGCATTGCTGAATTGAGTTGGTGAGGTTGGCCATCCTTGCCGTAATTTTGATCTTAGGGAGAAAGCATTCAATCTTTCGCTGTTCACTGTTATGTTAGCTAAAGGTAGGCATTTCATTAATGCTCATTATCAATTTGAGAAAATTACTTTCTATTCTTAGTTTCTTGACAGTTTTTTAATTTATATATTTTTTAAGTTTATATCTTTTTGAGAGAAAGAGACAGTGTGAGCAGGAGAGGGAAAACAGAATCTGAAGCAGGCTCCAGGCTCTGAGCGGTCAGCACAGAGCCCGACGTGGGGCTCGAATTCACAAGCAGTGAGATCATGATCTGAGCCGAAGTTGGACGCCCAACCGACTGAGCCACCCTGGTGCCCCAGCTTTCTGACAGTTTTTATCATGAATGGATGCTGAGTTTTGCTCATTTTTCTACATATGTTAATATGGTGAATTAATATTGATTGACTTTCAAATGTTATATCAAACTTACCTTCCTGGTAAATCCTATTTGACCATAGTTTTTACATATATATTTATATATGTGTATATATATTTACATATATATGGTCATAGTGTTTACATATATTTATATATTATATAGTGTTTACATATGTATATATGTACATAATATATGTATATATAAATATATGTATACTATTAATATGTATACTAAATATGCATATACATATATTTAGCATATGTATGTATACATATACTATCTAGTATATGTACATATGATATACTATTTAGTATAAATGTATGCATATATACATATAAATAGTACATGTAAAATAGTATATTTATATGTACATATACTAAATATATGTAATTACAATATATATTGTATTACTATATATACTAAATGTACATATACATGTATTTAGTATATGTACATATGCTACACTATTTAGTATAAATATATGTATATATACATATAAATAGTACATGTAAAATAGTATATATATGTACATATACTAAATATATGCAAACACAATATATTTACATATTAATAAATGCATACTAAATATATGTATACATACATATGTATATATGTATATATGTGTGTTTATATATAACGATTTATTTTCCTAAAATTTTATAAAGATTTTTGCATCTATGTTCATGAAATATAGAAATCTTTAGTTTTCTTGTAACATCTTTGACTAATTTTTGCATCAATAATGCTGGCCTCATAAAAGAGTTAGTTGTGTTCCCTGTTTATTTTCTGGGGGAACTTTTGTAGACTTTTATAGGATTTCTTCCGTAAGTGCTTTATAGAATTCATAGAAGCCATCTGACCTGGAATATTTCTTATGGCAAGTTTCTGAACTGTAAGTTCAATTTCTTTAATAAATATAGAGTTATTTAGGTTGCCCATTGTTTCTTGAGTGAGTCAAGTTGAATTATAATTTATGCAACTATTTATAAGATACATGAGTTATAGTAAATCAGGAATAATTTTTCTAAATTGCAGAGGTGACATCGTTTAGAAAACCAAGCCAATCTGGGCACGTGGGTGGCTCAGTAGGTTAAGCATCCGACTTTGGCTCATGCTATGATCTCACAGTTTTTGAGTTCAAGCCCCACATCGGAGTCTGTGCTTACAGCTCAGAGCCTGGAGCCTGCTTCAGATTCTGTGTCTCCTTCTCTGTCTGCTCACACTCTGTCTTTCTCTCTCTCTCAAAAATAAACAAAAATTTAAAAAAATTAAATAAAAAAAAAGAAAACCAGGCATATCAGGGAAAGGAGCTAGGGCATTTGCAAGTGGGCACATCCATAAATAACAAGACCATTATAGGCATAACAATAATTTTGTGCTAATGCCATCCTGTTGAAAAGTAAACACTCAGGACAATGTGCATACTTACTTGTTACTTTTTCAAAAGATTGAAATATATACTCATAAGCCAGTTACCTTCCTATTTCAAATATTATTTAATGACAAATTAGGGATAAGTATAAGACTTCCTGTTGATGGAGGAACGATCTTTGTACATCAAAATTCATTATTTACGGATTCCTTTACTAAAATGCATTTGTAATTTCAAAATCAATACTTGTGACCCTCTCATGTTCATTTGTGGACATGCACAGAGCAGTGAAATATTGGAGTAGCAGAACACACACGCTTTCCCAGCTGAGATCAAACAAGGCAGGGCTCGGCCTTCCCTTGCACGCTCATGCAGGGCTGATAGAGGATGAAGCAGTAGGGGGCAGTGCAGCGCAGTGCAAGAAGCTCAGCTCTGGGGCCAGCTGCTGGAGTTTGAATCCCAACTGTGGCCCTTCTTTGTGGGGGGGCATCAGGCAAGTCACTTAACACCTCTGAACCTCGTTTTCTCTTTTGTAAAATAAAGAAAATAGAATCTTCCTGGATAAGTTGTTTTTAGGATTTAATATTGTCACCTATGTGGGATATGCATCATATATTATACACACGTATACTTCCCCTAGGAGAAATGATTCATTATTTGCCATTTCATGTTTTTCCAGTGACTTGTTAGAACTTAAACTACCATGAATGACAAGAATAGACTGTATTTATTTTTCTTCCCTGATGAGAGTGTACAAGTATGATAGCAGATCAGATGTTTAACAAACCTTGCTTTAAGATAAACAGTACCTGGTCCTGAAGGAATACGTATTTTACATATTGCTAGAACTGATTTGCTAAAGGTGTAAAAAGGGGTTTTGTATCTGTGGTCGGTAAAGGGATTTTTTTTTTTAAATGTGTAATCTGCCAAGTTTAGGAGCACGGGAGAGGAGATGACAACGCATAAGTCTCAACGTTTTTTACAAAGATGAGTGGCAGCTGACAGCAGATGAGAGCATGCTGACGCACACAGGTGTGTGGCGTTGGAGTAGAGCCAAGAACAGGCCAGTTTACACTGCAGAACCGCAGACGGCACTGAGCGGTTCCAGAAATGATCAGGAATTGACGATAACAGGTATTCAAGAGCGCCTGACTGGCTTAGAAGAGCAGGCGACGCATGATCTCACAGTTGTGAGTTCGAGCCCCACACTGGGCGTAGAGATTACGAAAAATAATAAATAAATAAATTTCACAAAAACCAAGAAGAATAAAAAAGAAAATGCCAGGTATCAGAAGATTAAGCGTGCTAGAAATATAAAAATTAAATAAAAAGTCCTTGGAAGGAGTAGTCAATTTAGACAAAAATGGAAAGTTTACTCTCTAAAGAAAGTGAATGAGATGTGTCTGGATTCAGGGGATCGGGCCCCACTAAATTTGAGGATGAGGCTCCTCACCATAAACAGGGCCTCACAGTGAAACAAAGAGACCTTCACCGGCCCCTTTCTTTCTTGATTTCAAATTACTAAAATATAATAGTTTCATGCTCCCCAGAGAGGAGTTGGGCAGATTCCTCTGTAGAGAAACCAAAGGAAAAGGCATCTTGGATTCTAAGTTTGGGGGTCCCTGCTTGCTATAAAGCTTCACCAGTTTACAAGCTTGCTGAGGCACTGCTGTGGGTACCCCCTCCCAAGTTAGCATGTTAGTGCCTTGCTTGTAAAGACAGACAACAATCCCCAGATACTGTAAGAAAACCTTAAATGTGAAAGCAGAGGCCAAAATGAAGAAACAGAAAAAAGAACTTGAAAGAAAAAGATAATTCAAAGAGAAAAAAAATCACAAAATTGTCTCCCGACTAACCCAGAGAAATTAGTGCATCCATGAAACAAGAATGAAACCTGCTGTAAAAAGATATTATACAAAGAAATAAACAGGAAAGGCTGCACAATGAAAATGCAACACCTCTTTGAAGATTATTAGGAATTTCCTGATGGGAGCAGAGTGTGAAACCAAGTGTGGGGCCCTTCTGAGCACAAGCAGCTGTGTGGTGGCACAGGTGGAAATAAGAAAGAACCCTTGAAGGTAAAATATAGGATAGCAAAAATAAGAAAATTGAATAGAAGATTTGGAAAATAAAGAAGTTGGACAAAAAGATGGAAAAAAAGATGGAAAAAAAGAACTTGAAAGAAAAAGATAATTCAAGGAGAAAAAAACCCACATCTTTTCAAGGAAAGAAGATACTTTAAGAGATTCATAATGTCAGTGTAGTCAGAGTTCCAGACTGAGGACAGAAGAAATAGAGAAAAGGAGATAATTCTAGAAGTACTTCAAGGTAAGATCCCAGCGCTGCAGGACCTGAGTTTTTGTAGGTTTCAGGCGCCAAAGCAAGGCATGCAGTCATGAAATTTTGAATTACCAGGCATAATTTCCTGAAAGCTTTCTAAGAGCGATAAAAGTAAAACAAAGCTTTTGGTCATGTGCAAAGCACTGGAAATCAGAATGGCAGCAAATGCAAAATGTTAATTTAGCCAGATATTGTGATAGATTTTTTTTTTCCCTGAGACTGGGGAGAAGAACAGAGGGTAAAAAAAAAAAAACACACACACTAAATTTTCACCTACTATAGTAAGAAGTCAGTGGATGGTCCGTCTCAACGAAAAATAAAAAAATGGCCAGATAAGCATGCCATTTAGATATTTGGCGGTAAAACAAACCATTTTAAAAAAAATAACCTCTTTTCAGTGTAAGGGTCACAGAGTTCTTGAGTGCAGGAATCATGGATGGGGTAAGTGAACTACTTTTTTCCAGTCGTGTGGCTTTTCCCTGTCTGTGTTAATGGTTTAAGCAGTGCAGCTGGAGGCGGGGAGGATGTGTTCAGGGCTGGCGTGGGCCTCCGCAGATGCGCCCCTGACGCTTCTGTTCTCTCCAGATTCCAGGTACATTCTCTTGCCCGTCGTGCTTCATCACCTCCACATGCATCTGCAGGAACAGAAGGACCTGATCATGTGCGCACGTATCCTCAGCAACGTGTTTTGTCTCATCAAGAAAAACAGCTCAGTGAGTAAACACGGGTCATTCCCGTCACCCGTGTTTCTGGCACCAGGGGCCCCCAACATGCACTGATGTTGTATTTTTAACCTGTCCCAATCTGTCCGTTCAGATGTGTTGTACACGGTGTTTGTGGCCTTGGCTGACATGAAGCTGTTCTGTGAGGTTTGCTTATCGACTAATGACTTAGTGGTCACACTGTGCAGTGCTTCGTGCATTCTGGATTTTAAAAGTTTTTTATTATGCGTTATATCAAATCTACCACTGTATGAGTGGGAATGAAGACTTTATGTAGTTTTTATATGTTGTAATATTTCTTCAAATAAATCTCTCCTATAAATCAAAAAAAAAAAAAAAAAAAAAAAAAAAAAATCCGATCGAATGGCTCCTGGAAATAAAAGTTCTCAAGTTTTCAGAGCAGTCACACTGGAGAATAACCCTCTAAGACTCTCACTTTTATTTCCAGCTGGGTTGGACATTCTGCTCTTCCTCCGAAATATATATATTTTTTTAACCTTGTGAGATGGCTGTAACCCCAAATAACTTCCTAAACTTGTATTTTGAGAAAGAACTGAATACCCAGTGAGAAAAATTAGAAAGCTCAAAGCCTCCCACATGTGTCTTTAATCTTGATATGATGAATACTCTGTGGCAAGAATAAATTACTGCCTGTAAAGTGAAGTCTTTCGGGCCCATTCTGTGGAAGCTGCATGGTGATGCTCGGAGATCGGCCAGGGCCCTCGGGCCCTGTCCCACAGAAATCGTGGAAGCAGAGGAAAGGCCCAGGAGACCGAGGGTGTCTTGCACTGCAGTCATTACTCAGCCCCAACAATAATCACTGAATCATCAGAGGCTTTGGAGATTCCTGTAGATGTATGACTCTCGATGCAGTGCAGTCACATTAGGGGGTACAGGGCAAATAGAGAAAAATCACCTGCTTACTTAGAAATGAGGACAGTTCTTGAGTATTCATGCCCATGGCTCACGGGCTGATGTGAAATCCACATGTCAAGGTGTCCTGTTCTAGTTCTGTCAGCCTGCACCCGTGAATTGGCACTTGCGCATCTTTGACAGCTTGTAAAAAGCAGTGCTGAGACTCCTGTTCCTCCCTGTCGTACGCTATAGTTTCCCCGTTGTTGTCACTCTTACTTATGATCGCCTTCTGAAGGGCTCAGCGGTGAGCCAGCTTGGGACCCCACTGGACATAATGGAGAGAGGGCCCCTGCACTGTGGGAACAAAGTTGGCACTTCAGAGGAAAAGGCCAGAAACCCTGTATATACAAGTGTCGTAAGAGAGACCTGCATGGGGAGGGACGACTGATTTTTACACATCTCCGTGACCTCAGGCCCCAAAGGGTGATCTGGGACTGGGTCGAAGAGTGACAACAGGGAGAGAAAGATAGTTTTGCTTTAAAACTTTTCAATATCATTCAGCAACGAATAGCTATGCCGTGCCTAGTTCTAATGTTTTAATAAACCGTAACTCTGCTAAGTGAGATAGTTCACTGCAGAAAACTGAAAGCAAATAGGAGCAGTAGTAGAAAAGATTGTTTTAAATTTCTCCTGTCTACTTCAGTTTGGAAGTTGCAGTCAGCTTTTGGACTTATCTGATAAGGAGTTCACAACAGAAATTGCTCTGGAGGGGAAACCTTTGTAGTTTTTTTGGAAGTATATAAGAAAGTTTATCATAAAACCGTGGTCAAAAAGCTCTTTCAAATTTACACTTCGTAAAAGTTTTTGTCTGTTTGTTTGTTTGGAAGAAAGTCTCCTTGGTAGAGAGCCAGAGTATGCAGTTTTGTCTTGTGCAGGTGTCATCCGAATCCAACTCCACCACATACAGTCAGAGCAGAACAGGTTGGGTTTCTCTCTCAAGTCCTGGGGGCTTGGATAGTATTAATTCCGCTTTAGGGAAGCAGTCCCCACTGTGGCCACTGACCTGAGATCTGGTCGGGGCTCATAGCATTCATCTACACTGAATGTTGTTTGCTAACCTTGCCTGTAGAGCTTTTTAAAAATCATTTTTCTAGGAATAGTTGTTTGCTCTTAATATACAGTTTTGGGAAATAACTGTGCAGCTCAAGAAGAGTGTATGTAAGCACAGTCTGAAATAAAAAGAATTAAGGGATTTGGGAACCAAGCAGGACTTTCAGTGAGGAATCAGACCCAGAGAGGCATCTGACTTGGCCACGTCACAATGCTGTTAGCATGTAGCTGGGACTCTGGAGTAGTTTGAAGCTTTCCAGGACTTCACCCCGGCTTTTCATCGGCACCACTTAGGCACCACTGCACTGCCTAGTTGGGCCCTCTTGGGTAAGCTGTTGACTACTCTGTGCCTTTGTTTTCTATAAAAGAAGGCCATTTGCCAAGGTGACATAGGTGAGGTCCAGGTCTGTCAAGCTCTCCAGTTCTCTTTTTGGCTCCTGATTTGGAAATGTGGGGTTTTCCCCCCTTTTCCATCACAGAGAGATTAATGCACATATTAAGCCACAATTGCCTGAACTCCTTATTTCTTTCTTTTAAGGAAAAATCTGTGTTGGAGGAAATCGATGTGATCGTGGCCAGCCTGCTGGACATCCTGCTGAGGACCATACTAGAGATCACCAGCCGACCTCAGTCATCCGGCTCCGCGATGCGGTTCCAGTTCCAGGATGTCACTGTAAGATCGGAAAGCAAATGGCACAGGGAACGGGGCATAGTTGTGCTTGTAGAATCTTCAGTCACTTCAGGGTGGGTTACTGTAGGCATCTGGGAAATCTGGCCTTGGGGGAGTGACCTGTGTGCATTTCAAATATAGACGAGGCTGCGTTCATTCTGCCAGGGAATTAGAAGCATTGTTTGTTAAAAGATCATGGATTAAGATGTGTTTAATTTCAGAAAGCCAAATTTGTTAATAGCGTTCACTTTGCCCAATTTAAATTAACCTGTGATTCTGGGTCCCCGGTCCTCTTGATAACGTGTCATGCTCTTTTCATCCATCAAATTGCTTGAGGAAGTAAGAATAGTGAAATCGCGAAATAGGAGTCAGGGATCCTGAGTTTTAATTCTGGATTTTTCACTGTGAGTACTAAGGCTCTTAACTTGGGGAGGCCTCAGTTTCCTCAGCTATGAGATGAGAAAGTTCATTTTGGTAATTTTTAGGTAACCTTCAGGATCCACTATTTTATGAGTCCACTATAATATGATTTATAAAATGTTAAGAAATAGTGTATCTGATGGCTTGTGTATATGTATATATTTTTGTGTGTATGTGTGTCTATAGACAGAGATGGATAGATGGATGGACGGATGGATTTCTATTTAAAACTCAAATTGAGTTGACTCAGAATGGTGTGTTTTTTTAGGTCTGTTGTAGAATATTCTTCAAAACATCAGAAATGGCAGAAGATGCAGTAGTTTTCACATATATTTATAAAAATTTCAGCTTTTTGCCATTATTTTTATAAATCATCCATTATAGAACCTCTGTCTTAAGAATATTGCCTAGCCCTTGATGAAAATAATTTTTATTTTTCCTTAAAAAGATAGAAAGTCTGCCCTGACTCTCCTACCAAGTTCTCCTGATTGTTTCAGGATGACCATCTTATGTTGAATGTTATTTTCTCTGCTTTCGGAGGTGAGACTCACCTAAGGAAACCAAGCTCTCAGTTTGGAAAATATAGTTAAACTCTTTCTTTTAACAAACTAAGTTAAAGATAGTATGAAAAACTTCCTATTACATGCAGTAACTGTACTCCCTCATTTAAACAAATAGAAGCAAGTGATTGATTTCTCAATTTCATATGGAAAATGCTACCTACCTCACAGGGTTAGCTTCGTGTATTTAATGCTTGGTTCACGGTAAAGGCTCAAAACATGTTGCTTGAAACTACTGAATTTATTTTTGGTTCGAAGCTTTGGTTTTTTTGTTTTGTTTTTTAATGTCTGTTTATTTTGAGAGAGAGGAGAGGGAGAGAGCACAAGCAGGAGAGGGGCAGAGAGAAAGGGAGACCCAGAATCCAAAGCAGACTCAAGGCTCTGAGCTGTCAGCACAGAGCCCAACAACATGGGGCTCAAAGTCAAGAATCACATGATTACGACCTGAGCAGAAATCGGCCACTTAACTGACTGAGCCTCCCAGACACCCTGGCTTGGGGTTTTTATATTGAATTTTTTTATTTTGTTCTTTCATGTTGTTTCTTTTTTTTAATAAGTTTATTTTGAGAGAGAGTTTGTACATGTGCGTGTGTGGTGGGGGGGGGAGGGAGAAAGAAAATCCCAAGCAGGCTCCACGCCTTCAGCACAGAGCCCCATGTGAGGCTCAGTCCCATTAACCTGAGCCAAAATCAAGAGTCAGAGACTTAACCGACTGAGCCACCCATGTGTCCCTTTTTTCATGTTTTTTTAATTAAACCTTTTATTCTGTGATAATTGTAGAATCACATGCGGTTGTAAGAATTATTACAGAGCTTTTGCTCAGTTTCCACAATGGTAACATCTTAGAGAACTATAGGACAGTAACACAGCTAGGATATTGATAGTGATACAGTCAAGACACAGAATATTTCAATCACCCTAAGGATTCTTCATGTTGCTTTTTTATAGCCAAACCCACTTCCTTCCCATTTCTACTTCCTTCTTAACCCTCACAATCACAAATCTTCTCTGTTTTTATAATTTTGGCATTTCCAACATGTTGTATAAATGCAATAATACAGAATGTAACGTTTTGTAATAGGCTTTTTTTTTTTTTAACTCTGCATAATTCTCTGGTGATTCATCCAGTTTATTTTATATATATATTTATGTTTAAATATATACACACATAAATATGTAAGCACGTAAACATATGTTTAGTTTGCCTTTTATTATTGCTCAGTATTGCTCAGGTGAAGGACACCTGGGTTGTTTTAATATTTTGGCTATTATGAACAGAGCTGCTATAAATGTTTCTGTACCAGTTTTTATGTAAGCATAAGTCTTCACTTCTCTAGGAAAAATTCCTAGAAGCATTGTTGTTGAATTGTGTACTAGTTACATGTTTGATATTTGCAGAAACTGCCAAACTGTTCTCCATAGTGGCTATATCATTTTATGTTTTCCAATGTATGAATGATTCAATTTCCCAGCATCCTCTTCAGCATTTTGTGTTGCCATTTTTGTTGTTGTTGTTGTTGGGCAGGGATGCCTTCTGTTACATAGGTAATATTATTGTGATTTTAATTTGCATTTCCCTATTGGCTAATAATGCTGAACCTCTTTTCATAGACTTATTTGTCTCCTGTATATTCTCTTCAGTGAAATGCCTCTTCATGTCTTTTTCCCATTTTCTAACTAGACTGCTTTTGACTGTTGAATTTTGAGGCTTCTTTATATATTTTAGATACTAGTCCTTTATTGAGAAAGTGGTTTATAAATATTTTTTCCTTTTTTATAGCTTGTTTCCTCATCCTCTTAACAAGGTCTTCTACAAAAATTTTTAATATTGATGAAGTCCACTTTATCAGTTTTTCCTTTTATGGATCATTCTTGTGATGTCAAGTCTAAGAATTATTTTGTCTAGCCCTGTATCCTAAAGTTTATCTCCTAGGTTTTTTTCCTAAAAGTTTTACAGTTTTATATTTTACATTTAAGTCTTTGAACCATTTTGAGTTGATTTTTGCATAAACTGCATAAATGTCAGGTAATTCTAACATTCTGTTATCTCAATGTTGACATAGTTTCAGTCCTTTTTCATTCAGTTTGAGATCTACCTGGTTCTTGTTATGATAAGCGACTTTCAATTGAAGTCTGGACATTTTGATTTTATAAGTCTCTGAATCTTACTTAAACTTACTGTTTCCGCTGGCTTTACTTGATACCACTTGGCGGCAGCAGGAGAAGGTGCTATCTCATTATGGCCACAGGTAGAAGTTCGTTCGTATTCCCCATATTGTCTTCTACACTGGCCATTGGGCATGAAAGCGCCTGCTCCCTATTTGGCTGTATCTCAGAGAGGTACTAGGGCACCTCTGCACAACTTTGTGAGTTTGGAAGTCTCAAAGTCTCAGCTCCGCATTTGGTGTGGGTGAGGCCGGAGTTTTTTGTGTCGTTCAACTGGACTGGAGCAGTTATGACTGAAAGTTTTATCTTGCCAAAATGCCCATTTCCTGATCATTTGGCCAAAGAGTGTAGGCTTTTGTTGGGGATTTTTGTTGTTTGTAATTGTTGGTGTTTCGGGGTGGCCCGCTTCTCCAACTCCAGGTGTGGGATATCCGAAGCAGAAAGAAAATGCAGAGAACTCAATACTATGTTCCTCAGATCCCAAAGTCCCTGGTCAGACTGCTTGGTCTCTTTTCTCCACCTTCAGACTCTGGTTTTTTTTTTTTTTTTTTATGTGATAGCAATGTTTCCAAAGTCACACTTAGCAGAAGGGATTGGTAGAAGTGCATCTACTCCATCTTCTCCAAAGCAGAAGGAAGTTCTCCTTCATTATGGTTTTGATGGCAACATTTTAACTGCTGCCTGGCAATACAGCTATAACATGATTTTAAAATTCTAATAGCCCAGCAAACAAAATCAGAGCAAAGCCGAATGTGGATAAAGACTGTCTGAGGTCAAAAGCTAAAACACCTTTTCAGAGTGTTTGGTATCCTCAGGCTGGGTTGTCAGTGACAAATCTCTCTGGGATGTGCATGGGCTTTAGGCCTTCACAATGTGATAATCAATGCACATTAAGAGACTTGAAGGCCCTGAATCATGTTTGCAGATGAAGTTGGGGGAAAGACAGGCAGGAGGATCATCCATTGTTGTACTTTGTAGGAAATTCACATGAAGAGAAATTTTTCCGAGCATAGCCATGTATAGTACACCCTCCGCTTTCGAAAAACCAAACTCTTTCAAGGTACGTTGATGGAGATTTGCTAGGAAACCTGCACTTGAATTATTTGGCACCTTTGATTCTATGCTGGAAGACCATTTTTTTGAGGATACTCAGCAGGTCTGGTGTGAATCCTTCATCACCTTCATGTTCTTGGGCAACTTACTAATATCTTTAAGCTTCTGTTCCCTTATCTTTAAACAGAAAATAATTGCACGACTCTTAAAGTTACTGTGAGGATTTCATCAGATCTGTTAAGTATTTAAACAATGTCATTAGTTATTGTGGCAACAGCAGTAGTCACAGTAGTATTATTATTACTGCTGAATAATGAGGTTGTTCTAGCTAATGTTGTTCTAAGTAATTGTATGGTGAGAAACACGAGCTGGCCATTCACAGAGTCAGTCCTCTGTGGGCACAGAAGCTTCATTTCTTCACCATATTCTCCTGGAGAGAATGGCTCTCCGAATAATAGGGAGGGTTTACATGGCAGTCCTACATTGAACACTTTCAGTCTTTGCAGAAAAAATGCCCACACTAAGTGGCCGTACTGTGAGTGAAAGCACTTCCCACAGCGTGTCATGTGAAGTGTTCTAGCTCTCTTCCGAGTAGCGTGGCCGTCACCCTGCCTCCCCATGACGTGAACAGGAGGACTGGCTTCCGCTGTATCATAATTCGAGATAACAGTAGCCTTATTTTTACTGTTTAAAAGGATTGTACTTTTTGTTCTTCTACCAACTGTTCTTTAAACTTTAAAATGCTTTTCTCTTGCCGGAAAGAAAAAAAAAACACCATTGTCATTGGTTCTTTTCAAAAATCTAATTGTATGTGGAAGCAGATTTTATGAAGCAGTATATATGGCCATTTGCTCACACCCTCAAGTAATTGGACTCCAGAGTTCCTTGCAATTTACAAATGCTTCTTTTTTTGCACATAATTTGATTTACCACCATCTATAGTGCAGGTGACGCAACTCAGCATAGACCATGTCTAAGAAAGATACTCTGATACACTTAGCTCAAGTTTTCATGCACTGTGGGCTTGTGGTCAGGGGATGGGAAGGTGATTCAGGAGAATTCAGTAAGAAATTTCTGGAAAAAAATAGTGCATGTGTATAATATAAGATTTCGTGAAGACTATTGTTGTAGCCCTCTAATACTCTTGTTCACAATTATTGATAGAAATACCCATTATCCTCAACGCATAAATAAGGTGGATACAAACCACTGAGACACATAGTGTTTTAAAGCTGCTTGATATGTAAATAATTCCCACAAACCTAATCTTGGCTGACATTGGTTTTTATTTATCATTTTAACAAATTGTTGAGTCTTGGGTTTTCGTACAGATACTTCATATATTTAAAAAACAAAAAATTAATTATGGATGAAAAATACATTAGTAAAGTGTTGGACATCTAAGCCTCTTTTCTGAGTGTGGTCAACACACTATGTTACATTTGTCTCAGATGTACAACTTAGTGACCGGGCACATTTATACCAGGGTAGCTCCCATCTGTACTATTGCTTTGCTATTACAATATCACCGACAGTATCTCATATGCTTTGCCTTTTATTCCCGTGATTTACTCATAGCAAACTGGAGGCCTGTACCTTCCTCTCCTCTTCATCCATTTTGCCCAACTTTTCACACCCTTGCCCCTCTGGCAGCCTTCAGTTATCTGTATTTATAGGTCTGATTCTGCTTTTTGTGTATTTATTCATTTTTTTAAAGATTCTATTTATGAGTGGAATCATATGGTATTTCTCTTTCTCAGTTTGTCTTCTTTTATTTAGCATAATACCCTCTAGGTCCATCCATGTTGTCTCAAATGACAGTCTCATCCTTTCTTTTTTTTTTTTTTTAGTGTTTATTTTTGAGAGACAGAGACAGACCATGAGCAGGGGAGGGGCAGAGAGAGAGGGAGACACAGAATCTGAAGCAGGCTCCAGGCGCTGAGCTGTCAGCACAGAGCCTGATGCGGGGCTCGAAGTCACAAACCATGAGATCGTGACCTGAGCTGAAGTCAGATGCTTAACTGACTGAGCCACCCAGGTGCCCCCAGTCTCATCCTTTCTTAAGACTGCATACTATACCATTTTCCTTATCCATTTGTCTATTGAAGACATTCAGATTGCCTCCATGTCTGGGTTATTGTAATTTGTAAATAATGCTGCAATAAACACAGGGGTGCCTATATACTTTTGAGTTAGTGTTTTCGCTTTCTTTGGGTAAATACCCAGTAGTGGAATTATTGAGTCATGTGGTATTTGTTTTTAATTTTTTGAGGAACCTCCATACTGTTTTCCACAGTGACTGTACCAGTTTACATTCCCACCAACAGGAACCAGCATGAGGGTTCCTTTTCCTCCACCTCCTCTCCAGCACTGTTGCCTAATCTTTTGGATTTTAGGCATTCAAACAGATATGAAGTGATACCTCATTGTGGTTTTGATTTGCATTTTCCTGATGATGAGTGATGCTGAGCATCTTTGCATGTAGCTGTTGGCCATTTGTATGTCTTCTTGGAAAAATGTTTATTCAGGTTCTCTGTCTGTTTTTAAATCACACTGGGGTTTTTCTGGTTTTGAGTTATTTTTATATTTTGGATGTTAATTAATACCTTATTGGATATATCATTGGCAAATATCTTCTTCCATTCGGTAGGTTGTCTTTTTGTTTTATCGATGGTTTCCTTTGTTGTGCAAAAACGTTTCATTTTGATGCAGTCCATTAGTTTACTTTTTTAATATATTATTTTTTTAATGTTTATTTATTTATTTTTGAGAGGGGGAAGGAGAGGGGCAGAGAAAGAGGGAAAGAGAGAATCTCAAGCAGGCTCCATGCTGTCAGCCAGCGTAGAGCCGGTTGCAGGACTCAAACTGATGAACTGTGAGGTCATGACCTGAGCTGAAATCAAGAGCCTAATGCTTAACCAACTGAACCACCCAGGCACAGCCCCCCACCCCATTGGTTTATTTTGCTTTTGTTTCCCTTACTTAGGAGATATACCTAGAAAAATGTTGCAATGGCCAGTGGACACCTAGGCTTCTTAACAGGTTAAATGTGCTTAGAGTTCCTAAATAGATTAAGTGGATAAATAAAATGACATGGCAGAATAGATATTGGGGTTAACAACACATCATAAATGTGCCACAAATCAGATACCAGGATAAGCTGTTTGCAGTCTATAACAGGTGTGATAGATATAGTGACCTGTATGCAAAGAAATGTTCCTATGTACGCTGACTATAAAGACTTAATGAAAGTCTTATTTTTAAAATAATTTTCTTATTGCAATTATTGCAATAATATTATTATATTAATATTAACATATATTAATATATTAATATGTTAGTTATATATTAGTATATTAATATATAATATATTAATACATATATTAGTATATATTATAATATATAATTATTGCCATTATATGTAATTCTTTCAACTTCAAGATATATTAGTATTCATGGGATGGTATGTTTTAGGAATAAACATTTTAAGAATATTAGTCTAGTAGTTATATTAGAGTTAGTGTAGGTAGGATGTAGAAAAACTAAGAGATAAAAAATTAAGTGGGTTTCTACTAACTAGATTTGCATTTTTTTTAATATTTTATTTATTTTTGAGAGCAGGAGAGACAAAGCATGAGCAGGGGAGGGGCAGAGAGAGAGGGAGACACAGAATCTGAAGCAGGCTCCAGGCTCTGAGCTGTCAGCACAGAGCCCGACGCGGGGTTCGAACCCACAGACCGTGAGATCATGACCTGAGCTGAAGTCGGATGCTTAACCGACTGAGCCACTCGGGCGCCCCTAGATTTGCATTTTTAAGTTGAGATTTAATAGAAAGTTTAAAACATTAGGCATTAGTTGTCAACTGATTGATTCTTATATGTCTATTTATATTTGAAATATAACTTCAAACTCAGGTACATTATCTCTGTAAAATCAAATCAGCCTGAGCATTAGGAATACGAACCAGACATACCTGGGTTCACATCCCAGTTTCACCATTTTATCACTGTGACACCTATGATAAATATCTTAACCTTAACAGATCTTACTGTAAAATGATATTAATAGCATCCACTCAACAAAGCTCTAGTAGGGAATGCATTTGATAATATAATCAAAATATAGTAACTTATACATAGTGCCATTCCATAAATGATAGTGTTGCATGATGTCTTTTTTAAGTTTTATTAAGGTGTAGTTGACATTCAAAAAACGTACATGTTTAAAGTATACAATCTGATAAGTTTTAACATCCATTACCTGTGAAGCATTATCACAGTCAACATAATTGACATGTCCACCACTCTCAAAAGTTTCCTGGTGCCTCTCTTTATTTTTTCTCTCTTGCCTCTCCTTACTACCTCATCCCCAGGCAACCCCTGACCTTTCTATTACTACAGATAAGTTTGCATTTCTAGAATTTTATATGAATGGAATCATTCATTACACAGTTATTGTTTTTGCAGGTAAGGGATGTGGCATTTCGACTTCTTTCCCTCAATGTAATTATTTGAGTTTCACAATATCCTGACTACCATTGCTTTAGAGTAAGTTTTGAAGTCAGATAGTATAAGTCCTTCAACTTTATTCTTTTTGAAAGGTGTTTTGACTATTTCAAGTCCTGTGCATTTCCATGTGAATTTTAAAATCAGTTTGTCACTTTGTACCTTCCAAAAGATCCACTGTGATACTGATTGGGATTATACTGAATCTTTATATCGATTCGATGAGAAATGATATCTTAACAATATTAAATCTCCCAATCCATGAACATAGTATATCTATTTATATAGGTTGTCTTTAATTTTTCTTATCACTACTTCATGATTTTTAGTGTGCAGATCTTACACTTATCTTATATATGATATTTTTATCATATATATGACCAAGTACTTTTGTGTTTCAATGGTATTATAAATTGTGTTATGTTCAATTTCAGTTTCTGATGACTCATTTCTCATATGTAGAAGTATAACTCGTTTTGGTAAATTTATGATCTTGTATTCTCAGACATTGATTGATTCACCTAAGTAGTTCTAGTGGCTCATTATAGATTCAGTCGCATTTTCTATGTACACATATATGTTGTTTGTAAATAAAAACAGATTTTTAAAAATTCCTTTCCACTCTATATGCCTTATTACTGTTTCTTGCTTTACTGGCTAGAACCTACAGTGCTTGGTTGAATAGAAGTACTGAACCGTTTAAGCTTTGGAATGTCTGAAAAGTCTTTATTTTGTCTTTCTTTTTGAAAGATTTTTGCTGAGTAGCAAATTCTCAACTAATAGTTGTTTTTGTTCCTTCAGTACTCTCAAGGTGTTGCTGCATGGTCTTTTAGCTTGTATTATTTCTAGTGAGATATATCTCATCCATATCTTTGTTTCTCTGTATATAATGCATCTTTTTTTACTGACTGTTGTTAAGATTTTCTCTTTATCTCTGGCTTTCAGCAATTTTATTGTAACTTACCTTTGTATATTTTCTTTCATGTTTCTTGTGAATAGGAATCGTTGACATTTTTCGATACATAGGTTTATAGTTTTCATAGAAATTGAAAATTTTCACCTTCTTTCTTCAGTTACTTTTTCTACTCCCTCCTCCTCTTTGAGGTCTCCAATTACATATGTATATATTATGCTACTTGAAGTTATCCTATAGTTCACTGATGCTTTTTCTTTTCTTTATTTCTTTTTTTATTTGTTTTAATTTTAGAGAATTTCTCCTATCTTCAAATTCAGTAATCTTACCCTCTGGAAATGTCTAATCTGCCATTAGTCCTATTAAGTAAATTTTCATCTTACACATTATAGTCTTCATCTCTAGAAGTTCAGTTTGAAAATCTTTGATATATTTCATGTCTGAAATTAACATGTTCGAACTTTCCTCTAGCTTCCCGAATATATGGGATACGGTAATAGAAGCTATTTTAATGCCCTTTACTGCTAATTCTGTTATTTATTTTTTATCTGGATCTGTTTTTATTGACTTTTTTCTCCTCATTTGCATCATTATTTTCCCACTGTTTGTATACTTGGGAATTTTTTATTGAATGCCAGAGATTGTGAATTTTATCCTGTTGAAAAGTGGATTTTTTTTAATTGCTAAAAATAGCCTTGAACTTTGCTTTGGCATGAGGTTAAATTTCTTAGGAACTGTTTGATTGTCCCACACCTTGCTTATGAACTTGTTTAGGTAAGATGAGAGCAGAATTTATTCTAGGAGTAATTTTTCCCTGCCACTGAAAAAAGATCGTTTTTAGTATTCTAATTGATTCCCTAATAACCGTGAGGTTTTTCCAGTCTTGCTGGTGAGAAAAGGCACTATTCCCAGCCATGTGTGAGCACCAGGTACTGTTTCCTCAGTCTTTTGGGATATATTCCTAGCTTTGGGTTGTTTCCTCACACACATGCACTAAAATAGTTATCATTGTGCGCCTACATTTTCCATTTCTTGTGTTAAGTACCAAGAATTTCTTTGTTCATTAATAAAGTATTCTGTTGTGCTTAGAAGATAGATTTTTTTCTAGCCCTTACTAGTTAGTTTCTTAAATATTTGCCCTCATAAGCATGCAGGAATAATTATTTGTCATACTTGTGTGTTACAAATGTATATCCTCTTGCAAAAAGCCAGCCTGCAACTTTGGTCACCCTGTCCTGTCATTAAGTAGCATCTTCGGGCCTCCCATGGCAGCTGGTAGGGATACATTTGACTGTCCTGACTTGGCTGCCTCTGTTGGAAAGTCCCAATTCTGAGAGGTTTTAGTCTCTAATTTTATGTGTGAGCCTGTAGTCTCTTTCCATGTAAACACACACATACACACAAAAAACCAATTCCCAGTTAAAGTACATTTTTGTAAATTTACAGTCAATACTGATTGCCCCTCCTGTTGTGTTCCTAGTGTTTTAAATGTTGTTCTCATTAAAAGTATATAAATTTTTTGCTGAGCAAAAAAGGTTGCAACAAAGCACAGATATTTTAAATTAGATTTACATTGGGAAATGCAAGTGATAGCAATTTTATAGGTCTTCAAATCTATGGATACTACTTTTTTTTCACGATTATTTTTAAAAATGGACTTTTTAGGAGTGAATCACATAGCACCCAAGCAGAAAAGGATTACAAACTATTTTCATTTTAAACATTTTTTTATACAATTAAACTATTTTTGAAAGGAGTTTGAAACCAACATTGTAGTGTATATATTCTCTACACCCTGCAAATCAGCAGACCAGCCTTCAGATGAGTTGGAGGAGATTATGTGAATTCAAAAATGAGCATGAAGTTACTGGAAGAGCTTTGGAGTCGGAAAGACAGAGATAACTCTAGCTCTTCCACTTTTTAATGATGTGAGTTTGGGCAAGTCTTTTACCCACGGAACCTACAATTTATCTTCTTTGAATAAATGTTATACCCCCTACTCCATAGCATTGATAATGAGGTTCAAATGACATAATAATGAAGGTATAGTAAATGCTCAATAAATGCTTTGCCTTTTTTAAGTGTGTGAAGTTAGTTTCCTAGTGAAAAGCTTCCATCTAAGTTAAAAAAAAAAAAATCTCCTAATTTGAAAATGCATGTATACCAAGTAAAGGGCATTCTTCAGAGGGAAAAATTTTGATTGTGTAATTATGGTTAGTGTAGATTAAAAAGATTTCACAGAGTGACTTGAGATCCATGTTTTTTTAAGTGTTCTATTTGAGGGCAGTTCAAGGTAAGTTACTGATGTTATTTTTACTCTTACTAGAAACTGTGCTTTTTTTTTCTTTATGTTAGGGTGAGTTTGTTGCTTGTCTCCTGTCCCTGTTACGACAAATGACAGATAGACATTATCAACAACTTCTTGATAGTTTCAATACAAAGGAAGAGTTAAGGGTAAGTGACATTTTTTAAAAATTTTCATACATCATTTTAGCTTTCCTTGTTTTCATTCATCATTGTTCAAATAGTTCCTTGATGGTTGTTTTACCTGTTTCTGTTAAATTCTAAGCTATTTTTTCTCACCTTTATCCACATGTCTGACTACCTTGGCTCTTTAAGATTTTCAACTACTCAAGCAAAGCAGTTAACTTTTATTTCATACAAGGACATAGGCTTTGAAATACCTGTCAGCAAAATCCAACAAACTAGAAACACAATCACAGACCTAATGAGACAAAAGCAAATAGACTAACTCTTGTTAGCTAGACTTAGGAATATTGGCTTTATAGATGATAAGGAAGAATATATAAATCTGTTACCTGATTTCATCCCTCTAAAACCACGATGAGGAGTTTTGGCTACAACGTTCAGACTAGAGAAGCAGAGAGGTGTGTTTGATATTCTCCAGGAGCTACAGTCTAATCACTATGCTGTGCTAGTGCGACAGGCTGACATTCAACAGAAAATATGGATGCCAGGTTTATAAAAATTCAGCGTTGCCTGAGGTTTAGGGAACTTCAGTGCTTCACCATGGTGTTCACTAAAAGCTTAGAAGTTGATTGTCCTCAGTTGGAGGAATGACCTGTCATCTCTTCTTACTTACTTTTATTTCTCTTCCATCCCTTGAGTTTTCCGTACCTTCATAGGTAAGCCATCATATTGGAAGGGGTTCTTACATGTCACGTGGTGGAGAATTAGAGGACTGTAGAACAGTTGCGCTGCAACGTTTGTGTGACCAGAAGCCTTCACAGCAACTCAGGAGGAGATGTGTAGATTTTTCAAACATACATCATGCACAAGAATCACTTACCTTTGATTTTTAACTGCCTGGAAGATGTTACATGACCTCCGGAGAATCTTTTAGTAACTTGTGGCAGGTGACAGGCTGAATCATGAAGCAAAGAGAATGGGTTTGGGCAAATGTAATCTCTCTAGCAGTCAGTCAGTTGGCATATACCTGTGCCTAAAAATTTGTTTTCTGTGATTACTTCTAATCTTGAGTTTAGAATTAAAAACAGATAAAAGGCCTTAGAAGATACCCACTCTACATACAGAAATCCATGTGGCTAAAAAGGAAGATAATTGTGCAGTTATTAACTTTCTTCACAAGTTGAGTATATAGCACCATTAAGGAAGTATTAGAACTAGAACGAGTTCTTAGTATTAGAACTAGTATTAGTACTTTCCATAAGAAGTCTATGACTTCGTGTTTCAAACTTTCACATAAGAAAGGATACTTATTTTTACAGAGCCTGGAAATTAAAAAAATAGCCGATAAGGATGCATTGACAACCATGGTTAATTTAATCTAGGTATTGAGTTTTATGCCTTATTATTCACCTTAATAATAATAAAGCAAACGGAAGTAATGAATGAAGTGTTTTATATGGCCTTTCCTCATTTCAGTCAGCCACACACCTTTTCAAAATTTCCTACTTCAAAATTAACTGAGCCTTCAGGCCAGGAAAATTATTTCATGCTCTTAATTACTTCATCTGTCCTTCAGGAAATATTGATTGAAAAATTCAGGTGTGCTAAGAACTACTGTTTTATTATGTAGCCAGGAACAAATTGTCCAGTCTCTGTAGGAGGGGAAATCAGACAGGTAACAGGCATTGACTCCACCGTGCTCCAAAGCATCTGGGAATTGCTGCCAGCCCAAACTCATGACGTAAGGAAAACCCCCCAAGGGAGGTCTCAGCTGAGAGCTAAGAGATGAATGAGTAGGAGTGTGCTGGACCTGCCTTTGGCTAGACCTCTCACCTAAAGTGCCCCCAGAACGTGCTGATATAGCACACACTCTCTGCACCACCTGTATAACAGTTACTCAAATCTGGAATGTTTTAGTTTATTTGTTTGGGTGAATCACCAACCCCTAGCCGCTAGATTATAAGCTTCTTGGTGTCCAAAGCTTTGACTGGTTCACTGTTATAGCCTCAGATCCCAGAACATGCTTGCCACATTGTAGGCACTCAAGAAACATTTGTTGATTGTTTGATAGAATATAGAATATGACAAAGAGAGTTATAAGATACAACACTGTGAGAATGTATTATTTTGAGGACATCTGGAAGCAATGGAGGATTTTAAGAAAGAAAGGAGACCATGATCCCATTTCAGTTAAGAAAGACCTTTTCTGGTTGCACTATTGAAAATGAGGTCAACCAGGAGGCAGAACTGTGTAAAGGATCTGATGCAGTAGTCTGTGCTAGTGATGACTGTGGCCTGGAAGAGAGGTGATCATGATGGTAGATTCTAGAGTCATTTAGGAAGTTGAATTGACAGGTCCTGGTAAGTGATTTCATAAAAAAGATGAAGAACAGAGAAGAGGTGAAGGAGAGAGAAGACTTATAGATGAGTCCCAGGCTCCCTGATGACTGGCCGGATGTGGGCACCATTCACTGTGTGTGGAACCAAGGAGGCACGGGTGTACAGGTTTGGGAACAAAGAAATTCAGTTTCAGCTTGAGTTTGGTCAGTTGAGGAGCATTATAATGGAATGTCTTAAAACAGCATCTGAAGTTTAAGAGACAGAGCTAGGCTGCAGTTCTAGATTTGGGAATTGTCAACCAGTAAGTAAATAGTAATTGATACGGGAGTAAATGTGAACATGGAAGAAGAGTGTAGAGTATGTAATTGAAGAGATCTAAGTAGAATCCTAAGCATTAAGGTGGAAGAAATGGTGAACAGTGCTTGTTACTACAAGGAGGTGAGGTGAGATCATAAAAGGGTCTATTCATATTGTTGATGAACTCGATGAGTAATTTCAATATACAATGGTGAGGATGGAAGCCAAGCTGTCATGAATTGAGGAATAAAAAAAAAACAAGAAAAACATACAGTCGATGTATATACCATGTTTTAAGAAAGGAAGGATAGGTGTCTACTAAAGCAGAACTTTGGATGTCATAGAAATATTTATATTGGAGGAGACTTAAGGATGTTTAATTATGGTTGAGTAGAGCTGGGGGAGGAGAAGCCAAAGATGTAAGGAAGAAGTGCAAGCGTGGTGAGGTTCCCTGAGAAGGCAGCAGGAGGGGACAGAAGTATTCGTGACTGGAAGAAGATCATGTTCCCAGTGTAAGAATGAAAGGGGAGTAACTGGAGTGAAGGCAAGCTAAAGGCTGTATTTTTTCACTAAAGCCTAATTAGTCATCTGGTTTTAATCTGCATTTTAAAAGTTCAGATGTCACCTTTTAACAGATTTTTCTTGTTCTCAGTTTTCTTAAAAGCCAAATATCCCTATTTATGCTACTGAAATCTAAATTACAAGGTCTTTCAAAGATAGTAACACTGGTCCACTGTCCCTTATGCAAAGTCCTTAATATCAAGTGTGTTTTAGAAATTAGAATCTTCTGGCATTTCAGAAAGGTAATGTGGTACATATACTATATATGGGGATAGCCACTGTAATCAAAAATCTTAGTATTTCTGCAGTTAAAAAATAGTCACTTTAGGTGGGATAAAATTAAGACCAAATAGTACAGGTCAGGTTTTGCTGTCAAATGGATTATAAGATCAACATTTTTAGAACACTTTGAGCTTTTGATATTGTGGTAAAGAACCGAGGATCTCAAACAGCAAACATTTATGTAATTGTAAAACTTACTACATGCAAGGTACTGTTCTAAAAGGTTGATTAATATTAACTCCCCGAATCCTCAGGAGAAGCCCCTGAGGTAGGCACTATTATTATTGTATTACAAGTGACAGTTACTTGATTCAACCAACATATATTGAGCACAGTGACTAGACAATAGGGATATTAAGACTAGCAAAACAATCTTTGTTAATAATGCTTTAGTGTTAGTAACAGCGCATCTAAATCATTAAGTTATAAATGAGTGGGATGTATGTAAACAGCAACGATGATGTTGACATCACCTCCTCACCACCACCCCCATGGCTGTGGGCCAGATGCAGCTCTAAACACTTTTCTGCAGGGCCTCATTTTACTCCCGGTCAGCCCCCTCCTCCCTCCCTCCCCATTCCCTCATCAAGAAAGTAATTGAGAGGGACTGGAATTCCATTAACATCTGAACTCTTTGTCCATGCAGCTCAACTCAGCTTTTCCCTAAACTCTAATGACATTTGTTAAAAACCAAAATCTTTGCTATCACATGGCATATAATTTCATTTGTCAACTCTTTAAAAGTAATAAGGCAATTCCAGTTATGAAGTAGAGATGAAAGGCCAATTTAGTGGAAAGAGAGTTATTTGGGAGTTTCGTATCTACCCTTTGATTAGAAATGGAATATATATGCTAAGTGAAATAAATCAGTCAGAAAAGGACAGATACCATGTTTCCACACATAGGTGGATTTTGAGAGACTTAGCAGAAAACCATGGGGGAGGGGAAGAGGGGAAAAGAAAAAAGACACAGAGAGGGAGGGAGACAAAACATAAGAGACTCTCAAAGACTAAGAACAAACTGAGGGTAAGGGAAGTGAGGGAGGGGGAAGGGGTGATGGGCATTGAGGAGGGCACTTGTTGGGATGAGCACTGGGTGTTATATGGAAACCAATTTGAAAATAAATTATTAAAAAAAAAGAAATGGAATATATAATATATAAGGGAAGGGTAGAACTTAGTGAAGTGATAGTCAATGGAAAAATTATAACTTACTGGGATTAGACACTAAAAATCCCATTTAACCTACTGGTTAAAAGTGATCAAAGTATATGTCTCCCTCCCCTCTGCATACATGTATTCAGATCCCCAGAGGTAGCTACTGTTAACACATAAGGTCGCATCCTCATAGATTATTTTTTATGGTATATACACCCATATTTTTAATGGAATCATACCATTCATAGTAGTTGCACTTTTCCACATGGTAATATGTCGTGAATATTATAGAGCTTGTTACATCATTTATTCTTCTGAATCTCGTTATATGGATGCTAAATAATGTAACCATTTCCCTTTCGTTGGGCATTCAGGTTGTTTCTAATTTTTGCCAGTGGATAGTGTATAGTGGTGAACATCGTGATAACACGTCTCTATGGGCTTGTGCCCTTATTGCTGCAGAATGAATTCCTGAAGTAGAACTGGGATACATGCAGTTTAAATCTTCATTAATACTGACAAATTAGATGTTGAGATGTTCAAGTTAATGTTTTTGTTATTCTTTATTCCTAGTGTCACTCCTTTTTTCTTTCTTCTTATCAATTCAAAGAAAGATTTGGCCTAGCATTTCACAGTGGTTCTCTAAATGAAAACAAATTTTGAAAGTATGTAGTTCTCGTATTTACTAAGATTATTGGTTTTTTAACTCCATTCTTGCTTGAAGAATCAGGGTGTCTCCACAGTGACTGTTGGGGTGGCTTCTGGCATTTTGAACAGGATGCCATTTCTTCTCCTTGGTCCTCGGGTGCTATGTGTGAGTGGTGTGAGTCACAATGTCAAGAGAACTTTGTAGGACCAAGGACCCAAGGGTGGTACTCTGCATTGTTTAGTCCTTTCTTTCTATAGAATGGCATTATTTTAGAAATGAACAAAAGCAAGACTAGGAAGTGATTAGGGTTTTTTTTTTTTTCCTCCTTCTGTAGTCAGTAATGTTTTATTATACACCCACCTTCTACTGAGGGCTAAAGTTTTGTCCATATCCGTGGTATTTCTGGTACATACAGAGCAGTGAGTCTCCTGTTCCTTGTTGATTATGACTTTTCAAATAGAACTGTGGGATCCTACTTAAATGAGAGATTATACATGTTCTGGAAGTTAAGTACAGCACTATTATAACCTTTCATTGTCACTCAAATACTGGCCCACTAGCTTTCAAAAATTATATATGATCAAGTCACAGTCCAACTTAAAAGCCCTGAGGACTTCACGTGCACTGTGGGACAAGACCCAGTCTTTGCCACATCAGCCTTGTTCTCAATCTACCTTACATTCTCGTTATCCTCTACCCTCTTCCGAACACATCTCACTCCAGCCACTTAAAATTACTTGGGCTTAATTCCTCTGCTTTTTTTTTTTTTTTTTTGTCTACCTGAAATGCTTGTTCCACCACTACTCACTTGCATTGCTTAATTTGTACCCCTGTTAATCCCTTCCTTGATTTTGGCTCATTCTATAAAAGCCAGCTCAGGAATCTCTTTCTTTATGAGGCATTCACAAAATACAGTGCTCACTGCCTCCTCTTCATGATAGCATCCAACACTGCCTTGTAATTGTTGACTACTTGACTCTGTGATGACTGTGCTCTGTGAGAGTAGGGACCGTGTCTTTGGGTCCTGAGCACAGAGCCTGGAACATTATATCTTTGTCCAATGAAAACAACCCTCTCAGTAAATGTCTGCATACCTCACAAACCATCTTTTTTCCATACGGTTATTTCAGCTTACAGTCTTTACTTTATTATAGAAAAATAGTTCTATAGCTCTCAAAGACTGAAGACCACTTGGGAGTTATTTTTGCCTAATGTGCTTATTCAACTTTAAGGGTATGAATTTCACCATGATGATGATTATTAACACCCTTTAATTGAATTCAAACCCCATATCAAGTGTGTTTGAAATTTGTGGCAAATTTTTAAAATAATATTTGACGTTACTTTAGATCATAAGTAAAGGAAATGTGTTCCTAGAAGGCTCTGTCCCTGTTTATTGCTTTTGACATAAGGAGACTGTGTTCTGGTCTATCTGCCTACCTCATGACACTTTATTTTCTTGTGTTCTTAACTCACGTTTCATGATCTCAGAATTGTGATTCATCTCCTGTGTCTCACTAAACACAAAACAAATTTTTGTACAATACAGTCAGAAAATGAACATAAAATACATCTAATCTTCTCACATATATGCATGAGACCCTTCACAGCTTTACATCACCCTCACCATGAAGAAAGAATGAGATTTATTTACCTTTTAGTTATCTTTCTTCTATGTATTTGTCTTTGATTGGTCCCTATCTGTTATCTATCTGTCAGGTTTTTATTTTTCCTTTCTTATCTTTCATCCACATTTCTTGCCAATCCCTATTGCAGTCCAGACCGCCCTGTGTTATCTCTTGCCTTTAAGGCTTGGTGCTCTTCCCTCTGCCTGGACTACCTGGACTACTTGGTCCTTACACTTATCCTCATCTATAGTGCATGCACATATATCTGTGTGGTTTTTAGATTCACATTCATCTCTCCGGCCAAACCGGCCAAACCGGCCAAACCGTAAGCTCCATGAAGGCAGGCATCAACATTCAGCTGATTATGGTATGACGTATCACGGACTCTCTGGAAATATTCTTGCATGAATAAGTAACAGAATGTATCTTACCCCACTAGGTGTAACCCAGCATCTAACACAGTGCCTGGTGCGTAAGAAAGCACCCAATATGTATGAATGAATAAATGTTCGTGATAATTTCTAAAATCACAAAAAAATTGCTCATGCTTTCTTTTCTTTTTTGAATGTGGGACTTTTTATCGTTTTGGTTTTCATATGAACTTCCTTACTTGAACTTCTTGCACTGCAGAAAACATGCTTCTGTAATGTACCACCTCCCCGTTTCTTTTTTAATTTTGAACCCTGTTTTGAATAAAACCAGTATGCAGTTAAGTTACCATGTTGTGCTATTTGAAGTAAATAAACAAAAAAGAAACTGCTCCCAGGCTACCAATTTTCAAACAGTGGCATATGAAACCCTTATTTCTTGCTATCCAAACAGGAATATTATTGTAGCAATATTCTTCGTTAAAATTATGAGAAAGATCTGTTAGTTATTGTTATGTGTGCAAAATACTTTCATATATCTATGCAAAAGCACTTAGTGAAATAACCAGAGCTAAAAAGTACTTAGGAAATACCACTATATTTGGGGAGGGCAGGCAGGGAGGTGTCAAAGAATCTAACACTCAGATGTTAGTGCTTTAAATACTGGAACTGAGTTTGAAATGAAACCTGTTATATGGCAGTTGACAATAAATACCTGCTGAACTAAATTACATGTAAGTGCTACAGTGGAAGGTATTTGTGTTGCCATCTGATGAAACCTTAGGAAATAAGGAAACATTTTTGTCTATTATATGAATAGACAAGTGATCATATTGACTTTTTAAATCCTCCCTAACTACAAGGGACCTTAAAACCCCACATTTTCCAAGGTTAAGAGCTCAGGTCCAGGCAGGTCAAATAAACTGCCAAGGTCATTGAGTTAGTTAACTGCAGAGCCATTGTTAAAATCTAGATTTTCTGATTTTCAATGTAGTGTCCTTTTATTTTTATTGTAAAATTTCCACAATGAATGTGTTTGGCTCTCTGAAGGTAGGTGGAGCTTGCATGGATACCAGAGAAAGTTATTTGAGACACTAAAAAGTTTTCTCAGAGGAAATAAAGATTTATGTCAACACATGAGCATTGGCACAATGACACATGCTGCCACACCTTTTATTTTGCGCGACAGCTGGAAACAAGAAAAGGAGATGGCATAGAAACAGATCGTCTGTCCCCAGCTCCTACACCTGGAATAACTTTCCCTTTGTCCCCAGCACTGCAAAAGAAGAACAACCAAAGGTGCCAGCCCAGAAGGCAGATGCCCTGCCTCCTATAGCCAGTGTTTTGGTCAATTTTTTCTCTGTGCAGCCGACATCCCTCTCTCTCACCTCCTCCCGTATATACACATAAGCACTAAGGGTGCTACTTCCAATTTCCAATTCTCTAAAAGTTTTGAGGAGAAAAGATGAAATTTCAATGATTTAGAAATTATTTTAACTATTCCTAAGTAATCGTAGACTAAGAGACGTGACTTCCCACCTTCGTGATTTTTTTTCATCCAAGCAAGTGCAACAAGATGGGGAATTGAAGTAGGATTGATTTCTTTGAAAGGAAAATATAAACATCCATTTTTGCAGGGATTAGAATATATTCATGTCTGGGACACCCCAAAGAATAAATTGAAAAACTTTTTGAAATAAGTTTTAGAAATGCATCAAAAAGGGCTTCTCACAGTTTTAGTATGCTAATGACCTGCTTTCTTAGGAGAGGGCTAGAATGTGAAATGTTTCCCCAAATGATCTGACTTGCAATGGAATGCATTTGGGAAATGGTCTCTGGTGATCCTGCCTACAAAAGAATCTGGCCGTTTAAAGACAGGTGACCTAGTGGGCACATTTCCACACAGCACACACTACACATCGATATATGTGTGTTGATGCCAAATGCACTAAACACAAGCTAAAATAAATCCTTGTCAAAATATTTATGGGCTTGATCGAAGCTGTTAGAGTATGTTAAAAAACCACACACACATGCACACACACACGCACGCACACACATACACGCACACGCACAGCCACCAGATGTTCCTTGTATTTTCAGATTCTCTCTCTCTCCTCACAATATGAATGACAATCATAATCTTATATTCAAGCAGGTTACATGTTTAACATAGTGTGTCGTTGGGTTTCACATATAAAACTTTTGTTTGTTTGGTTTTCTTTCTTTTTTTCTTGCTTGCTTGCATTCTAGCGACACCATACTGTTGACTCCAATCGGATTGGTAGCGAGATGTGTTTTCCTAGCATTGCTTAAGTTTGCCCAAAAATCTTTAAGTTTTCTAGTTAATAAGCCTAAATAAAAGCTAGATTGAGCCAATCTCTTTCTGATTGGGCATGCTTTATGTCATTCATTACATGTGGTGTGTTGCCTCCTGGAGTCCCCTTTAAGTATAAAATGTTACAGCATTTGGGACCCTGTCACTTGTAATGTTTTAAGAAGAGGTATTTCTGTGTCTGGAAATAGCCTCTTGTCAAGAGTGTTTCCAGGTGATCAGTTTAAAGATAACATCTTAGTAAATACCACTGCCCTCTGGCATGACATCTCTGTGAAGAATTCTTTGACACTGTCATAGTTACTAAGCACTCACTGCTGGGCTCAGCCTGGGACACATCCTTATTTGAGTGTATTCTCCATGCACGCTCAGATTCTGTAAACCTACATGCATACCATTAATACTATATCTTCAGAATGCCCTCTAAGAAACGGGTGTTTGCTTAAAATGCTTTTTAATGAACATAACTTTCTAAATTTTGACACTTAAAGGGAAGGACTGTTGATAGTTTTCTCGATATGAAAAGTTCTGATGTTTAAGACACTGTAATAAAAGAAGAGACTGTATCCTGTCTGCTAAACCAGTCTTCCTCTTTATTTATAAAACCTAAATGTTTAGAGCTTGTGAAGAGGAATGAAAAGTCTTTTCCACCATGGATGAGAGAGAAAAGGAAAAGAGAACATTTGGGAAGGGTAGCAAGCCACTTGGGTGTTGAAAATGGGAAGGGCCATGATTGCTTATCCCGGTGAACTATGAAAACATGGCTCCCTTCTCTGTAGTTGCTTTGGAAATGGTAACAACAGTGCCCTGTGTGTGTGTGTGTGTGTGTGTGTGTGTGTGTGTAGTGTTGACAGTTACAATAACTCAGTAAAATGGTCTCTTTCCTTCCTATCCAAGGATTTCCTGCTGCAGATATTTACTGTGTTCCGAATATTGATACGCCCAGAGATGTTTCCAAAGGACTGGACTGTTATGCGCTTGGTGGCTAACAAGTAAGATATTTAAATTGATGATGATTAAAGCTCATTGAAGCGGAGGCACAAAATGATTTTTTTCAGTCTGATCTCAAATTTGAAAGCTTGAAATCCTGAGATTCTTGTCCTTTGTCTTTGAATTAACTGGTCTTATTTTTTAAAAATTATTACTATTTGATATACGACCATAGTTCAAAACTCAAGCAATATAACAAGAGTATACACTGAAAAATCCCACCCCCACCTTCCATATTTATCCCTCACCCCCAGCCTGTAATAACCACTTTAATAGTTTCTTGCATGACCTTGCAGTGTTCTTTTCTGCAGAGCCTGGCAGGTGTCATAATATAGCACGTTGCTCTTGTACTTAAAACTCCTGGTAGTCTTTCCACATTTATACATAGAAAGCCCCTCATTCCTTTATGTTTCTTTTTTCTTTGATAGTGGTATCATGTTCTATTGAGTAGATGTACCGTTGTTTATTTAACCAGCCCTTTTGCTGGCCACTTGAGTCTTTTCTAGTCTTTCTTTATTCATTTTAACTCAGCAGAATCCATTAAGTGTCCTCAGTGCTGGGAATAAGATACAACCCCTGAGTTGAACACATGAAGATTGAAGTTTTTTTTATACAGCCAAGTGAGAGGGCCAGTAGACAACTGAAAATAATGCCCTCAGCAAAATTCAGAACTAGAGAAGACATTTGGGGAGATATTGACATAAAGATGAATCTCTGGAAGTTGATAAATTTAGCTTGTATTAAGCATATCCAGGGGGGAAAAAAAAAATCAAAGATCTGACATCAGTACTAGAAGGAATAGGAGCCAGGAAAAGAGATTAGGGGGCAGCCAGAATGGCAGGAGTTTTCACAGAGAATACAGTGTCATGGCTTTATCTGCTGTCATGCTTCCTGTCTCTGTCATCTCAGCATACAGAATGAAGGTGAAGTTCTGCAGGAAACTGGCTGATCTTTACTTCCACACTTGTCATTTACCCTCATTTCATCAACATTCTTTCTTTCAAGTCTACATTTGCCTACTTCTCCCTCCTCGTCTTGTCCAACCCTGAACACCTTCAGGTTCAGGATAACGGTTAAATTCTCCAGGTGGCTAGCCATAGGCCAGAGATACCATATGTCCTCCCCAGACACCAGGTATGATGGTGGCAAGAAGCACAGGAATAGAGGGTTTGATTTTGATAAGATGTGCCTAATATGGCTTCTGCTGCAGTCTACATTTATAGATGTGGAGGTGTTAGAATGATGTGTTAAAAACTTGTGAAGTAACAAATAGTATAATATGGCATATTATATTTTACATAAGTACAGAAGAAGCTTTTCCATTTCGAAGACTAATTGAGATTCCTGAAATAGTTCTCTTTAGAATTTAGCATATTTGGTTTGATATCTGTGAGTAGAATCAAATATCTTTTCGTCTGGATGTCCGGAAGCCACAGATTTAAGTGGGAACTATTGGTCATGTATCTGGCCATGTTGCCAAAGATCTAACATACTGGCTACCTGCTCAGGGCTATGAAGTAGTGCAGGGAGCCTGCTGCAGGGAGCCAGCTGGGAGGAGGTCCAGGCTGCCGACATCATCTCACATGGCACCATCATTTGGTCATCATGTCCGCCCTGTGTACAGAGGGATATTTTGCCTTGAATTAGAATATTTAATGGCAGAAATTCAAACCAAAGATAAATTCGACATTTTGTTCCTTATGCACACAGGCTCTGCTTGAGCTTCCTGAAAACCGTGACCACAATCTGACTGTTTAAAATTAAACACACTCTCTCTCTCTACTTCACCTAAAAATCTGTACTCCATTTATGAAGACTTCGTGGTCACACAAATGGGTAACAGACTTAGAAGTATAGATTCTGTTCCATCCATGGGAGGGTATTATGCTAAGTGAAATAAGTCAGAGAGAGAAAGACAGGTATCATATGTTTCCATACATAGATGGATTTTGAGAGATTTAGCAGAAAACCATGGAAGAGGGGAAGAGGGGAAAGGAAGAAAGACACAGAGAGGGAGGGAGACAAAGATAAGAGACTCTCAAAGACTAAGAACAAACAGGGGTGAGGGGGATGTGGGAGGGGAAAGAGTGGGTGACGGGCACAGAGGAGGGTACTTGTTGGGATGAGCACTGGTCATTGTATGGAAACCAATTTGACTATAAATTATTAAAAAAAAAAAGAAGTAGTATAGATTCTGCTTTTGAGTAAACACACAATGTGCAGTACTTCTATCTAGCGTTAACCCAACAGGAGCATGAGTTACTTTGAGATGAACTCTCTGTAATACATTTAAATGGAAGATACTCGCAAAGCAAATCCAAGAAAAAGGACATCAGCCTTTGCTAAATGCGCTAATATCGTGACGTTGCCACCCAAGTTAGCACTGTTAAGAAACAGGCACTGTTTTTCCACTGGTGATGGCAAGTCCGATCTAATTTGTAGAGAGGGCTCCAGGGCCTGGTAGAATACCTGCCAGATTGACACAGACATAATCCTTCAACTCTTTGTGCTTTATCCATAAAAATATTAACCATGTAATGTTGGTAGAAAAGTAAATTTCTGAAGATGTTAAGGAACTTAAAATATGTTAAAGAGCATATACTGGAAAAAAACGTTACCACTTTGCTAACAGTGTCGAAGCAAGTTGGAGGAGCTAGATCTACGTCTCTTAGGTTGACCACCTTTCTTCCATGGTGCTACCCTTCTTAGATGGTTTGATCAGGGCTCCTCCAAGAGGCATTTTAACCCAAACTCTGACTTTTACTACCCACTATGTGCTTCATGCCTGTCAAATTGATAGTAACTAGCTGAGAAGTCACTCTGCCCTACCCTTGAATTCATTCTTTCATGTGTCGATCCTTTCTTCCTATGTTTTCAAGTAAGTTAAATGCCTTTGACTTTCATCTGTAAACTATGTTGTCCCAAATCATGTAGCTTCCCTGCTTTATGTGAAGTCCTACCAAAGTTATGACCAGACCCTTGGTGATTAGTATGGTCTTGTGTGGTTTATTTCCACCTGAATGTCTAATATTAGGTAACTCAGTAAGTGCATCCAGGCTAAATATCACAAGGATAAGGCATGTGACTTTCTTGCTTGTGTGCAAAGCTATATTGTGCCCACTGTTAAGTTCTTGGTAGATGTTTCTGATGAGAACAACTGCTCAGTTTGAGAAAGAAGGAACATAAGGGAGATGAAAATTAAGTACCAAAAATACAGGACACTTTGAGACAAGCTTCTTTCCACCCCCTTCCCATACACATTGCAAAATACAGTATAAAAATAAAGCCACAGTTTTATACATTTTCAAAGAGATAAATCTTATAACAGACTTGCTGCTGAGGAAAGTAAAACCTTCTGGCCTTCCAGTTGAAATTTCAGGCCCTTATTTTATTTATCTTGTGTGTGTGTTGGCTTCAAACATAAGATACATTTTCTTTTATGCTTTTTTTTCTCATCAAACACTGAGTTATTTAGTTGACTATTCCCTTTAGCTAATTTAGCTTTCAAATGAGATCTGTGTAGCAAATAGGTGATTTATGGAACCAAAGATTCTTAGGGGATGTCATTCATTCATTCCCTGACCCATCCATTAAACAAATCTTTTTCATTGCCTAAAGCATAAAATAAATTCCATAAAAATAGAGCACAGGGGCGTCTGGGTGGCTCAGTCGGTTGGGCGGCCGACTTCGGCTCAGGTCATGATCTCGCGGTCTGCGAGTTCGAGCCCCACGTCGGGCTCTGTGCTGATGGCTCAGAGCCTGGAGCCTGCTTCCGATTCTGTGTCTCTCTCTCTCTCTGCCCTTCCCCTGTTCACGCTGTGCCTCTATGTCTCTCAAAAATAAATAAACATTAAAAAAAATTAAAAAAAAAATAGAGCACAGTTCTTGGAAGGTGTTTATGAAAGGAACTTTGTTCTGGACTGGGATTAGAGAGAGCCCTTTCATTAGGAAGTGAAACTTGAGCTAAAAGCTAAAGCAGGAGTTAACAGGGAGCAAAGGAAAAATGTTATTATCAGTAGGAATAACATATACAAAGGCCCTGTGGTCAGAGTGAATATGGCACATTAAAGGAACCAAAGGACTGTTAGTATGGCTGAAACATGAGGCAAGAAGGAACCAGTAAAGATGAGGTTGGAAGAGGAAGACAGGGCCCAAATGGTAGGGAGTAGAGAGACATAAAAGAAACCAGGAAGGACTAGTTAGGAGCTTAGTACAGCAATCCAGGTAAGAGATGCTGATGGCTTGAACAGGCAGATAGCAGTGATGGTAGTAAGAAGATCAAATTTGAAGATAGAGAGGACATAAGTTGCAGGCGACTAGATGTGGGTGGGAGAGAAAAAAATGGAAGATGGCCTTTAGAATATTGGCCTGAACAGAAGGATGAATGGTGGTGCCCTTGGCTTCGGTGGAAAATACTGAGAGGAACAGCTTTGGGGCGGGGAGGGGGGAGGTGAAGAGTTTGAAATGCTCTTTGATATCCAAGTGGAAACATAGAAGAGGAAGCTTATATGGAGCTGAGGGAAGAGGTCAGGGCTGACGATGTGCATTTGAGGGTCACCAGCATATGGATGGTGTTTGAAGCCCTGGAACTCAATGAGAGCACCCAGAAGGCACTGTAGATTGAAAGGGGGAAGAGTACTTAGGACGGGGCTGTAGAGCATACTGCCATTTTAAAGGTCCGGGTATGGAGAAGCATCCAGCAAAAGAGACTGAAAAGGGACAGCCCATGATTTGCAAAGAGAACCCACAGAGTGCAGTGTCTCGTGAAGAAAGTATTTTGTGAAGTCTGTGAAGACTGGCAGTTGGCCCTGGATTTGGCAACGTGGTGTAGAGATTGATGACCTTGACATGTGCTGTTGGAGTAGAGCGAGGGAGAAGAAAGCCTTATTAGAGTGAATTCAAGAGCAGATAAGAATAGAGAAAGTGAAAACAGTATAGGCAGCTCTCTAGAGTTTTCCCATGAAAGAGAGCAGTGAAAGGGGGCTATATCTGGAAGGGGTTATGAGGCTAGGACTCTTTTTAAAACATGGAGTAATATAGTATTTTGGCTTATAGATAGGAATGGCCCGGCAAAGACAGAAATACTGATGACACTAAAGAAAACAGGAATAAGTGAAGGAACAACTTGGGTTGGCAAGTGGGGATATCGAGAACTGCCCGTTCTCTCGATAATGACTGTCAGCTTGCACTGGAAATGACACCAACCGTGTAGGCAATTCTTTTTGTGGTAAGACTTTCTCAACAACAGAAGCTCGCCACACTTAGAGTAGCTCTGATCTCATGCACACAAAGAAATCCTGACCTTAGCTAAGAGCATTGGCATGGTGACCGGAGGGAAGACAAGGTATGTGATAGTGATGGTGAGAAGTTGGATGGTAGGGCAACTACTCTGTTGAGCACCCGTTAACGCAGCTACTACTGCTTTTTGTTTGTAGTGGTGGTGTGCTTTTTTTAGGGTAATAATCCTTAAGCGATTTTCCTGTCCAGGGGAGAGATAAGATACGACTTTAGCCAAAACTATCTATTACTAAGATGAATGTGCCAAACTCAAATAGTTATGGCAAATATTTACACAAGAACTTCCTGCACGGTCCGTATTCTGGTGAGTTTGGAGGAGCTGGCAGGAAGAACAAATTCATGAAAGAAAGTCTTCCTTAAGATCTGAGCCTAATAGGCTAAAACTGAGGCTGCTGACGTGTGAGTGACTTTCCGCCACTGCTGCTCAGTGGAGAAGGTCAAAGGAGTTGTTAAAATCCTTCTGTTTCGGTCCTTGTTCATTCTTCCTCACCCACACCGCATGCTTCCTTGAGTAAAAGCAAAAGCACTCGGTGTCCTGCTTCCTTGTTTTGGCTTATGTTGTTCCCTCCACTTGGGAGTGTCTTCACTTCTGTTCTTTAAAATATCTTTCAAAGGTGTAAGATGTTTTACAAGCTTCTCATTTTAGAATTACCTACTACAGCAAATAAGCATAACAAAGCATAGGTTTCAGTATAGTTGTGAGGCTACAATAAAAGTTACCGTGGACGAGGCCCTTGGTGAAACAGTTAACAAGGCCAAACTCCCTAAACGTCACCGTTCTCGAAGCCCAACCCTCGTCTGTCTTCTCTTCTATCTGCGACACAGTCCCCAAAATGAAACAGGGTAATCAGGTGTCTGAGAACCATCTGGTTGGGCTCCACCTTGAACTCACCAGGCCATGGGTGGTGGTAAGGCCCTGAAGTCTTATGAATACTTCAGGTGATTGTCATGCACTCTGAAGCGTGAGAATCTCTAGTTCGGTTCAGTCCTGATGGCCTCCCAGGACATCATCTGCCCCAAGAGTCTTTATGTTGATCCCTTCTGCCCCCATTAACCCACCAGGTTGTAGGGAAGTTCTCGTCCTCCACTAATAGATTTCCTGAGGTTTTCGGTATATAAACATTAGTGTCATTGAAACCCACTTTGTCCACAAAGGTGCTCCTCCCAGTCCAGGTATAATTCGTGGAGGTGGGCTTTTGCTTGAGCACATTAGCAGCCTGGAGTAGTTTTCAAACTGACAAATTATAAGAAATGGGATTTCTATAGCAAGGAGATAGGGTTGCTTAAAAACTACTTTCTAAATGCCAGATTCAGGTGGCAACTGAAAATCCTGAAGCAATAACTTTGATTTCCTGTGCACCAGTTCCTCTTTGATGTGTAAATTTTATCGTGCTGAGCCCACAGGTGACAGTTGTCAGAAATGATCCTTGTGGCTGCGTTTCTGTGGCAGATATCAGTGATTTGACCATTTGTAGTAATAGACTGCAAACCTTTCTTGGCTAGTGAATTGCAGTGCTGAGGTTTGAAAAGTCCTCATATTCAGAAACTGAGTCATGAGTAAGAGAATAAAACCAAAGGAGCCGCATGATTTTGGATAAATTGGAGCAAGTAAAGAAAGATCCCTAAACCCCACAGGTATCAACTATAATAAAGAAGCAATAATGCATAAATGCCTCTGGCTGGCTTGGGGGCCTGCGTGCCAACATACTGACTCAGTGCTGAGTTACCATAAAAACCTCTTGGAGCTGCTTCTGTGATTTGGGCTGAATGTTATAAGCATAAATGAAAAGCATTTGAAGTAGACTCATTTTAGGTCTTTCTAGCCCAGAGAAGTCTCGCGTTTGGAGATCTTACTCTCAGCGTATCAAACATATTAAACAGATTCACAGACCACATTTTACTGAAGAAGAAAAGTAAACCATTTTTACTGTTTGCTTTTTAAATTATTAGCCTATGAGTAAATTATTTAACTCCAACTGGTTGTGATGTCTCAGCGTTTCTGCATACGGAGGAATTCTTGTGAAGTTTTAAAAAGTAGCCTAGGGGCGCCTGGGTGGCTCAGTCGGTTAAGCGTCCGACTCCGGCTCAGGTCATGATCTTGCGGTTTGTGAGTTCGAGCCCCGTGTCAGGCTCTGTGCTGAACGCTCAGAGCCTGGAGCCTGCTTTGGATTCTGTGTCTCCCCCTCTCTCTGCCCTTCCCATGCTCATGCTCTGTCTCTCTCTGTCTCTAATAAATAAAAAACATTTAAAAATTAAAAAAAAAAGTAACCTATACTTTTTTTAATACAGTAGAAATTGCCGACATGTGAAATCAGACAGTTACTAAAAATCAGTATTGTTGCATTCTGGGGAAATGTAATTAACTTTTCTTAGTTTTTATCTTATAGCTTTAAATTTTGATCCCATTACATTTTCTCAGGTCTCAGTATTTTCCAAAGCTTCTAAATAGCTTTCCATTTTCTGAGGATTAAGCTTTAGTTCCATAAAATAAGTTTTGGATAAACTACTTTTTGGATAAATTTGGAAATTTTAATGATTTCTTCACTCGTCATCATTGATTTTGCTACTGGCTGTGGAAATTTGCCACTTTATGCTGTTATCTGCACGTGATTTCTCTCTTTAGTAGGAAATTCACTGGTGATACACTGCTGTTTGGGGGCTGAAGACACCACAGGACTTTGCAATTTCATAGGCTTTGCTTATACTTAACTTTCATAGTAAGATTCGTTGAAAGATGAAATTGACATACATAAAATGAACATGCATGTACCACAGTGCTTGCTCATGGCAGTGCAGGTGCCCAGGAAATGCTAGTTTTCTGCTGTTTCCCTTTCTTTACCCTGAGTTTTCACATTCAGCCATCCAACCCCTTAGTCTCATTAATATTCTCCTATCCCAGGAGAAGGCTCTAATAATGAGTTTTCCAGCACAGAACAGTAATGAGTACTATGTCCTTCAAAGACTACAAATATTCTTCTCGTTAGTAAATATCCCTCTCATCTATGTTTTACCAGTAGGATCATCAAGGTGTGAAGTTGGTGGGGTGTTGTTTCATTTTGTTTTATTTGGGGTCACACAGCTCTGCTCCTCGGTTCCAAATCCTGTGGTGAGAAGCGGAGCCCTGTCACATCACAGACACTCTCATCACGCGTGCGTCTCAGCGTGCGTGTATATCTGTCCCAACCGTATATATATATATATACCATTAGTGTATATAGTATTTTGGGGAGTGGCCTATCTCGTTTCAGCTCAATGCTGTACGTATTATTAAATCAAATGGATATGCATTCAGTTTTGAAGGTCACTTCCCATAGCTGTAAAAAGGAGCAAGTTTTGAACAAATTGCATAAGTCTAGAACTAACCAAGAACAGACCTTTCCCTTTTAATCTCCCCAGCAAGCTACACATGACCGCATATGACTCCTCGTCAGGCTTCCCCTCCTTTCTCCAGCCCTGAGATGCCCCATTCTCTGAATTGTTGTAACAGCCCCTGGCAGTTTCACACAGCTTAGTGCTGGGTTATAGACAATTTCACAGTCTGTAACTGTTCTTTAGTAGCATTCTGTCACCAGAAGAGAGAGAATCTGCCTTCAGGAGCTCTTGCATACCCCTAATACCTTGAATAGGGGAAACGGAGAGAAGACTTCTAATAAATACTCAATATATTCTTTCATTTTGTCCATTTATTCTTTAGGCTCCATTTCTTTTTCTGCATTTTTTTTTAAAGAGTGGCTTTCTCCCATGTTCATCAAACATGGGGTTTTATATTTGACATAATCATTTTGCTTTCTTCAGAAATTAATAACAACACTATAAAACATCGAGAGATTAATATATTTCTGCCTGAGTCATATAAATGCATAGCTTTGTGTATCATTTTACAAAGAACTTCAGTGATTGATTTTTTTCTTTTTTTTTGCCTAGTGTCCCTTTTCTTTGTCTCAAATATGAATTATCTAATATTGTTCCACATTGGGGGTGCCTGGCTGGCTCAGTCAGTAGGCCAAGTGACTCTTGATCTCGGGGTCATGAGTTTGAGCCCCATGTTGGATGTAGAGATTACTTTTTAAAAAATTAAATTAAAAAGTACATGGTATTCAAATAATATTGTTCCACATACTTTCTGTAGGTTTTCTTTTACCTTAATTGCTTTTTGATTATCTAATAAATGATTTTCACTAATGCAAAGTTAAATGTTCTTTTTTTAAATCACTAGCGTTATTATCACAACAGTTCTATACCTGTCTGATGCACTTCGTAAGAATTTCTTAAATGAAAACTTTGACTATAAGGTAAGTATTAATCTGAATGACTATCCTGCCTGAGCTGAAATCTTTCACCTTGTACTTGAGGAAATTACCTAATATATTTTCTTGCTCTTAACAATAGGGAAATAAATTTATTCCACCTACCCTAAATTAATCTTGGGCCATTTTAGTTTTCATTATGAATAATATTAGAAGAGTTTTCATTATATTTGTGAACAAGTGAGGGATTTAATCCTGCTTGCCAACCTATTAGAAATCATAGTGCTTAGGAGGAGGTAGTTCCATGTTGTTACTATAAATTTTCATTCGTCTTTCCTGTATGGTCCTCGCGTGTGACAAAGGTAACTTAGAACATATGTTCTTAAGACATTTTTTAAAATAGACTTTATATGAAGAAAATATTTACAAAGTCAACACATAAGTTCCTTTACTTCTCTATCGTCACATTTTTTAGATTGAATTAATAAAAAAAATACTTTGAAATATAGGTAAAATTCTTTAAGGCAGAACTGTCTATACATCTATAATTTGTTATGCCTAACAATTCACGATAGATTATTTTTTAAATGGGAAATGATAAATGGTAAACCAAGATGGGCAGCGACTGTTTTGGCTTTCCTTCTTAGTGACATTTTATGTTTTTGGCATCTATATTTCTTATTCTTTTTAATTAACATTTTTCATATTAAACATTTAATAAAAGGTCCACATTTGGATAATTAGAAGATGTTTTAAAAAGCACAGTGCAGTAAAAACCAATGGATTTGAGAGGTTGCATAATATATCTTTATATCATATCATACAATAATAAATCAAAATTTCACGATCACAGCTCTACTTTTTTTTAATGTTTATTTAATTTTTAGAGAGTGCGAGAGAGAGAGAGTGAGTGGGGGAGATGCAGAGAGAGGGAGACACAGGATCTGAAGCAGACTCCAGGCGCTGAGCTGTCAGCACAGACCCTGACACAGGTCTTGAACTCACAAACTGTGAGATCATGACCTGAGCCGAAGTCGGGTGCTCAACCGACTGAGCCACCCAGACGCCCTATACCACTCCCTTTTTAATAGTCAAGTTATTTCTATTTTATTCTTATAAATTTCTCTATGTGCCTTGTTACAAAATCAAACTTGGTATATGTCTCTAGTATTTTTTTGGATAAACATCTATCAATGGAATTGTAAAGTTAAAGGTTGTACCAGTTATATTTGATTGCTTATATGTAGGCCAACCTGGAATTACTGACTAAATTAATATTTTGTGAAGCATCTGTTCTTGACTTTTGTTCATTATTTTATTTGGTTTTATCATATTCTTTTTTGTTTGTAAGAGCTCTTTATATATAAAAGATAGTCTTTATAGTGTTTCTCATATTTATTTCTAATTGTACTTGGTGTCAGTGGAGAAGTAGTGTCCTTTCATGATGCCATATATTTGGGTTAAGTTTATTTTGGGGAATTTTATTCTGATCTCTTTGTGATGCTGTTTTTGGCATAAGAAAACTTAGACAAAGATTTGTCTGGGCAGGGAATTTTTATATACTGTCTGAATTTAAAGTAGTTAGCATATCCAGAGAAGTGTATGCCTTTTTTTTTTTTTTTATTCTTCATTAAAAGGAGTTCCAAAAATGAATTCTTACAGGAATAAAGTAACCCAACTTATACCTCATCTTCCATGGAGATACTCAGACATATTATAAGAGAAACAAAGCACCTATCATTTAGGCTATACCAGAGAGCTTATGTAACCTAGGGTATGGCGCTGGCACAGTATATGAATAGATAGTATTAATTTGCTTTACTTCTTTGTTACAGCAAATTTCAAGCATATATAAAAGTAGAGAGAGTAGTATAATGAACCCCATATACCCATATCCAGCTTTGACTATTAAGAACACAGGGCCTGTCTTATTTCAACTATGCCCACATTCCTTACCACTGTTGAAGCAAAGCCAAGATATAATGTCACTTAACCTGTAACTATTTTTGTAACACTATAGCATTTAAATATTTTGTTCTCGTTCTAGATTTGGGATTCCTACTTTTATCTCGCAGTCATTTTTATAAACCAGTTGTGTCTACAATTAGAGATGTTCACACCTTCCAAAAAGAAAAAGGTGTTAGAAAAGTAAGTAGTAGTGTATCACTGGGTGGGATTATGAGGTAAATCAAATGTTGTGCCTTTTAAAGGGTGCCCTTTTAGTTCAAATGATTCTTTAATCATGTCCATAACCAGAAACAACAGTGGAGAGGCAGTGAACAAGAGGACAAGAAAAACTCTTTAATGGAAATTTTGAATTTGTTTACTGTCCTCAGTCTTTCAGGAATCACTATACCATAGAAGCAAATACTAGATATTGATCCAGAGGATACAAAAATGCTGAGTCGAAGGGGCACATGTACCCCAATGGTTATAGCAGCACTATCAACAATAGCCAAAGGATGGAAAGAGTCCAAATGTCCATCTACCGATGAATGGATAAAGAAGATGTGATATATATATATATATATATATGTACATATGCAATGGAATATTAGTTGGCGATCAAAAAGAATGAAATCTTGCCATTTGCAACAACATGGATGGGATGAGAGTGTATTATGCTAAGTGAAATAAGTCAGAGAAGGACAAATATCATCTGATTTCACTCATGTGGAATTTAAGATACAAGACACATGAACATAAGGGAAGGGAAGCAAAAATAATGTAAAAACAGAGAGGGAGACAGACCATAAGAGAGTCTTAAATACAGAGAACAAACTGAGGGTTGCTGGTGGGGTGTTGGGTGGGGGGATGGGCTAAGTGGAAGAGGGGCATTAAGGAGGACACTTGTTGGGATGAACACCGGGTGTTATATGTAAGTGATGAGTCACTAAATTCTATTCCTGAAATCGCTATTACACGATATGTTAACCAACTTGAATTTAAATTAAAAAAAAAAGATATAGGTAAAACAAATGTTATCTAAAAATATAGATGAAATCAAGAAAAATGTTGGTTCAAAATAATTACAACATTTACCTTAAATATTTATTAAACAGTAATAAGGTGGGAAAAAATAAAATTAAAAAAATCAAATAAATTAGGAGACAGATCTGTTTTATTAAAGGATTTATACAAGGATTTGCATTAGAAGCATTATGACACCTACATTAAACATCTTTAATTGAAAACATAGTGTCTTTGGGGCGCCTGAGTGGCTCAGTCAGTTAAGTGTCTGACTCCTGATTATGACTCAGGTCATGATCTCACATTTTGCGGATTTGAGCCCTGTGTCAGCCTCTGCGCTGGCAGTGTGGAACCTACTTGGGATTCTCTCTCTCTCTCTCTCTCTCTCTCTCTCTCTCTCTGCCCCTCCCCTGCTCACATATCCTGTCTCTCTCTCTCTCTCTCAAAATAAATAAACTTTAAAACAAACAGAAAACATAGTGTCTTTATTTTATTTTTTTCAGATAATATTTTTTAAGTAATCTCCACACACAACATGGGGCTTGAACTCACAATACCGAGATGAAGAGTCACATGCTACACCAGCCGAGCCAGCCAGGCACCCCCAACATAGTGTCTTTTAATTCAGAATGATAGTTTATATCCTAAAGAGACACAAATACTTCTTTGTTCTGAAGTCTATGTACCAGGTTTTCTTTTTGTTTTATTTCAGGTATGGTGACATGCGCGTCACAATGGGTTGTGAAATATTTAGCATGTGGCAAAACCTAGGTAAGTAATGGAAAGAGAAGCCACCTCCATTGTAGGTGATCACTGTGCTTTATGTCTATAAATGAAGGACAATTCACCAATGATAGCATTTGAAACCAAGTTTCTAAATCAATAGTAACCATAGAAAGTAATTGATATTTTGACATTGAATACGCTTATAACTATTTTTTAAGTTGCTATCTGTCTGAAAAATCACCTTCCCTTTGTGTGTTTCATGATTCATGAACAATAAATTTTATAATCTACCAATGTGCCAATAATACACACGTTTTTACAATGAGCTAATGTTTCAGAATTTGGGATTGTAATGACTCAAAATTTCTAGAACTCTGAATTGAGGCTGTGAATCAGAACAAATTTAGAATTAACTTGATGAAACATTGGCTTGTGCACCAATACTCTTAAAAACTTGACACCATGGACCTATATCATAAAAACTGTAGCCAAAGGATTTTAAAGCATCTGCAGTTGCTAAGAAACTATTAGATTCTGTTTTGTTAATCTGACACAGCAGATAGAGCATTTTACTCCAGTAAATTGATGACCCAGACCTGGTTGCATAGGAAAGAATAATATTTGGAAAATAAATTGTTTTATAATCTCATTGGCATAGGGTTTCTTTATGGAGATCCAACTTAATTTTGTATGCTAACTGTGCAAGTTTATAGTATTCATTTACTATTACTGCATTGTAAATTTCTGCTTGTGATTCATTAAAGTGATAAGCCTATTTGAATTGAATATGTAATGATCTAAAAGTCTCTTTTCTCTTGGGCTCATCCAAGCACAACTTGGAAATGGCAGGATTTGTTTTCTGTAAATGAAAATAGAACCATTATCGTTTTACTTCAATTCATGTGACAGGATGATTTTTGACCAGGATCTGTATATATACATAGCAATATTTATAGCACTTGGACGAAGCCTTGTTACATATAATTGAGCCCCCTGTTCAGTGCTTGCTGGTAATTTCAGCAAATAAGTGAGCTGGCATCTTGAACGCAATCTCCACCTGTCTAAAACCAGCTAGAAGAAGTCTGTGATGAGTCTTTAGATTCAGCTCAAAAATAGCGTCAGTTTGTCTTATCTGATGAGTACTCCTCTCAGTCTTTATGTTTTGTTAATTCTTTGTGTTGTTTTTTAAAAGCAAATCAAAGCCCTGTAGTGCCCATATTGCATTTGGCATTAATTTAACAAGATGTTTTCTAAAGAATGCTGCCCTGAAATTCTGTTGTGGTTGATTAAACCCTTGTTAGAGCTCAAATGATAAAACCAGGATAGATTCATTTGAGTTACCAAAATGTTAGAAAACATGGCAGGTTTCCCCTTCTAGATGAATATTAGCCTTCCTAATGGTTATGTAGTTGTTTCCACATAAATCAGTACTCACGCCAGGATAGCTATGCACTTAGGGCCATGACCATTGGCTTGTTAAATAAAGCTGGTGCCTTTAGTCTCCCTAAAGATGTCATCATATACTTGATAAACTTTCCCCAGCTATTTTGTCTTTAAAACAAAAATATTTCTACCTCTCTGGTTTTTATGTTAAATTATTTCTTTGTTTCCCTCAAAAATCTAGACACTGTAGAAAATCTCTGGAACACATTGGTCCCCCCAACACATTATCATGGCAGTAGTCTTTAGAACATTGGTACTCAAATGGACCAGGAGCCCCAGCAGCATTGCTGGGAGGTGGCAAGAAATGGAAATGATCTGGCTCCCCTCCCCAGACCTCCTGAAACAGAATCACTGAAAATGGACACAACTGAGTTTTAACAGGTTCTCCAGATGATTGACTAGAGATTGAAAAGCCCTACTTTTGATATTATCCCCTTTCTTTGTTTTCCAGCCCTAAAGACTAGCTTTAGCTTACTACTAGCAATCTGTTAGAAAAGCCTCATTATCCACTCGTCAGTTGATGGGCACTTGGTCTCTTTCCATGATTTGGCTATTGTCGAAAGTGCTGCTATGAACATTGGGGTACATGTGCTCCTATGCATCAGCATTCCTGTGTCTCTTGGGTAGATTCCTAGCAGTGCTATTGCTGAGTCAAAGGGTGGATAAAGAAGATGTGGCACATATCTACAATGGACTACTACGTGGCAATGAGAAAAAATGAAATCTGGCCATGTGTAGCAACATGGATGGAACTGGAGGGTATTATGTTAAGTGAAATAAGTCAGTCAGAAAAAGACAGATACCATATGTTTCCACACATAGGTGGACTTTGTGAGACTAAGCAAAAACCAGGGGGAGGGGAAAAGGGGAAAGAAAAAAAAGCCACAGAGAGGGAGGGAGATAAAACATAAGAGACTCTCAAAGACTAAGAACAAACTGAGGGTGAGGGGGATGAGGGAGGGGGGAGAGGGGGTGACGGGCATTAAAAAGGGCACATGTTGGGATGAACACTGGGTGTTATATTTGAAAATAAACTATTATAAAATAAAAATAAATAAATAAAAATAAATAAAAAATAATAAACACACACACACAAAAAAGAAAAAAGAAAAGCCTCATTATACTCAATACAAATTCCCAGCGTGACATAGTTCAGGTACAGGGTGAGTGTAAATTTTCACTTCATTCTTTGGTTTTTGCATTATTTCACTAGAGTTGTGTCCTGACTTTTCTGAGACTTCCAAAACATAAGGTAAAATTTAAAGGTCACTGCTATTGTACAACAACTAGAATTGGGAAATGTTCAGAAGTGTTAATGCCTCTCTTGCAACATAAATTTTTACAAAGTGATAAGAAAAATTAAGGATTCAGAGTACTATTTTAAACCCCTGAAAGTCCTTAAGTCAGCTTGTTACTTAGGAATATGAAAATATATTTATTATAATTTGGTTTATCAAATGAGTCACATTGAGTATTTAGAATGCTAAAGAAGATTTTATTCAGATAATTATAGATGTACATTTCTTAATGGAACAGGCCAACAAATTCAATTTAATGTAATTCATAAAGCACTGGCTATGTGCAAGTTATTTAAGGAGCTAAAAGAAAAAAGGGTTCATGCCTGTCGAGAGCTTAGTTTGAAAATGTTACATTTTAAGCCTTTTGTCCAGTTTCTGTGGGACAAGAAAAATCTTGATAAAAACCAATCACAATGTTTTAGTAAAGCAAGTAAGCTTTATGATTTTATAAATCAAGATCTTCAATAGTTTTTAGTAGATATAAAAAACACTAACTTTTAGAAAATAAATTGCAGAGAGGAAATAATGTTCAGAGTAATTAATACATTTTTTGCCATTTGAAACTACCCAGTTAGTCTAATACAGAAATAAAATTTTACTGAACAATTTTTTTATTATTATTTTAGAGAGAGAGAGAGCTGGGGAGAGGGATAGAGTGAGAAAGAGAGAGAATTTTAAGCAGGCTCCATGCTCAACATGGACAAGGGGCTTGATCTCGTGACCCTGGCTGGGATCATGACCTAGGCCGAAATCAAGAGTCAGATGCTCAACCAACTGAGCCACCCAGGTGCCCCTGAACAATATTTTTTAATCAGACTTCGGTTATTGATATTTACCTAGAAGTGTGGAAACTCCTTCAAATGCTAGAAGCTAGGTGGCTTTTCCATTCTGTTGAGGACAAGGAATAAACGGTCCATGTAATTTTATCTGCTTTTAAGCACAAAGCTGTGCGATTTTCAAATCTTATCATTATATCCCTAGATTTACCTATGAACAATGAATCATACACCAATTATAGGTTTAATTTTTTGAGGACCTGCCATACTGTATTCCACACTGACTGTACCATTTTATATCCCCACCAACAGCACACAAGCGTTCTGGTGTCTCCACATCCTTGCCAACACTTGTTCTCTTCTCTTTCTCTATTTTTGAGAATAGCCATCCTAATGGGTGTGAGGTGGTATTTCCTTGTGGTTTTGATAAACTAATTTACTTTTGAAGAATAAAGACCCAATAGTGAAAAGTGAACACCTTTTCTTAAGTGTGTTATTCCTTAGTATTTTCATTTCCAAGTAGAAGGACTAAAAATGTTCTGTCAAGAGAAGGGGGAAGGCATAAATCACCCCCCACAAATTTTGTGCATTAGCACTATACTTATAAGAATAGTCTACAAGGAAAGAGGTTAGTCTTGATTACTGTGTCCCACCTTTGGCATTCATCATGCTTCAAGGTTAAGTTTTTTCTTACTATTTTTAGTTGAACTAACATTCTTACTAAATATAAAGTGGGCTCTTTTTTCCACATTTGCAAACACAGTGTCTTGTAACTGCTGCAGAAAAATCAATACTTTCCTAACAGGCTGTTCTGTGCCCATAAATATAAAACTCCAGCAGCCCAAGTAGCAGATGCCCTAAATACTTCAAAACAAGACCATGTGGCTGACAGTTAGAGATGGAGAAAGTATACTAAATCTTCGGTTTAAAAAGAAATCATTTAAATAAAATTTATTTTGCTATTGTCATACATAGCTCAAAATTGTGCTTTGCTGATCAGGGAGGAATTAGGTTTTCTATAGTGGAGCGCCTGTGCAGGTTTGCACAGAGTCTGTATTCCCAAACTATGTTTTTAGCAAATAAGGGTAACCTCATGCATTCCTGCATAGTGATTTAAATATAGGTGTGGCCTGTCTACTGTCAGTAGAAAATCAGGCTACTAAATATACTGTATGGACTTAGTTTGGATTGTGATTAAAAGAAGCCAACTATAAATGACATGTTTGAGGACAGTCAGAGAAATGTTAATGTAGGGTAAGTTTTAGATTAAGGAATTATTGTTTGTCTTTGTTAGGTGTGGTAAAGTCATTGTAATTCTCTGTGTGTGTGTGTGTGTGTGTAAATAATGTCCTACGTAAAGAGGCTTACTGATTTGCATACAAGTAGAACGATATGATATCTCAGACTTGCTTTAAAGTACCCTAGAGCAGGGGAAATAGTAGGGGTGATAGATGAAACAGGATTGGCAAAAACGTAGATAATTATATGGGGCACCTGGGTGACTCAGTCAGTTAAGCGTCTGACTTTAGCTCAGGTTATGATCTCACAGTTCATGGTTTGAGCCCCACGTCGGGCTCTGTTATGACAGCTCAGAGCCAGCTTCAGAGTCTGTGTCTCCCTCTGTCTCTGCTCCTCCCCCACTCATGCTTTGTCTCTCCCCATCTCTCAAAAATAAATAAACATTGAAAGAAAGATTTGTTTAAATTGGAGATAATTATTGAAGCTCAATGATGGGCATGTGGGGATTTGCTTTACTATTCTTTATAATTTTATGTACATGTAAAATTTTTCTTGGTAAAACAAGTGTTTTATTGAAACATAATTAACATATAGTTAAATTAGCTTCAGGTATACAACATAGTGATTCAGCAATTCTGTATATGACTCAGTGCTCCCGAGAATAAGTGTGGTCATCATCCGTCACCAAACAATTCATAGTAAAACATTTTTAAAAGAAGAAAATCAGGTTGTAAAATGTCTATAAATAGAAGAGTTTTTTTTTTTAAAGGAGATTCAAAAATACTCAGGCAAACAGTGATAAATAAAATAAGTGCATACTAATGCTGCTCCTGATTAGAAAGGGCTAAAGGATGCCAGGCCCAGGAAAGATTAAAAATGAAAATCATAAAGTAGCAACTCTGAATCTCATTTCACCAGGCATGGGAGGACTATTCAGGCTGGCAGGGAATTCAGCTTTATTTTGTCTTTCCTGCCATTTCTATCCCCTCTCCGCCACACATACCCAAAGGCTGTGCAAAGATTTGGTGTCTTACACAGTTTCAAAACCGTGGGGAGGCCCTCCTGGTTATTGGTTACATGAAGCATACATGGTCCCTTCAGTTCATGGCTCTGTGGGGGCACAGCAGCCGTGGTAGACCCAGAATGTCTGAGGTCATCCCTTAGAGGCAGGGTCATGGAATGGGTGGGAGGCCTGCTAATCTCAGGATGGGCTGGAAGTCTCCTTCACTGTTTCTCTTTCTTCCTGTCTTTTGCCAGAATATCATGAATAAGCATTGAGCGGGTTGGGCTTTTCCAAATGACAGTATGAGTTTTTGAGTTCAGGTTGCTTCTGCTTTCTGCCCTGATAAAAATAACTGAGGAATGCAATCCCAAATGCTGGCTGCTAGTTCCCTGCTTGAAATGTGTATATTGGGAGGATAGGGGAGATACAGGGAGAAGAACTAGGGATTGATGTTTCTCTGTGCCAAGTGAGCTTGTTCAGTCTTGAAAGGACTCATTCTTTTGGAGGCGAGTATACAAGGTTAGATTAATAAGGAAGTTTCTTCTGATGAATGAGAGGGAAGTGTTCTTGCTTGAATGAGGAGAACTAAGGAGTCCCTTGGGAAAGATAAAATTGTGCCTGGGTCACAAAGAAAGGTAGGAGAGCAAAAGGAATTATAAGCCAAGTTTATGCCTCACACATAATGGATATGAATAAGAAATTAAAAGATGGTGAAACACAAATTAGTTTTAACGAGACCTCGAAGAAAAAGGAAAAGAGTATGTGGCTTCAGGGTTGGAAAGGAACAGGACTTTCAATGGGCTGGGGCTGCGGCTTATGTCCCGCTGATGTCCCATAGCACAGAGGAAAAGGGATAGGGAGGCACGTGGTGAAGATGCCGCACTATCTCTAGGCACCTTCCAGTCACAAAACACAGTGACTTTACCATCACCAGCTTGGGTTTGCCTGTGTCCGATCTCATCCATCATTTCCCCCCCCCCCAATCTCCAAATGTTTCCTTTCATTTTCTTTGAAAATCCCCTCTAAGGTCAGTATACATTTAAACTCTATATTTGTACCCTGGTTTTATATATATCCAAGCTCTTCGGCCACACTCATGCCTTCTAGTATGGAAAACAAAATAGAGAAATTGATAATTAATGCAAATGTAAAAGTATGTAACTCCAAAATGTGCAGGTAACTCTGAATGGTATGATTTTGTGGATATTTGACCCTTGCATAACAACAGACCAAAGGTAGAAAAGAATAAGGGGAAAGTGTGTTCTTGCATGAAGCCAGCTCTCTTCTGCTCAGCTTCCCAACCTGTTCTATGGGTTTTAAATGGAAGCTTTCAGTGTCACGTGCTTCAGATGCTAACAGTTAGCGCTTAATATCAAAATAAAACTCTGACATGTAGCATAGATGATTGGTGAAATGAACTGAACTCAACCGAACTGAATTTCATTTGCTAAGTGAAATCATCTGTGTCTACCCCACCCCCCACCTTCCTTTCCTCTGAAGTATCAGTATCATACCTTTGTGCACTTCTGTAATTATACCATTTTGAGTTCACTGTCATTACATTGTAGTCGTTTTAGAAAATTGTTACTTTTTTTTGGACTACCATTTAGTTTTTTATTTAGGCTGTGTGTTTATTATGTTTAAAAACATAAGAAAAATTATATGATGCAGGGACCACTTTTTTTCATATATAAAAACTGCCTATAATTTTAACCACCCAAAGATAATCTTTGTGGTTAATGTTAGGGGATAAATCTTCTTGACTTATATATATGTATATGTATCTTCTTTCTAATGAAGGAAGTACCCATCCATACTGTATTTTACCTTGCTTTTTCTTTTTTTTTAAATTTTTTAAGTTTGTTTATTTTTGAGAGAGAGAGAGACAGACAGACAGAATCTGAAACAGACTCCTGAGCTGTCAGCACAGAGCCCGATGCGGGGCTCGAACTCACAAGCCCTGAGATCATGATCTGAGCTGAAGTTGGACACTTAACCAATTGAGCCACCCCGGCGCCCCATACCTTGCTTTTTCAATTAATCATATTGAGAAACTTGGCCTATTATCCTTCCTAACCTTCGTTTTTAGTGACTGCATAAAAATTTTAATGTGTAACTATATAATAGTATACATAACCAATTCCTGATGATTTAACTTTTGGTGTCATTTTAATTCATCATTTTTAGCTTGTGTAATTTTTAATGGTATCTTACAGCTTTTTTTTTTAACTGTGAAAAAGTAAATCCCTAGTTTTTAAATAAAAAATGATGGAGAAATATTAATCAACATATGGAAATTTACTGTGTATATATCTGCTTAGGGAAATATTTTCTTGCCTGGAGAGACAACTCTAATTGAATATACTTGTGACAATCATTTAAAATACATTTACTAATATAAATTTTCTCAAATCTTCTTAAGATTGATGTACTGAAACTCAAATGTTTTATTCAATTTAGGAGAGCACAAGCTTCATTTTATTCCTGCCTTGATTGGCCCATTCCTAGAAGTGACCTTGATACCGCAGCCAGATCTCCGGAATGTCATGATTCCTATTTTTCATGACATGATGGACTGGGAGCAGAGGCGGAGTGGCAATTTTAAACAGGTAGGCGGACGAGCTTCTCAGAGCAGTTGGAAGAGTTTCAGTTCTGCTTGAATATCTCTGAGCTACCAGATTCAACTCTGAGCTGGGAAATAAATATCAAACAGGCTGTCAAGGGACCTAGATTCCAGGCGGCCTGCCTTCTCCCATTCATATGGCCTTAGTCACCTCTCCAGTCTCTCTGAGTCTCTGCAGAAGCCCTAAGATCCCTATGAGCTGAAAAATTCTGCAATTTTCAAGTCTCCTTTTAAGAGCTGGCAGAGATTCTGTTTGTTCCCAGTTGGCCACAACACAGAGGAATCAGAAGGTTAATGATTCTTAAAATCACTGACATCTCAGTGGTTCGCACATTGCGTCTGGTGAATGGCTTGGTTTTGACCATTTGATGCACAGTATGTTCTATTGCTTTTTGCTTGAAGCATTGAGAATTAATTTAAACAGGAGAGCAGTGGAAATTCTTGCAAAGGAGATTCTGGAGAGATGAGCCTGGAGAGATGAGCCTATCATTTCTTATCGACATAGGTTCTGCTGGCTCTGCTCCAGTTTTGGAAAGAACAGATGTTTTTATTACAAAACCAGATCACGTAAGAAATCAGCTGCTTTTGCCATGCCAGGTCACTCAAGTTGGAGACGGTAGACCTTCTTTCTGTCCACACCGTCACTGCACTAACTTGTGTGCACTCACCTGTGTGAAGGATCTGTTGCCCTCTCATGCTTCTCCCAGTGAAGCCTCTCTCAAATTTTGGAAGTGATTGTCAACGGTCTGAGCAAGCTGAATGCATACACAGGACCCTCCCACTGCCAGAAGCATGGCTTTCACCTGTATCCATATCTGCATTTTTTTTCAAGGAAGCTAATCAGTAAACGAAAGTCTATTTTAAAATTGTACTATTTTGGTGGGGGAGGGGTGCACTGTCCTTCCCTTTTGTCTTCATACCCTTATTGGAATTTGATTCAAAGGAATAGCTGAGCCCAGTCTTTGACAATGTCAAATATCGCTCCCAGTGTGTCTCTGGCCATGCAGGGATGTTTCATTTTCTGTCTCTGCTGCCTCAGACAGATGAAGGGGCTATTTCTGCTTTCCTGATATTCAAGGCCCAAAGGATTTACATTCTCGAAGATATAAATGTTTTGACTACAGTTTTTCAGGAAATATGTCCTTTCTCTCTCATGTAGCTTATTGCTGACTTAGAATATTTCTATGGATCTACCATCTGTACATGGATAAGGCAAGTTCTCATCTTGAGCAGAGATTTAGGGCAACCTCGAACTGTTTTGAGAAAGAAAATAGATATGAAACACATCAAAGATTTAAATTAATGTCTGTGGGTATGTTACTTTGCTAATGTTCTTACACATATAGTGATTTTTTTAAAAAATAAATAAATAAGTAGGACTTGCCAGTTTTTATAGTTCTTAAAAAAATTCTCCTGTTTAAGCTGGGCTGTTAGCATTTGTGTTTGAGTCAACAAATAGATAGATGTCTTTGGTGGAAGCAAACGCTACCCTGCCGGGAGTTTGAAGTCGCGTTGCTCCATCTAAATTAGCCCCCTAGAATTCCAAGGGGCTGTCTGCTATTAACCACAGCTTATGATAATGTTGCTTTCACAAAATTTGCTGTGGCTTTTCCCCTTGCAGACATTGAACATGTTTCAGTTTGCCTAGAAATCCCACTTTGTGAAGGGAAAGAATGGGAGTAATATTTGGTTATGTTTCAGGTGGAAGCCAAGCTAATTGACAAACTGGATAGCCTGATGTCAGAAGGCAAAGGTGATGAAACATACCGTGAGCTCTTCAACAGTATGTGAGTAATATGTTTGTCTCAAGTTGATTCCATCCAGAGGATTTGGTGTCCGTGCTAAGCGGCTGAGAACTACAAAGACAGCTTGGGTCTCAGGAGTGCTTTGTCTTTGTGGAGTGTGAAATAAAGGATAATTGCTGAACTCTGGCGAATGGATCTTATTATGTTGATGATTAGACAAGTCTCCTTATTTTAATCTCTGATTAGGTCAGGGCACATGCGTTATGTAACAAATCTCACTCTTTTCAAGCCCAAGAATTAAAACCAGGCTGCAAGATAATGATTTTAAGTATGGATAATGGGGAGGGGGATGTGGGAAATGGTGTGATTCTCGAGTTCATGTGCAATACTTTCCAAAGCCAAAACTTGGCTGATTTGTTGTTGGGGAAACTAATGTAATTAGCATGTTTTTCAATACTTGATTTAATTCATGGATACCGATTGCTCACTCAGCATTATTAATTGGTGTCTAAATGTTTCTTACTAGAATATCACAGAAGCAAGTCATTTTTAGTAAATTCTCTGGTTTGGATTTGAGTGGAGGCTAAAACAACACCAGAGTTTGTAAGGGGACTTTGAGGTGTCCTTACCGACAGAATGTGACCACAGTGCAGGATGAATTGCTTATACTAAGGTTTCATCTGCTGTGTGAGATGGCTGGAGAGGATATGTACGGATGTTTTAATATTTTAGGATTTTAATTCTAACACTTGTTTTCTTTACATTTTCTGTGGATCTCAGTCATTTTCAGTCCTAGGATATTGATAAAGTGCTTCTTTTTGAAGGAAGGACTACCTCATTGTGCTTGGTAAATGTTTGCAGTTCTTTCAGAAGTACAAAAATAATTCAGCAATACCTTTTCTATTACAAAATATACTCTTGTATTTGTGCCCAAGCGTCACATAAAACTAATGCTTTTGAGGCACCTAGGTGGCTGAGTTGGTTAAGTGTCCAACTCCAGATTTCACCTCAGGTCTTGATCTCAGGGTTGTGAATTCAAGCCCCACATTGGGCTCTGTGCTAGGCGTGAAGCCCACTTTAAAAAAATCTATTAATGCTTTAAAACCGATAGCCAGATGCAAAGTTGTATAATGCATTTTATGATTAATTTAGAAAAGTAGATATATTAGTATACAGGTTTAGAAAGTATTATTAGTGACTGATAGATTTCAACTGGCCTGATTGAAAATCATCCCCAAAGCTTTTAGGAAAATTACATTCAAAGGAAAAGCCAAGAAGGGGTATACAGATTTCCTAGTGTGGTGGTGGGTGATGATAAAATACATTCTTTGTGCTGAATCCTGAACAAAACCATTTTCTTCTGATACTGTAATTAAACCGGAACTTTTCGTAATTATTCACCAAGCCCTCGTTCATTCTAGTGTACAAAGCGTCTGTATTTCATGACAGCTGGAGTTTAGCAAGAATTCTGATTAAAACCTCATCCAGTGTAATAAATTGCCTTTGAAAACCGCTCTCGTTTCAGTTACTAGTCCTTGGTTTGAACAAAGAACTAAAATGAGAAAGCACTCAGCGAAATGAATCTCTTGAGATTTGTGATTAATTATTTATAATAAATACACAAGATTAATAAATACATCATTTTATAGTGCCTCTTATCTAATTTAATAAAGGCCTATAGCATGGAATTTGGATTGCTTGTGTATAAATGTAGCTTTGAAACAGAGGATGTACCTTGACATCAGAATCAAACCAGTAATTAATATATTAAGCCTCTATAGTTAGGACTGTTTTAAGGTGCCTGATTCATTCAATGGAGATTATTTTTCTTTTGTGATTTTTAGCACATTATTAGAAGTGTTACTATAAATATTTTTCTTTCATGCCTTTATAATCAGCGTATTGGGATTAAATAAAACCTAAAAGTAATAATTAAATATCATTACCACCTGAGCTCAGAAAAGAACGTGAGAATGTAGCTGTATTTCAGGAAACAATAAAATGCTTTTTTGGCAATAGAAATCACAATGAATTAGTATAAGCACCATGAGTCACAGCACACGTTATGAATTAGGAACACACACCGTCATGGTACAGGCTCTCATTTGCTCTCTGTAATTCATATCTAAAACTTCTTAAAATTTGCTCAGAAGCCGAAAATAGCTCACTGCTTCCTCAAAATGTAGTAGTTGCCCAAATAGCCTCTTTAGAAGGAGACTTGAACTTTGTGTAGCGGTTTCCTTCCCAAGAGCCCACTTCACCTTTCTCCAACCCGTAACGTTACTTTTATTTACCCATACTACATCTTTTTGAAATAAGTAGGAGTCAGGATTTATTGTTTTCGATAATGCTGAAATTGTAGGGCATAGACACCACTAGTGATAGATCCCAAACAGAGTATCAGAACTACATTCTAATTGCCCTGGCTCTACTTGGTTCACCCATTGGGTTTGATTTATCGAGCACTGTGCTGTGCCATGTACTCTTCTGGGGCTGGGGACGCTGCAGTGACTCTGCTGTAGGAGCGCACAGTAGGGTGCTTTCCAGAAGAGATACCATCCCTCTCGCTTCTTCATATGTTGCTCTAACTAATTAAATAAAACTCCAGATTCTTTCAGGGTCTTTATTTAGTGATGACACATTTAATTTTAGTTTGGAGACAGAGCATTAGCTATGCAAGACGTATTTTAGGTATCTCACTCTTTGGATTAAGAGGAGCATGGACAGACACAGGTGTTTTATGTAGGTGTGATGGCCTCCATACTATTGGGTTATGATAGAGAAGTAGATTTAGGGTTAAATCCTACTTCCCCCTGTTGATGTTCTTTCATTTGTTGAGCATGTCATCCTACAGAACAGTGATCTGTCCTGCTCTCCAGTGTCATGAAGGCCCATTGTCTGTCAATTAACAATAAGAAATCACCTTTCATTGTTATAGAGGACTTCCCTGTGTACTCAACATGGACCCATGTGCGTGATTATAGACCAAATGATAATACCTGGTCTCAGGCAAATTATCTAGAAAGAGTTGTCTCTTCTTGCCGATAGGTGCCCCTTCTCATTTGTATCAGGTAAACTGGGAGAACAAGCTTCTGGACAGAAAGAACACGGCTGGCTGCCAGGTGTATTGGGTTCTAGACTTGGCCCTAACCTTTGAGTCTGAAATTAGTCAAGGAAGTGGGATCTGCAGGGCTGTACCTCTTCTTACAAGAGGGTTATGCAGCTCTGAGTTTTCACTGCATTAAGAGGCTGTGCAAATTAATGAAATTCATGCCCACAAAAGAAGTCTCCATGTATTTTTAGAATTATTACTTAACTTGAGTTCTTTGTTTTTCAGCCTGTAAAGTATATGAGGTGTGGGCTGTCACTTGGGGAAATTTCTACATCTTCCTGCGTTACATTGGCATTTATTTGAATACTTGGTTCAATACCAATTTGGCATTTAAGCTCAAAACAGGTGCTGTTCAGAGGTGTTTTTTTTTTTTTAAAGAAAACACATTTTAAAAACCTAGGGGACCTTTCCTGGTGAATTAGTCAGGCTCCATCCCTTCGTATGCTACTTCTCTTCCTCCCTCCCCCAACTTAATCTAGGAAGCAATTCAGAATAAACTAGAAAAGCAAACAGTCAGGGATGCACAGGCAACAGATGAGAAGACAAGACAGAAGGCTGGGCACTGGAATGGCAATAGCAAGAAGAGGGAAGAAAAATTGAGAGAGAACATAGCCATAGGAAGGAAAGGAGGGGGGAAGGAAAGGGAAAAAAAAGGGAAGGGAAGGGAGGGTGAGGAAGGAAGGAAGGAAGGAGGGAGGGAGGGAGGGAAGGAAGGAAGGGAGGGAGGGAGGAAGGAAGGAAGGAAGGAAGGAGGAGGAGGGAGGGAAGGAAGGAAGGAAGGAAGGAAGGAAGGAGGAAGGAAGGAAGGAAGGGGAAAGCAAGCAATCAGGCTTTGGCAGAATAGCTTTTTTTCTTTAACGTTTATTTTTCCTCTAAACACAATATATAATTGGCTTAGATTGCACTTGTGAGAAATGTTTTCTCTCTCGGTTATTCCTGAAACCAAGATGAAAGGGAAACAAGATTTTAGACAGAAATGATCATTAAATTCGGAGGGGAAGGGAAGGATCCTCACGTTGCCATGCCTATGTTCTTACTTTTATCTTTTGGGGAAAGTTTAGTCATAAAGGCTTTGCCAAGTGTATGCTTAATTTGCCAAGGGGCAGGAGTGCAAGTCAAACCGATCCTAATTATTCTGATTGTTATTATTTTGTGTTTACATAGTGCCTGTGCTCCAAGGTGCTTAAGATTAGGGAAGACGTAGGAGGAGAGGTGAGGTTTGGCACTTGTCATTGATCTGCTGTAACTACCACATAGACAGTCCTCTGTGATTAATGACACAGTGAATGAAACTGTTGAGTGAGTGCACAGATAGTACAATATGTATTGAGTGGGCAAATGTGAAGGGAAGGGAAAAACGCAAAACGTCATACCGTCTGTGCAAGGATTTTCCTCTAGCAGTTGCATTGCAGTAAAATTGTCTGGATGAAGATGCATGCCACTGAGAGGTAGGAAAACATTCTTATGTGACTAAAGCAAGATCTTATTTCAAAGTAAACTTAGAGTTACTCTTGTTTTTGCTTTTCATAGTGTTATTTGCTGTGGTAAGGCTCAAACCTCTGTCAGTGTGAGAAAGAAGCTAGGGGGAAATGTCTTTGAGCTGCGAGGTGCTTGTATGTTTTGAAAATATGATTATATGCATGTGTTCGTATTTTCTGACTTGGATAATCTGAAAATCAATTTGCTTTGTCAATGCTTCCTGGATTAGAATTCCACTATTTGGTCCCTATCCTAGGTAAGACATTGTTTGCAAATCGTGCTACTTGTGAGATGTTGCAGTGGTTGCTAAGGCATTTAAGGTACTGATGAAAGTAAAATGGTTGTCATGGTGACTGATAAAAATAAATGTTGAAAATGCCCTGGGTTCTTTCTTTTCCAGTCTACTAAAGAAAATTGAGCGGGAAACATGGAGGGAAAGTGGCGTTTCATTAATTGCCACTGTAACTCGTCTAATGGAGAGGTTGTTAGATTACAGGTAAGCCAAGTCCATGTTTCCCAGATGCTCTGTGCTCCAGCTAGAAAATCGATGAGTTAGAGTACAGTCAACTTTCCGCTTGAGTTAATTACTCAAAGAGTTGATAATCAACCCACAGAACCTCGTGCAGTAAGATAATGGACTTCTAACTAGCTGGTTCTGAGTTTTTATTTGATTTCCATCCCCCCCCCTTTTTCCTCTGTTTTGTTTTGGTTGACAGTTCTTTCAAAGTCTTAGCAAATTGAGAAGGTTCTCTGAGTCTTATTAGTAAAGGAATTTTTTTTTTTTTTTTTGGTATTTAGACTCAGCCGTAGAACCAGGAGATCCCTCGATTTTCGGCTGAAGACAGTGTAATAGAGAGTTGTATACAGTCCTGCTGCTTTCTTATGAAAGACGGGGTGTTTGTGAAACGCACACTGTTATCTTTTGTAGATGTAATTTTTTTTTATTTTTAAATTATCGAAATGGTTAAAGCATGATGTTTTTCTTTTACGAAGGGAAACCTTCATTCTCATTGTTGATGGCCAGGCTTCCCACTGTTTCTCAACCCATTGGAGGGAGATGTATGAGAACATGTCTTCACTCCTTTTTCTCCCAGAGCACCCTGTCTATTGAGAGGGAGCATAGTCCACCTGCAAGTGAAATTCTCAGCAGGAACTGGTGCTCAGAAGTGTCTGAGCTCTGAACCTCCCCTAAGATCATACAGCCTGGGGCATCTTCCCTGGTCCCCAGAGCCTCTGTCTCAAGGGCAACTCCACCGCAACTAGCAAATGGCCTCGGGTCTCTGACAGTACTTTCCCCATCGCCCTTAGAAGAAGAAATTGTGTTTGCCCCTAGGAAGGAAGTTCTCAGTTCTGACTATTGCTTTCTGTTTTTAGGGACTGCATGAAAATGGGAGAAGTAGATGGCAAAAAGATTGGCTGCACAGTTAGCCTTCTGGTCAGTAAACTATTCCCCTTATTCTCCTTATAACGTTTGTTTTTTCATTGAAATGCTGTTTTGTTTGTTCTTAGTTTGCAATGTGGGTTTATCTCGATGTTTCTTAGAAGAGTTGAGAAGTGTTTTCAAAAGAAGCACAGCAAGCTTCAGGTTGAATTAAGTCCTAGAAAATTCTCAGCTGCGAACATTGCAGAATGCTCCCACTGCCTCCCCCACAGCTCTGTGAGATGAGAGAGGAATACCCTGTGTTGTCCTGTGGCCCTCCTTTACAAATTTCCAGGAGTTTCTGGTTGCTTTCCTAGAAAAAGGCACAGTGTGCTCAGATAGAGGTCTCTTTACTTTTGTGTAGACAGTTTCTTCCTGTCCTCCTCCTTATATTCGTTCTACATTTTAATGAATATTAGTCATCTCTTCTTCTGTGACCAAAGACAGTTTGTATTTAACGCACTAACTTTCACTCTCTAGCTTGTTTGCAAATTAAGTTTCTAATACCACTGTTGTTAAGTTTGGAATTACAAGTAGGATGACAGGATAATTTATCACCCAGACAGGACCTTTTAAGAGTAAAATTAAATATTACATAATAAGGGAAACAGGCTAAACCAGAATTGACCCGGAAAACTAAATCGTATTAACATATCCTCACCACTAACTATTAAATAGGATGGTATTCTCCCCACAGAGCTAAAGAATATCCAGACGTAGCGACAGTCTTTTTTATATATTTTGATATAGGGTATAGTGATGCTTTTGATAGTTTCCCTTCATCAGATTTGAAATACAGGAACATGCGCCCGCCTCCACTTCTAAATTTGTGAGTTCCATGGCTCTTTTTCTTACGTTGCAGAACAGGCGACACCTCACCAGCGAGTCTAAGTCCTTGTACAGACATTCCCATCCTGACTCTGACTGTTTGAATCGCTCACATGCCAGGCTGTTCTCTGTTTGCCGGCCCTTTGGGAATGTTTTTTGCCTCCACTCTCGTTCCGTCTTGTCCTGGCTCGCTGACTTTAGTCTTTCCATTCTGTTTGGTTTATTCCCCCTAAAGTCTGTCTTCAAAGCTCAGGACTCCCGCTCTCCTAGGACTGCCTTGTTACCGGTTCCCCTCATCTGTTTCCTCAGCGCGCTCACGGCCTGTTGCCTCTGCGGTCTGCCTGTGTCCTTCTTTACCACACCCACTGCTTGTTCCCCACTCCGAATTCATGTATTACCTCTCCACCTCCAGTATCAGTCACTAAAAATAGTGAGACTCAAGAGGCTTCTCTCAATCCACATCTTGTTGTACACTTTCTTTCATAGCTTTCTTTTGTCATCAGACCCAACAGTGACCTCAGGCCATCAGGCGAGACGCTTGAGGTCAGCCCACTTACCTCTCCTCTGAGCTCTCATTTCTAACCTTCAGCTTAGTCATCCCTACTTTCAAGGCTCCTCTGTGTGTTTCCCCAGCGTCTTGCCTGCTATTGCCAGCCTTCCACCACATTCGAGATCCTCAGCCCGAGATGCTTCTGTGTCCTTCCTTGTGGATCAGTGTTTGGGAAGAAGAGCCAAGGGCTCTACAAGCTGTCAGTCTTCTTGGCGCGTCTCTTTAACCCCAGCTTTTCCGCATTACTGGTCACAAAGTCTCGCAAATAACCTCAGAGGACAACCTTTACCTTTTTTCCAGAAGATTCTCCGTCCCTTGTGTCCATCTTCCTTCACAGTGCCTTCCGTGTGGAGGTAAACAATACACGCAGACTGTAGGTTCATGTCCTGATTTGGCATGACCGAAGAGAGCATTTCCCTGGATGAAGGAATGAATGCTCTGCCTGAAATGTATGTAGTCCCCCAGTAGGAATGAGCCAGAAAAAAATCAGGGGCCCCAGCAGGATTTCCTCAACACAGAGAATTTAGCCTGCTGGCTTTGCACTGACTAAGAACAGCCTCTCTAGAAAATGTTAATATTTGAGAGCTGTTCTAATTTCAAACTACCACAAGAATGCTTATTATCAGAGTACCAAACATGTAACCTTGAAGCTAATCTTTTTAGCTTCCAGTCCATATAGAAGAAAGTTCTTGATGCTTTCTAGCAATAATATGGGTCCCTTCAGCTACTTACTTTCTCTTAGAGATTTTTCTCAACTCTTTGGAAAGATCATTTCCAGATTGTCTCCGGGAGAGCTCTGGCTTCCTTCACAAGATTGAAGTTAAGTGTAGTGTTAAATTGGTAAATATGCGTAATCTTTGATGTGACTAATACTAGGAAATGTAATTATTATTTTGTTCTTTGTGTCACAAGTTTTGCCAGACATATGTGAAAAAAATCCCATCTGCTGACTGGAGAAATTTCTCCTTCTCTTCAGACCCTTCCTCTTCCTCCTCCTCCTCCTCCTCCTCCTCCTCCCCCTTCCTCCCCCCTCCTCCTCCTTCCTCCTCCCCCTTCCTCCTCCTTCCTCCTCCTTCCTCCTCCTTCCTCCTCCTTCCTCCTCCCCCTTCCTCCTCCTTCCTCCTCCCCCTTCCTCCTCCTTCCTCCTCCCCCTTCCTCCTCTTCTCCCCCTTCCTCCTCTTCTCCCCCTTCCTCCTCCCCCTTCCTCCTCCCCCTTCCTCCTCCCCCTTCCTCCTCCCCCTTCCTCCTCCCCCTTCCTCCTCCCCCTTCCTTCTCCTCCCTCCTCCTTCTCCTCCCCCCTCCTCCTCCTCCCTCCTCCTCCTCCTCCTCCTCCTCCTCCTCCTCCTCCTCCTCCTCCTCCTCCTCCCTCCTCCTCCTCCTCCTTCTTCTTCTTCTTCTTCTTCTTCTTCTTCTTCTTCCTAAGGAAAATGATTCATTTATAGAGCACTTATTTTGTTCTCAAAGAAAGCTGCGTCTTACCAGAAAGCTATTAGAGCAAATCATCCTTTAATAATTTAAGAAACCTGCTGTGCGTTTGTTAGACTTGTGTTGATAGTACACCAATTCCTGCTAATTAAAATGGTTTGGGTTATAAGAAGAGAGATGTGAATTGCATTATTTACTTTGTTTTTTAAAGAATGCCAAGATCTATAGGAGACAAGAGGAAAAGGGGGAGGATAATGGTATAAATTGGAAGGAAAAAATTTTATGATACATTCAACTAAATGTCAGCGCCTCAAGGTTATAAGAGTTCTCCTATTGAAGAATAGACATACCTATTAGGTAGTGGACAGAAAGTACATTTGACAGAAGGTCCTCAGGCTTTAAGCCAAGTACAATTTAAGCAGCCACATTGGCTAGTTTGGTTCATCATCAGAGCCTTGTCTAACTAATCAGTTTCAAAGACTCTTAGAATTCCTGGCCTTTCCCCCTTAAAGAAAACCCATCACTCCTTCAAGCCAACAGTAGCACTGTTCATTTTCCCTTCTTCCCCATACCAGCTAGGATCAGTCAACAATAGTGATAGTGGTTCAGATGACTTGAACAGGGATTTCGTAATGTACAATGATCTGCTAACAAAAAGTGCCCCAGTTAGCCTCACAGCATGCTGCTTGTGCTGGAATCTAATGCCATGTACATTTGTTCCCAAGTTTACTAAGTTGGGGGAGGGCTAGCGTATTTTGCACAGTGTGCTGAAGGAGTACATGAGGAGGTTTATAGCTTATACCTTTAAAAAGCTGGCATAATGCATCCAGGCAAGTCAAAGTTGAATTTTTCATAACTAATGTTAAAACATTTTAAGAGAAGTTTAGTAAGAGCCAGATACTTTTTTGTAAATAAACAAAATATTTTCAGTAAGCATGCCCCTGTAATAATAGTTTGAAATCTCTTATTATTAATCCCTTTTTGTTTTGAATATAAGCTAGAAATACTGAAACTGTAACACAAGTAGGAAACTCAGACTAATACCTTAAAAATAAAGAGCATTTTCATTTACCCTCTTTTACATAATTCCTCAGGGGAAGAAAAAGTGCTTTTGCATTATTTTTATTCATCCTTACCTACAGATGTTAGAAACTTTTTTTCTGTAGAACAAAATACGTTTGAAATCTGAAATTAGCTATCCTTTGAATATCAGTGGTCAAATTTAATAAGCAGATTAATTTGTTACATATATTTAATATTTTTTAGTTGAATAGGCAGTAAAACTAACAAAAACAATAATAGAAGGTACAAAAGAAATGCGAATCAATGGTAGTAACACCCTCCAAGAGTTACTGGCTTATCCAATAATTGCTAGGTAATGTTTACCACAGACAGTGTTGCATTAAAAATATGACACTGGACCTCCTTACTTAATTTTTAAAAGAACATTTATATGGAAAAATGCATCCACTTTCACTACAAAGTGAAAGGCAGCTGTGTGCAGGCCTGACTGTTGAGAAACTACCCATACTTGTTTTCTTTTCTGCAGAACTTCTATAAGACTGAACTGAACAAGGAGGAGATGTATATACGCTACATCCACAAACTCTACGATCTGCATCTCAAAGCCCAAAACTTCACAGGTAATTCTGTCATTTCGCTCAGGCTGGGGGCAGTGGGCTGGACACTGGTGTGATATACATGGAAGCCTCTTTGCTTTTTAGAATCAGAGCTGAGGACTCAAGCATTTCTACTTTAAAATGGACCTTTTTAATTGAATCTATGTTTCTAAGCACACCTTTTTAATTTCTTTATTGGCTTTTTAAACTATATCTCTTGGCATCGTTTTTTAGAGGTTGCTTTTGGAGTTACAAAATACATACCTCACTTGTCAGAGTCTACTTAGAGTTGGTATTTTAACCACTTCAAATTCTAGAACATTATGTTGTAGTTGTTCTGTGTAGTGTCATGTGTGCATGTGTGGAAAACTCTATTGGATAATTCCATAATTTTGACTTTGAACAGTGATAGTTATTTTTAAGAATTTAAGAAGGCTAAATAGTCTATCATATTTGCTCATATATTTACTATTTTTTGCTCTTTCCTCATTCATGGAGGTCCTCCATTTCCCCTTTATCATTTTCATTCATCCTACAGAACTGTCTTCATATTTCTTTTACAGTGTATCAAATGGTAAAGAATCCTCTTCATTTTCCTTCATCTGGATTGTCTTTATTTTACCTTTGTCCCCGAAGGATGTGTTTGCTGGATATGAAATTCTAGACGGACAGTTCTTTTGTTTTGGTAGTTTAAAAATGTCTCTCTACTGTCGTCCGGCCTGCATGGTTTTCAGTGAGAGGTTGGCAGTCATTTATATTGCTTCCCTGTAAATAATGTTGCTCTGGCTGCTTTCAGGACATTATCTTTGGTTTCCACCAATTTCCTTATGATGTATATGGGCATGGCTTTCTTTAAGAGTATCCTATTTGGGTCCACTGAGTTTCTTGAATTTGTAAACTTATTTCATTCTCCAAATTTGGGAAGTTTTTAGGCATGATTTCCTCAAATATATTTTCTTCACTACTCTTTCTGTTTTGGGACCCCAGTGACATAAATGTTAATTTGGTATTGTTCCATAAGTTCTTGGGACTCCGCTCATGTTTCTTGCAATTTGTCTTTTTTCTTGTTCAAATTAGATAATTTCTGTCGATCCATTTCCAAGTCCATTGACTCTTCTCTGCCATTTCTATTCAGCGACTGAGCCCTTCAAGTAAAATTTTAATTTTTAATTTTTGCTTTTTGGTTTTTTGTTTTATTTTGTTTTGTAGCTTCAGTTTCTTTGTAGGAAACTTGTATCTTTCTGTTCAAGAGTGTTCACTTTTATTTTAAGGAGCATGGTTTTAATAGCTGCTTCATAGTATTTATCTGTAAATCCAACATCTGTATTTTGGAGTTGGCATCTGTTAATTAACTGCCTTTTCACTTTGAACTGTGTTTAGTGATCCTGTTTCTTTGAATGTCAAGTAATTTTGGGTCCATCATGAACATTTTGAATACTATGATACTCTGGGTTCTGTTAAAATCTTCTGGAGAAGATGGACTTTTTTATTTCAGCAGTCAATTGCTCCAGTTAGATTCAAACCTCAAGTCCTGAACCACCTTCTGAAGGTTGTAATTCTTATAACGGTATAGTTTTTAAAGTCTCTATAGTACTATTCTGGTCTCACCCACATGTGTCGCCCGAGGAGAGCCTGGGACCTGACCAGTGGTCTGTCAGAATCTTTACTATATTGGTTCTGGTCTGTTCAATGCACGTGCAGCTTGGGACAATGCATTTCTCTAAGTGTCTCCTATTTGTGATTGTCCTCACTTTTCTTGCCTTCTCCAGGCACTGTTGCTTGATTGGAGCCAAATTAGTCAAAGCCAAGTCTTAACCCTCTCCACACTGTGATGCACTTCATACAGTCTGTCTTCCTGGGGGCCAGGCAGTGAACATAAAAAAAGCCCATGGAAGCCACTGCTACCACTGTATTTGTACTCACTGCCCCTGCTGCAGGTTTGCACTGTGCTCCTGGGACTCAGAGGAGGGTCCCAGGTGAAGGCTCAAAAGTACTCCATCCCACAGGAAGGTCCTCTTCTCAGTCCTCTGGCCAGAGGACCTTTCCTTGGTGCTTTTTCTGCCCGTTTCCATTTGTAGTTCCAAGAGACAGGGCAAGCTAAGCCAGAAGATTAGGAAAGGCAAAACAAAACAAAACAAAACAAAAAACCCTATTTTCTTGTCATTCTTTGAGTATTGATTTTCTTACTCTACCCATCTCCTCTTATTTACTTGTCAGAACCCTCCAAGAGTTGCCTTATATATTCAGCCTAGGGTTTTTAGTTACAATCAGGGAAAAATACAACACAAAGTGCTTACTATATCGTAACCAGAATAAGAACCCTTTAACTGGGTTTAGGAACTTAAATCTTAGTCCTTTGCCACAGTGTTCTTTCCAGGAACTCCTGAATTGTGGCCCCTCCTCCAGTTTTACAGGAATGCAATCCCAGGATGCCTGGGTTGCTCAGTCGGTTGAGCATCTGACTCTTGCTTTCTCCTCCAGGTTGTGATCTCATGATTCATGAGTTTCAGCCCCATGTCGGGCTCTATGCTGACTGTGCGGAGCCTGCTTTGGATTCTCTCTCCCCCTCTCTTTGCCCTCTCCCCCGCTCACTCACACATGTGCATGCTTTCTCTCAAAATAAATAAACTTAAAAAAAAGTGAAAGAAAGCAATCCCTTCTGTAATAGTGCCAGTGTTGCCAGAATTTAAATCGTGCCTCCAGCTATGGTTTCACTCTATCAATTAATAGCATCCCTCTTTACTCAGTGTGGAGACCTTGATGTTGTCTTTGGTATCTCTCAGCCACCCTCAAATAACCATTTGCTCATTCCCAACGTTCTGTTCATTTCCCTTCCTGACAGTCTCTCAAAACCATTTTCTCTTCATTGTTCACAGTCATCCCACTGCCTGAGTTAGGCCTTCTTTGTCTCATACCTGGACCGTTTCCTAATTATCACCAGAGTTATTCTCTAGAGCAGGAGGGCAGAAAACTACAACCTGCAGACCAAACACCCGATTTTGTAAAGAAAGTTTTATTAGAACTCAGTCATAATCAGTAACTTGGATATTGCCTGTGGCTGCTTATGTGCTACAAAAGGCAGAACTGAGTAGTTACAACAAAGATCATGTGGCCTACAAGCTAGATTATAAAGTATTATTATTATTATAAATTATTCACTGGCCCTTTAAGACAATTTCACCAAACCCTTCTCTAGATACAACAGTTTTCAATTGATATCTTCTACAAAAAAAGTTTAAGCTCTTTACTCAAGGTCCATGGTAATAAAACCAACACCCGTCTACTCAGTCTCGTTTTTCCACTTGTGCACTCCTTGTCTTCGTCCTTCAGGGCACGCTCGTCTACCATCTTTTCCTGGAATTCGTGTCCTTTTCTTTCTTAGCCCCTCCATGCCCCACCACCCCTCTCCATGGGCTGAGTTGATGACTCCAGCGCTTTTCCCAGTGCATTTTTTTTTTCAGATTCCCTTAAAGCGATTATCACATTATTTTTATTAATAGTTATAAAAGGGGTGTGTGTGTGTGTGTGTGTGTGTGTGTGTGTGTGTGTACCGGGATAGACAGGTAGGTAAGTAGGTAGAGATATCTCCAGTTAAAAGTGAATTCCTTGAGGATAGAGATGATATTTTCTTCTTCTTAGTCTTCTCAGGTTAGTGCACAGCACTGTGAGGGTTAAGTGCATCACCAATAAATTTACTCAGTTAAATTTAATACCTGCAGAGATTTTTCTCCTTCAGTGTTGATAATTCCTGAGTCACTGAGGAAACCTCAGTCTCTCTTCACACAGATGTGCTGCTGGTTTTGATTAAATAGACTAAGATTTTCTAGGTATGCTGCCTGAGAGTTACAGTGACCATTTTTTAGAGTAGTTAGTAGACACATTTTGAGAGAAAGGGTAAAGCTAGTTTTTATTAGCTATGAAAACCACCTCGTGGATTTGTTTTAAAGTCCATTAAAAAAAGAAATGAGGGAGGGAACTGAGGACAAGCTTTTCCCACTATGTAATAGATATATTTTGGTTCTCCAAAACAGAGTCCAGATCTGTCTATTCTATTTTAGAAATGGGAAAATTGTTTTTCTTTAATTTGTTCAGTGAACTTGCAGGTTTTATGTTCCCCAAAGTCATAAGAAAGCAGTCCTTTCCCCAAGCAAGCATTTTATTCATTGCTTCTCTGTGCTCATTTTCGTGTATCCTTGAAGAAAATGAAATTAATGGGAAAACTTCTCTAACTTTACGTCTTTATAGGATTCTGTTGAAATGGCCTAACCCTTTGCAGCCTTTTGTGACCGTACACTCCACTCCTAATTCATATCTAGTTTTCTCTTACGCTTTTCCTTGTGACATATTGTTGTCCTCACCTATACTTGTCAAGGGGATGGCCCCTATTTAATTACGAGATGATGCCTTTTGTTCACAATTATAAATACTTTTTAAAAGATCGCTGGATGGGGCGCCTGGGTGGCTCAGTCGGTTAAGCGGCCAACTTCAGCTCAGGTCATGATCTCACAGTCTGTGAGTTCGAGCCCCGCATCGGGCTCTGTGCTGACAGCTCAGAGCCTGGAGCCTGCTTCGGATTCTGTGTCTCCCTCTCTCTCTGCCCTTCCCTGCTCATACTCTGTCTCTATGTCTCTCAAAAATAAATAAACGTTAAAAAAATTAAAATTGTAGAAAAAAAATCGCTGGAAATTTTAGATGTGATTCATTCTTCCCTCTTCAATGCATAATATTGTCTTCTAAGATGCAGAAGAATAAATACACAACATATTACAGTAAACATCTCCATTTTGCTAATGCGTTTAAAATCAGCCTCAGTAGTCTCCTGTGTTGGTTACGCCTCAGAGGTATATATGTTTTCTTTCATGAGAATTTTCTATAGCTTCCTTTACACACTCATTTACCCCAGATAGACATCATCATTTTCCTGAAGCAGATTCTGAAGTAGGTGTAATTTATTTTCACATCTTTCCATGTCACCATTCATGTCATTTGTCAGCTTCTCCTGACGGCTTGCCAACATCTGCTCGTCTTCCCAGACTTCCCAGCGGCACACCCACACCTGATCTTTTGCCCACCCCCTCACCCACTTTAAAATTTTTTTTATTGTGATAAAATGTATGTAACATAAAATTTACCATCTTTTTAAAAATATTTTTTTAATGTTTTATTGTATTTGAGAGAGAGTGTGTGTGTGAGTGGGGGAGGGGTAGAGAGAGGCAGACAGAGGATCCAAAGCGGGCTCTGCACTGACAGCAGTGAGTTCGATGTGGGGCTTGAACTCACAAACCATGAGATCATGACCTGAGCCGAGGTCGGATACTCAACCAACTGAGCCACTCCGGTGCCCCTAAAAGTTACCATCTTAACCGTTTTGCAGTATACAATCCAGTGGCATTAAGTATATTCCCATTGTTGTTCTGCCATCACCACTTTCTGTCTCCAGTCTTTTTTTATTTGCACACACTGACACTTTGTACCCATTAAATAATTTCCATTCCCCCCCCACACACACACACACCCGCCTAGTCCCTAGCATCCACTTGTCAACTTTCCGTCTCTGTGAATCTGACCTTCATTGCCCTTAAAGTGACTCCCTGTGGGCAGCTGAAGGCTTCAACTGTGGAAAAGGGTTCGCTCAGTCCTTCTCATCCTTTTCACTATGATATGATTAATTGCAAGGATATTTTTTGAATGCTCAGGTACTGGGGAGACACAAAAGAAATTTGAGAGACAAAAGTGATCATTCCTGAGCCGTGTGTTAAGAGAAAATGGGAGTTATTCAGCAGTGCAGGAGAAGAGCTTGAAGGAAGTCTGTGGGGGACTGCAGGTGTCAGTCCGTGTGGTCAATGAAGGGAACCACGGACGGTCGACATGGTGGGAGCAAAGTGTGTACACAGAGGAACAAAGACACACAAAGGACTTTCTTAGGTGCTTGGCATTTATTATAAGGACATGCGGGTGATTAAAGATGAGGACATCATCTCAGGAGGTCTCGGAGAAAACCAGAAAGCTATTCAGATACAGCATAGATCTGACAATCATTATTATTATCATTCTTATCCCATAAAAAAGCAGTCTTCCATGGCAACCTACATTGTGGTGATTCAGCTGTTTCTTCGTCTGCCAATTAACCAACACCCTTCAGCTGATGCTGTCTCTGTCTGTGTCACATTCAACTTCCACAAGAAAGAATGTGGCCAGTGCCCATTAACAGAAGGCACCTCCCTCCCTGTTTGGACAGCTTCCTTGTACCAGCTGCCTCTGGATCAGGATGCATCTTGTTTGGTTCAGCAAAAGCTGATGATGGGGTCAGGGGGCTCCAACCATGGAGGCTGGAGGCTTCTCCGGGTAAACAGGGGCGAGTTCCGTCTTACCTGTACTGTGTGGAGGGACAATGGGAGATGTGAGCAGAGAGGCTGGGAGGGACCAGATCATGGCCAGCCTCCTCTGTGACTTGAGGAGGCATACATTCATTGTTAGCTATTGACAGTCACTGGCTACTGCGTATCAGGGGAACCCTGTGGACCTTCCCCTTGAAAAATCATATTGGTAACAGTGTGCAAACTGAACAGAGGGGAATGAGATTCTTGCTTGGTTAAGAAAGCTGCTGCAGTCACTCCTGAAAGCTGGGAGACTGAGGTCACCAAAGATAATTAAAAAGAAAAAAGGCCGGAGCCTGTGCCTTACAGGACTTCCACATATAAGAAGCAAAAGAAAAGTGATAGGGACCCAGGCCTTTCTTGTTACAACTACATTTTACACCCTGAGATGGCCAAATCATAGTAGTAAGACTTAACATGCTACTTTAGAGCGTTCTGTGTAGTTACTTTTAAGACAAATAAATGAAGACTAAGAATGACTATCGATACTGTGTTAAAAGCTACTATTACATCTTCTAAGAAACATATAGGGGTGGTAATTAAATGGATTAATAACATAAGGGTTTGTCCATTTTATTCAATTTAATTAATGAGTTGGCTATTATAATGTTAGAGGGGAAAAATTATTGTGGTCCTTCATCACTGACAGCGAGACTCCATCTGTTCAGTCATATTTAAGATTCAGGAAAAGACCTGCAGAATGGAAAGTGTTCTGCTAAGTGCACTACCTGTCACCTATGCTTAAGCCCACAGATCACCATTTCCGGGTGTGTGTACAAAATATCACTCCTTTACATGTTTTTCCAAGAATTCCCAACCATATCAATGTGTAATGACTTCAGTAACCATTACTAAAGATTTGTGGGACTAACTGGGGAACATACAACATAACACACAGCAGTCCTCTCTCTGTCTCTCTTGTCTCTGTCTGTCTCTGTCTCTGTTTCACACACATACACGTCTTACTAATGCTTCTTCTGCCCTTTCTATCCCTCCTGTGTTGCTTTTTTTTTTTCTCCTTTGCACTTAGCCCCCTTTTGGCTTCTTTGCCCCTCCCAATTTCTGCTGACACCCTGACCCTATCCTTGAACTCCATTTTCAAATTTTAGAGCCTTTTATTATCAAGAAGAATTTAGTTACCATTTTTGGTTTCCTAAGCATGCCCTTTGGAAGATGCGCATAGTCTCACCCTAAGAGATTTGCCAGTGAACTTTACTAGCAATCAAAGGCATGTCTATTTCTTTGAACTAGCTCCAGTAAGATTTCCTTAAACATTTTTATTAAGCCAGCAGCATACAGGCATTGTAGAAAAAAGGAACGATGGGAAGAGAAGGCAAGAAAGAGATAGAAAGAAGTGGAGGAGGAATGAATACAGGGAGCAGAAAGAGGAAATACAAATGTCTGATAATTCCATCTTCCAAGGGGAAGTCAACATCTTCTCTTGCATATATTCTGAACATTTTCTTCATTATCATGAAATTCAGAAAATATTTTTTCCAACTTGTCCCAAACCAGCCCCATCCGAGGGGAAGTGGTTTGGGGTCCTGTCTCAATCATTGCCTTCCCACTTGGCTTGCAGAGGCTGCATACACTCTGCTGTTATACGATGAGCTGCTGGAATGGTCCGACCGGCCCCTCCGGGAGTTCCTGACCTACCCCATGCAAACGGAATGGCAGCGCAAGGAGCACCTGCATCTTGCCATCATCCAGAACTTTGACCGAGGCAAAGTAAGTGGCCCTACCCACCCATGGTCTCACCCAACGTGGCTGTGTTGCTGTCGTGTTGCCTTTCATTTCTAGTTTTTTGATGTCCTCAAGCCAGGAGCTCTCAAATTTTAATATACGTTAAAAACGCCCAAGAGTTTGTTCAAATGCAGTTTAAGATTTCCAGGTCCCACCTCTAGACATTCTAATTAGGTATGTCTGGTATGAGGCAGAGGATTTTGTGACTTTGACAAGGACTCAAGGAGATTCCAATGGGTACGAATTTGGGGCCATGCCTTGAGAAACACGCATCTGGAGGTTTTGACTCCCAGGTGTTTTATTCTCTAAAACAACCATGTTATCACCCCTCACCTGCCTTCCCCAATTGGCATGTGTTCAGCCCCATCCCGCTTTTTTTGTTTAAAGAATTTTATGGCACCCCATCATATTCTTAGAGATGCCATGGGGTCCTGAAAAACCTCACTGACTAATGATGCCCTTTAGAACATTACCTCACTCCACCCCGTCTCCCTCTTCAAGAGTGTGCAGTACCCGTTAAAAAACACTTATGAATCTGACCACAGTGGTTTATTTGATTTGTACATTTGGATGCTTTGGTGATACGTGTCTTAGATTTAAATCTATCTTCCAAATTGCCAAGGTTAAACAGAAGACTAAAATATGAACAGTGGCCGGGCCTTCTTTTACACAACATAATTGCGTAATTTGAGGCCAGGGAATTGCCTCTTTCCTATCCTCGTTTATTATTTATCTAAATATACTGACATATCATTTGTTACGTTAATGGCAAGGAAATGCCTTTGTATCCTCCTTCGGTGAAGTTTCCATCTGTGGGATAAGCTGTTATAAAATCTCTGCCTGCTTCTCTTGGCCTTTCCAAGGGGCACAAGCTAGATTTGGGGTTACAGACTATAGCCCACGGGTCAAATGGCTCATCGCCTATTTCTGTACCGCCCACGTTCTAAGAATTGCTTTTACATTTTTAAGTGTTTGAAAGGTACCATAAAAAAAAGAATATCTGACAGGTGAAAATTACGTGAACTTGACATTTCAGTGTCCATAAATGATTGCTTTATTAGAACACAGACAGGCTTTAATTGTAGCTGCTTTTGTGCTTTAACGGTGGAGTTGAGTAGCTGTGACAAAGACTGTATGGCCCACAAAGCCTGAATTATTTACTGTCTGTCCTTTTGCAGAAAAAGTTTGCTGACACTTAGGCTAGACGAAAGAATTTTTGCTTTTCTGCTGGGAATTAACCAGCTGGGTTAGATCCTCACAATTTACAAGTGCAATTGAGCCAGGCAAGGAATCCAGCTTGCCAGCTGTGGATAATTGGGCCTTAGGGGTCAGTAGTAATTCCCTCCTTAGCTTGGAGGGCCTATTTATTCATCTGCTTGGCCATTGTGGAACTGTAGTTATTTCAAGATGATGATTCTGAAACGACCCCAGAAAATGTTTCTGTGCCATATGTTAATGCCTGTTCTGGTGGATCATAGTTTCTTACCTCCTAAAGATTTTTAATAATTTGCATGTCAGTTGCATGCTGTTATCAAGCTTAAAGTTGCAGTGATACTATTAAAGGTAGTTATAAAGATTAAGAGGTAAGGCTTGATAATCTGAAAGCAGGTTACACCTTGACCTCTGCGTGGGAATCAGGACACGTTGTGGGATCACGAGCGTTTATACCACGCATTTGTCCACAGTGTTGGGAGAATGGAATCATCTTGTGCCGGAAGATTGCAGAGCAGTACGAGAGTTACTATGACTACAGAAACCTGAGCAAGATGAGGGTAAGGTCCCAGGATGCATCCTGACCAGGCCACGGCATCCTTTTTCCATTAGCTTTCCAGTATCCTTCTACGAAATTACCTTCGTGATCACTTCAACATGTCTTGCAGAAAGTGTTTTTAAGATAAGTCTTTCCTCTGAAGCATGCTCAGCTGTTTATACAGAGAAATAGCAGATGCTTTTGATTAGTGCACAAAAGTGAGCCCTTGATCCGTGCAAAAACATCACGTCTGAAATATACAATCAAATCCAACATTAATTCTTTTAGTTTACTGATGAAAATCTCCACACTGTTCGAAGAGCTTCTCACCTATACGCAGTTCTCTGTAACAATATACTATTCTTAGTCCCATAATCTGCACAGCAGAAACAGTAGAAATGGCTAGCTGACCCAGTGGTACATATTTGGGGGCTAAGCCGTATAGGTGTCAACTCTAGCCTCGGCATTATGTTTTATTTGCTACACCTAAACCAAGGTCTTCGTACCCAAGAGCTCAAGGGGTTCAATATTCTGTGTCCCTGAATGAAATGTTTTGTCTCTTCTTTTCTTTTCCGATTCAAACAGGTCCCTCTTGCACTGTTAAGTCCTTATTCTTCAGAGTCATGGGAGTTTTGTCATCTTATAACACCTCAGCTCTTCAGGGTTTCTAAAATAGGAAGCTTATGATCATGTTCCCTTTTAATTCTGAGGTAGCAGTTGAAGAGATGATATTGTAAACCTTTAACAGCCTGTAAAATCCCATACCGCACAAGTAACTCATTGAACCTGCAGAAACTGGCCCTGTACTACTGGTGTAGTATTTCATGTCAGTAGTGCGTCGCTATTTCTCCTAACATGAAAACCAAAGAGAAAAAACCTTGTTTTAGCTTCAGTCCATCATGCTGGCTCTGGCAGGCCCTGCAGTTTTATATAAAAACGTCGCTGTGCTTCTCTTGGCATACTGTCCCCGTAACAGAAGCGAGGTTACAATGTTTACCCGGGAGAGCCCAGGGGTACCATAGTCACTAAGATTTTTATAAACCCAAAGCATTACACTTCATGCCAACTGCTCTTTGGGGTGCTGTTACTGGGGACAGGGGGAGGGGGGAAGTTTTCAAGTGCAAGATTAGTCTTTCTCTATAAACCCTGGGGATGCTAATATCATGAAAGGAAAACCATAAGCTTTATGTGCTTCATAGTTCCAACATTGTCAGAGACACACTTCAGAGCTTTCAGCCCAGACAGCACTTTGCACTGTGGGTCTCCTTTGGTTTGGTTTATCCCTGTCCAACCTGTGCAAGGTTTCACCCAAGTGTCCTGAATTACCTTGACCAAGGAGAACCAGATCCACAGGTGCGTACATCTGGCATGAGAATTCTCCAGAAGGGTTTGGCCCTCAATAGTTCATTTTTTTTTTTTTAATTCATGTCACTTTTTATTTAAGAAGAAGAAAATATTTTCATGGTAGACTCTGTGCTTAGAAATTATTTTCTCTGGTAAGATCATGTAATAATATTTGATCCTTAAAAGCAGGGTCAGACCATAGCCTGTGGGCCTTGCACAATTGAGGAGTTGTGACAGGACCATATGGCCATATACTCTCTGTCCATTTACAGCATAAGTTTGCTGATTCCTGCCTTAAAGCATAAAAAGGGAGTGAAATCTTTTCTGCAAACTATAGTGAGGTTCTCCTTTATGTAGAAGAAATACCCTCTTCTATAAACAAGTAGAGCTGAAAGATGAGATAAGATTATTAGAACTTCTCCTTTGCTTTCCTAGATGATGGAAGCCTCTTTGTATGACAAAATTATGGACCAGCAGCGCCTTGAGCCAGAGTTCTTCAGAGTCGGATTTTATGGGAAAAAATTTCCATTTTTCTTAAGAGTAAGTTAATGTACTATTTAATTTGCTTTTACACTTCCAATATAGATATCCCAGTAAAGAAAACTAAGATGTTAATGACATTTTGTCCTTTTAGGACAATGACATCATGAGATTTTCCTTTAACTTTTTACTTGGCAGACGCTCTACTCAATCTAGTATAACCTTGTTTTGAATAACTCTCCAGGTTATCAAACATTTATTTGACTTTTCATCCTAAATTGCTAAGGTGCTATGTTTTATGAGCAGTCTTTGATAATTGTAGTTGCTCCCCTGTGTGACTGACGCTTACTGCTCTGTGTAGTCTGTGATTCCCATGTAGTTTGCACTAGAGAAAAATGGCAGGGCACTGCAGATACCCATAAACCTTGCAGTTCTGTGTCATGTGGAAACTCCCTCCAGAATCATGGGAAGGGCCCAGTTATTGCCTTTGTGAAAAGGTAAATGTCACTCAACCAAGAAAACCCGTTTATTGCTAGTGTAAACTCTTTTCACCAAGGAAAATCTTCCAGACATCCTAAGGTACCTAGTGGATCATAAAATATTTGACTGTTCTTACCATGTTTCACATTGTGCCAAGTTATATCTTATGTGCTTGAAGATTTATTTAATACTGAGTATGTCACATACACTCACCTTTATAAAAACATTGGTTGGGAGAGGAAGAGTTCCTCCACAAGCAACTGAGAAGTATCTGGAATCATTTGTAAATTGAGTGAATTCATTATAAACTTTACATTTCTGCATACAAATACTTTGGTATTTGTGTTGCCCTTAATTTTGCTTTAACTACCTGCACATACGAATGAATGTAGAATGGGGTTACTTGAAGGAGAAGGGAGAGGATAAAGATTGGACTTCACTGTTTGCTTAATAATCATTAACTTATTATTTATTTATGTATCTGCATATAAAGTTTATATATATATAAACTGCATATAACTGCATATAACTGCATATAACTGTATATAAACTTTATATATATATATGTAGACACCAAATGTAGATATAGAACACCATAGGCAAAAATCATTTTAGGATAACATGGAACAAACACTGAAATGACAGGTTGATTGAAATGACCGTGTATTTTGGTGCCACACAGACACAAGTAAAATCTCGTTGGGTCCAAAAGGAACTATGTGATGGTATATGTGGTCTGAAGGCTTACTCTGCAGATGGACCCAAGGGCGGAAGAAAGCTTGATTCTGACCAAAAACAGAGATAGGTTTAGAACACTTGCTGACTTTGAAAGACTAAGTTTTACAAGTGGACGTACTAGGTGTGGGACTGTGATCAGCACCCCCCTGCCAAGTGCACATGACCCAGATCCAGGTGGTGAGTGGTAGGGGGGCCGTTCTAGAGTTGTGAGCAGTGCAGGTGCTGGAGACCCCACAGGGGGGTCCAGACGTGACTCTTGTGCAACAGACCCCCCTTCCCCTCTCTGCTCAAAATCAAATGAGGTTAAAGATTACATTTTCTTCCACATCATACTCAGGGCTAATCATTCGATCACATGCAGTGGGTGTAGTGTTTATAGATCATAGTATTTTAGACGGCCTACAAAAGTGTTTTAATTTCTTTTAAAGATCAGAAGGAAAAAAATGAACTTTTTAGGTTGAAGAAAATGATCTATTTTAAATTGTGTATTATACATTCAGATTATTAGGTATATATTTGTCCACATACCGAATCAATCTCTCAGTATGATTTTTGGTATTTTTTTAGAGAGGAAGAGACCCGCGAAGGTCACATTGTGGCACTGATCACATCCTGAGTTCGGGTAGAAAGTACACTGTAAAGTACGCTGATATTTATCTAGTAAATGAAACCGTGATAATTGAAAGTGTGAAGTTTTTTAAAAAAGAGAAGTAGGTTGGGAGCCACAATTTTAAAAGGAATTTAGCAAATTAGAATATTGAATTGGCTAATAAAATACATTTTCTTAGGAAGTTAATTAGAATAAATCAGTCTATGTTATTAGTATTTTCAAAACAGCTTTTCTTGGAGTACCGAGGTGGCTCAGTCAGTTGAGGGTCTGACTTCAGCTCAGGTCATGATCTCACGGGTCACGAGTTCGAGTCCCACATCAGGCTCCATGGTGACAGCTCAGAGCCTGGAGCCTGCTTCAGATTCTGTCTCCCTCTCTCTCTACCACTTGCCCACTTGTACTCTGTCTCTCCCAAAAATAAATATTTTTTTAAATTAAAAAAAAAACAACAAAACAAAACAAAAACAACAGCTTTTCTAGATATAGATGATATTTTCTTCAAAATTAAAGAGAAGAGTTACCTTCTATTGGTATGTAAAAGGCGCCACGCCATTCAGAAACATGGGGCTGGACCTCTTTTTAGGAAATAAGATTCTAGTCAGTCTTTCAATTTAAAAACATGCAAATTGCAACATTAAAAATTTCCTCTTCTTGGGGCACCTGGGTGGCTCAGTCAGTTAAGTGTGCGACTTCGGCTCAGGTCATGATCTCGTGGTTCATCATTTTGAGCCCTGCGTCTGGCTCTGTGTTGACAGCACAGAGCCTGGGGCCTCCTTCAGATTTTGTCTCCCTCCCTCTCTACCTCTCCCTCACTCATGGTCTATTTCTCTCTCAAAAATAAATAAACATTAAAATTAAATAAATAAAAATTTCCTCTTCATGATCAATTTCAAGATAATTTTTCAAGTTGAAATAAATTAATACGTTTATATAAGTGTATGATTTAAGTAGTTTTAATCCTCATGGAAAATAGGTTCTTTATTGACAATTTCTTAATGCATAGAATATCTCTGCATTGTGATTTGGGAAGAATGAGGTCAAGGATGGGAGAGAGATTTAATTTTCATTGTATGTCTTGTACTGTTTGGGATTTTTTTTTTTTTTTACTATAGGTATGTGTTTCCTTTTCAAAAGAAAAAGACAATAAAAATACTTTCTAAGTATTAACAAAAGTAACCTAGCAATTCCACTCCTGGGTATATACTCAAGAGAATTGAAAACATATGTCTACCCAAAGACCTATACACAAATGTTCATAGCAGCATTATTCATTATTACCAAAAAGTGGAAGCAGCCGAAATATCCATCAACCTATAGATAGAAGAACATATGGTATATCCATACAATGGAATATTGAGCAGTAAGAAAGGAATAAAGTACTTTCTACTTTAAGTAGAAGCCAGTCACAAAACACTATGTGTTGTATGACTCCATTTATATGAAATGTCCAGAATAGGCACATCTATAGCAGCAGGAAGTAGGTTACTGGTTGCCCAGGCTGGGGGCAGAGGAAACGGGGAATGACTGCTAATGCGTGTGAGTTTGTCTTCAGCGTAATGAAAATGTTCTCAGATTCGACAGTGGTGATAGTTGCTCTATGCGTAGACTAAACACCTTCAAACAGGTGTATTTTATGGTACGTGAAGTTTATCTCAAAGCTGTGATGAAAAAAGTATTGATTGGGGAAATGTTTAACTCTTTTTTATTTCTCGACAACTCAAATATCAGATGCCAAGTTTATTTTTATCTCAGAATGACTTTTTAACACTATTAAATGATTATATGCTTAGATTAACCCTTGGTTTACAACGTGCTGTAAGATACAAGCGTTGCTTTAAAAATGTTATTAGATAGTCAAATACTTATTTTGGGACTTCTATAATATGCAGGAATATATATATATAGTCTCATTTTATCAAGCAAAATTATTATCTTTTGAATAGAATTAAAAAGTACATAGCATCAGAAAGTGTACTTTCTTCTATCTAGAAAGTTTTAAATGCAGTGTTGTTTGGGGGGCGAGGGTCCTGATTTCTAGGTCGTCTGTCTTAGCCTGTGTTACCAAAGGATCATGATTTATTTGGAGGTTTGTGAGGAATTGTGGCAGGTTTTCAGAGCCTACTCCCTGCTCTTTCCTCTGCTTGCCTCCACCTGCCTTTTCTCGGCTGCAACCCTGAGCCCCCGGCCCCCTGGTTTCCAACTTCCTGCAGGTGATTCACATCTTCCTTAAGGCATTTTGTGTAATTACAGGAATCTCATCAAGCTGAGAATCTCTGAGAACCTTGGGCCTTAGCTCTCTGAGATCATGAACCATACCCTCTTAAAGATCTTCAGGTCATGTCACCTATGACCTTTCGCGGTCCCAGTAGCAGCTAGGGCTTTTTTCTGGCTGCACCCGCTGCGTTCAGCAGAGACAGAGCTCAGGCCTTGGTGTTAGACCTGAGTTTGAATCTAGTACACGTGGCCAGAGTACGTAAAGATCTTGATCCTTTGTTCCCAATTATAAAATGGGGCAGGCTGTGGGAATGACCCCCTCCTCACGTGTGTTGGAGTTAGATAAGATATATGTAGAGTGCTTGTCAGGGACTGTTTTCAACAGTTGTAACGTCATCATCATTCACTGTCGGGAGGAGTTCCCTCTTTTCTAACAGAAATCTGCCCATCTTTCCAGCTCTCTGGCCTATACCTCAAGGATAACCTTCGCCATTTTTTATCTGATTGAGAGACAGCCCCAGCCCACAGAATAGTTATATCCCTCTTAAAACAAAACAAGCAGAAAACAAAACAAAAATATGTCCAACATTTAGCAAGGCCCTAAAGATCCTGAATCTGAGCCTGAGCCAGTTAACAAGACTCGTGGCTACAGGAAGCCAAGCCCAGTTGGCTGTGGCAGGGAAGTTTCCCATTCCGGCCCTGCCGAGAGCGGGAATTCAGACAGGCGTCGTCTTCCTTGTTTCCATGCCGGAAGCCAGTGTTGGTGAGCCAGTGTTGATCTCTGCGGCCTTTATAAGAAAATGCAATGACATGCATTTTTGGAGATTGTATTTACTTTCTTTTCCTCCAAATTGAGACTTTACCCACCAAACTCTGATAATCAAGCTTATAAAAAAAAAAAGTCTCTAACCCATGTGCTTATTAGCATTTAGGGAGAACACGGTTGCTTTGTTTTCTGCTTCAGTGCTCTGAGAATCACATGCCTCTGTGCACCTCAGGCACACAAACTGGGGAGAGTGGCACACGCTCTCGAGTCTTCTCAAAAGCAGTCGAAAGTGAAGCTCAAGGTCCTTGCCCTGCATTTTTCATTTTTGGGCAAATTTTTTCAGACTCCGTCAGTGTTTTGGATTTGTTGTTGTTGTCGTTCTAGTCTATCGATGTGAGGCATATGCTCATTTACTGCCAGCGCCCTATTTTTTGGCTTCTCTCTGTAATTAATGCATTCGATGATACAGCTCTAATTCCTTTTTTTATTTCACCTGCAGAACAAGGAGTTCGTGTGTCGAGGGCATGACTACGAAAGGCTGGAGGCCTTCCAACAGAGAATGCTGAATGAGTTCCCCCACGCCATCGCCATGCAGCACGCCAACCAGCCTGATGAGACCATCTTCCAGGCGGAAGCTCAGTGTATCCACACCTCGGAGGGGCTGCAGTGAGTGCAGTTAGAGCCGCTGGCCGTTAGCTGCAGTGCAGTTGCGCATTTTCGTGCCAGGCTGTTCGGCCTCTGGCCCCCTTTGCCATAGCCATGTTCTCTTTCTCCCTCCTTCTCATCATCTGGGTGTGAGCCTTGCTCCTTCTGAACAGAATTGTTTTAGTTATTATCACAATGTCAGTTGAAAGGAAATCCCTTAAGGATTCTGGTAAAGAATTTTTTTCCTTTCAATTAAAAGTTTTCTGTATCTCAAGCTTGCTTTTAAAGCTCCTTTTAGTGATTTCCCTTAGAATAATTCTCCTCTGACATATCCTGCGGAAACTGCTTCAGTCTGAGGAAACGATAGTGTTATATTTACTGGCACGTATCATTCACCCCCTTTTCCCATGATACTGTTATTCTGGAAGGAAGGGAAGAGAAGAAGGTTACTTTAATGTCTTTGGGGGAACTCTTAGCCATGGCATCCTGGACACCCTCTAGTGATTGCTATGTAATTGACACCCCCATTGTCTAAATACAAACAGTTCAACTGAAATTATACAGGCATTAGAGACAGAGGGAATTCACCCCAGCACTCCTGCGTGATGGCTTCTGTCTCTTCCCGAAACTTACGTTTGTAAAGAAGACAAGAAACTCCCACTGATAATTATGGATACCATTTCAGCGTAGAAAATAAAATGCAATAGAAGCAAGAAATTCCATAAGGGAACAGATTTAGGATGAAAAGAGAAGAAGGTAAACATACAAGTAAATACGATACCCCTCTAATGTAAGTTTGAAAATATCAACTACACCAACAACACTCTGCTTACCAGTAGAAGAATTGGGAGAGTGATAGCTTAAGTGTGGGAAGGCTGGAGACACAGAGCATCACACAGGTAAATATAAATCACTGTCACAACTGGTTGCTGTCTTTGGTCATGGTTGTAGGGGTATTTATACATTATTATACAAACATGCATAAAGATAAGAGTGTCTCTTAAACAAGGATTCCAGTTGATACAGTTCTAAGTACTAAGATCCGCGCCATTCCCACTCACCCCCACCAAAAAAAGAAAAGAAAGAAAGAAAAAAGAAAACAAATCAGTGATAAATAAATTCACAATTTATAGGCGTTTTAAACACATACTTTGTCAGATCACCTACCTAAAACTAGTTCAAGGCCTGTCGTTTGAGAAGTGATTTGTTGTCATCTGAGTTCTTGGCACCTTCTTAGCAATTTTTAAAACGACTTCGACCCAATGGAAACACCAGATTGTTGTCCATCCTCTTCTCTCCGCCATGGCTCAGCTCGAGCCAGATTTCCGTGGAGTTTGCCAAGTCGGGTTTCCTCCTTGACTTTTTAATCCTAGATTTACAGATATATGCTGTGACTCCCATTCCGGAGAGCCAGGAGGTCCTGCAGAGAGAGGGCGTTCCGGACAACATCAAAAGTTTCTACAAAGTGAATCATATCTGGAAATTCCGCTATGACAGACCATTTCACAAGGGCACTAAAGATAAAGAGAATGAATTCAAGGTATCGTGCAGTTCTCTTACATGTTGTCTCCTGTGAGCATCTTGGGACAAGCCCCTCAATAAATATTTACTCAGAATAGAGTCAAGCGATAGAACCACAAAGGATAAGAAATCGTTTAGCCTTATCGATCTCAAATTCTCCTGTGTATCAGAATGAATCAGAACTCTGAATCAGGAGTCCTGACTCAGTAGGTCTGAGAGGAAACCCCAGAAGCAGCTGTTTTGTGACAGAGCTGGTGGTCCTCAGACCAGCCTTTGAGATGTCATGATTGAGCTCAGTCCCCTTATTCATTCATATGGAACCAACTGTGGGGGCCTCAGGATATTTGTTGTTAGATACGGTAGACCTATGCTTAATCAATAGGGGAAAAGAAGATTCTGAGACAGGGAGCAGTGGAAAATTTCTATGTGATCTTCTTTTTCTTGCTAGAATCGTGTGTCAGTAGGACTTCTGAGAAGACACAGGGTAAAAGCAAACCGTAGACTCCTTGCACGTGCTAGTCCGTTGTGAGTAGTTGCAATACGCCTTGCCATCCAGAGCTCCCTCTGGTTGTCTCTCAGCTCTGCTGGGGGAAAGGGGCAAGATGGTTCAACAGACACATTATAATCTCCTCTTTCCTTGACGGTGACAAGGCAAGAGGCAAGACCAGATAGATCTGCCATTAGTCACTATTTCCTCCCATAAAAAGAATGCAAAACAAACCTACTATTGTGGGTTTTTTGGCTTAGCTTCTTTCAACACAGAGTCTCTCCTTAAGCTGGGAAATGTTCTCCTGATACTGTTAGCAATGATTGTCTGATGTTAACTCCCTTTGTGGCCTCCGCCTAAGTGCCAGTTCCCAGATGCGCCCAGCAGTAGCTTCAGGAATTAGGCATGGCCATTCTGCAGTGTTATGACAAGTCTCCACACACAGCCATTCTCTGTGCAAGGAGGTCTGATGGGTTAAATATCAAGGCAAAGAAACTATGGGGAAACAGGACTGGGATATTCCTGAAAAGATCCATGAGCATTTTCTAGTCCTTTTGGATACTTAAGTTTTTCTTTGTGTCTCCCCAAACCAATTAGTGATCATTAGTTTATGCTATAGTTTTCACTGCAGTCATTTACACTGAAGAGAAAGTCGGAAATCCACTAGAGTCAGGCAGTTGACTTGCTCAGAGTCACACTCTAATTACCCGTACACCCTACACTGCAACCAACACCTTCTGGCACCTTCTCCTTTGCATTTTCTGCTGCACCGCATTTCCTCATGGCTATCACTTTAAGTATGTATCAGTGGTAGAGCAGTCCTCCTCGAAAATGATGATAAATCTGGCTCCTTCTTCCTGTGCCGACAGCCCTTGGCATCTGGCTCCAAATTGCCCCTCCAGAAGCCTCATCTGTGCCACAGCCCACTCACCCACCCTCCCTCTCAACTCCTGCGACATTGAACTTCCCTTCTCCATCTCTTGCCGTGCCCTTTCGCAAGCAGTCGGGCCTCAGCGCAGGCTGCTTCCTGCTGCCTGCCGGAGCTTCCCCCCCTTCCTCCGCCTGGCAAACTCCTACTCACTCTTCAGTATTCCGCTCACGTGTCACCTCCTCTGAGAAGTGCTGTCCTCCTCCCACAGAACGAGGTGCCTGCCTGCTTCCTTCTGCTTCCTCCAGCACCTCCAGCTTGCCTTTCTCTTTGCCCTAAGCCCTTCCTTATCTGCTTACCTCCCTGTCACCACCAGAAGCCTTCCAGCCACTGTCGCAGGGACTCTGCCAGACTGATTTCAGTAGACCTCGGTGACACAAAGTCATCGTCCCGTTTTTTGTTGTTGTTGAATACATGGCACTATTTCAGGGATTTTGTAAAGTTTATCATTCTCTTGAGAATATACTTTGTTTAAATAAGAACAATGAGGCATGGATACAGAAACATGGTTGACAAAAGTGAAATCTGGCATCAAGAGCAGCTCTTATCAAGGCAGCCATGGCTTCGTGTGTCATGGGGACGCTCTTCCTGACCAGGGGAAGCCTGTGCTCTTTAAAATACAGATCGTTCTGGGTGGTGGCAGTTCAAACGTGCATGAGGAAGTCAGAAACTCTAGTAGGTAGGGTCTGTGCTGGCTCTGCAGGTAACTAGAATATACCTCTGAGCAGGTCACATTGCTTCCTTGATGCTTAGCGTCTTCATGTTTAAAATAGAAAGATGGAGCTCCATGATTCCTCCTGGGCCTCTCCTCCTTCAGGATGTTGGTATTCTGATCCTGTGTTGACTAGCTGATACTATTACCCCTTCCCGATAGAAATGACAAGCTCCAAGACCTAAGGGAGTAAGGAGAGTTTACATCGGAATTTGAAAGAAATTGCAAAGGAAATAATGGGATGGCCTGTTATTCTATTTTAAGCTTGCTGTCTGAAGTAGATCATTTATTGCACAGAGGAAAAAGTGACAGACAACATAGAATGGAATTATTAACATAGCTTCAGCGATACCTTATGTGGAAGCTTCCTGAGTGTGAAGGGATTGCCCACGTGCTAGAATGAATACTAAGGAAAAGCTTACAGAAATCAGCAAACCTGACCAAATTGAATGGCAAACATTAGTCATAGCTCAGTGGCTAGAGAGAAGGGACACTTGGGGATTTAATTTGTTTTGTATTCCGTAGAGTCTCTGGGTGGAGAGAACATCATTATACTTGGTGCAGAGTTTACCTGGAATTTCCCGCTGGTTTGAAGTGGAAAAGCGTGAAGTGGTAAGGATCAGAGCTTATTCTCAAGTACTTTCCCATCACAGCTGCTCACTGGGAGGCACGCCATACATTAATTGCTTCAGCTGTTGACTCCAGGTCCCTGGAGGCACACAGTAAGTTAATGAATGTTTATGGTATTGACCACTGTGACCAGGACTTTAGGGGAACTGTTATCCTAGTCTGGCCAGCCGGAGGGATTCCTCAGAAATAACTATGACTGCAGCATGTAAACAAGTCAGGCCCTCGAGTTAGGAGAGCTGGAATTCGAACTACTGCAGGCCAGTGGGGATGGTTCTCAACCTTGTCTTATTTAGTCATCAGACCACAACTATAGGGTATGTATTACGATCCCCATTTTTACAGGTTTTAACAAGAAGTTAAAAGCCCTTGCCAGAGGTCTCACGTCAAGATGTTGAAAAAGAATAGACTCGAACCCAGATTTTCCTGACTTGAAAGCCAGTTACAATCTATCTCTTTTAGTTCAGTTTCCTTATAGGCGGCCCGAGCTAGTACAGAGCCCCCGACCGTATCTGACGCACCGGAAGTCCGTGCTGTTACTGTTGGCAATAGAAGGGAGTCCGGTGAGTTGGTCTCACTGAGCAGTCGTGGCTGAACACCAGCTAGAGACCATTGGGTGTCATTATAGAACCTGGAAACCACAGCACCCCAGACCCCGTCAGGTTGTAAGCCACGCCCCAGCTCCCTCCCCCAGTCCTGGGTGCTGACAGCAGCTACCTCCAGGATGAGACCACGCCCTGCTGCCTGTGCTGCTCTTCAGGCTGGCTACTGCACTTTGATGGCAGCCCTGCACTGAGGTAGCGTCCCTTCTCCCTCCCTTGGTACATCCGTCCTGGCTGAGCCCAGCCCTCTGACTGCCAGAGTCCTCTAGCCTGATAGAAGATGTGAAAGTTATGAAAACATCATTTAACCCCTTTCTTCATTAGGGAACAAGCCCACTCTATCAGTGTGTAAATAAAAGCAGCTTTTGCCCAAATGGCCTTCCAAGAATGCCTCGTCCTGCCTGAAATCTCACTGAACATTGAAACCACTCAGCTTATCATGCTTGGTTAAGCTAAGGATGTAGTGGCATTTTCCTTTTACAGTGCTAAAAAATTCATGTGGCTCTCTAAACAAATGGCACTCGTTTATCAGACTGCCTCATTGCAGTTGTTTTCTTGGAGGTTCTGAGTCAAGGGTCCCCACTGATGTACCTTTGTGCCTTCCACAGGAGAGGAGAGGTTGCCCAACAGTGTCAGAAAGTCTTAGCCTTCTACTTCCTGCTGAATGGCATGGCCCCAACCCACAGAAATGTTCTTAGTCATCCTCCCTGCATTAATGATTCAGAGAGCCTTTTCAGCTACTTACTACCCAGAGCGTTAAATTCTCTGAGGTCTCACCAATGGCCCTTACCTTTGAAATATTACTCCCTCAACACACACACACACACACACACACACACACACACACACCTTCTCATAAAAAGTGCCATGCTGATAATGATTAAAGAAGCATTACTAAGCACAACCTTTTAAACATCAGCTGCCTACTTTATTAGAATATATAATCTTACATTCTGTCAAACGGAACAAATTAAATTGGGCTACTTTGTTCTCTGAACACAGCCCACTCATAACAACCTTCTGTCTCTTGTTCCCACTGCCTGGAATGTCCTCACCTTCTATTAAAGTTGCTGGTTTACTACTTTAATTCATAGTGTATAAGGTCCTCGAAATCAGGGGCAGTAGGCACTAAATACATATATCCCAACCTGAACTGAAATTCATTATGTACAATGGCAAAATCTGAATGATTCTGAAAAACCAAAAGATGTTTTCACAAGTTTGGCTGCAAAACTCAATTGGTAATAAACGTAACCTGATCAGATGTTAAGGCCATTTACGATCTTTATTTCATGTGGTATGAATATTCAGATGTTTTACTGCAGAAATACTAAGGCATTGGTTGAAGAGAATCTCCCCGGACTCTGCTTGTGGATTATGTAACCTATTATCTGTGCCTTATGTTTCTAAAATCTGAAATTTTCTGAATTGTGAAACATCTGGCACCAAAGGGTTCTGGTGAGGTTGTGGGTCTCTATTCTCTCAATCATAGTCCCAGAGTATATTATCCCATTCTTTAAAAGACAGCAATGCCTTTGAAGTACTGTTTTCTTAGTAATTGTTTTTATTGTTTTGAGAACAAACAAAAAAAATGGTACTTTTCTCCATTAATAAGTAAGTTCATTTAAAAAATTTTTAAGCAAGATAAAAAAACTACAAAAGAGGTGTATGTCGACTTTTTAAACTCCAACTAAAGATAATGAGAACATCTTCACATCTCACATTATATCCATCAGAAAATCATATGGCTCTACTTGCAAATATAGGCGGAAGCCAACCACTCTTCACCAGCCCCCACGCATAGCACCATCTAGTGTCTGGTTTCTGCAGTCCTGTCTTAAGTGGTCACATGCTTCTCCTCTAACCCCTTGCAGTCACTTCTGTATGCAGCATCCGGTGTCCCTTTTAAATGCAAGTTGTATCATACAGAGGTAAATAAATAACAAACCTGATTTACCCATCATTTTACTTAAATAGCTATCAGAAAGGCCCATTTTGTCTCATCAGTTCCATCCTCTTTTACACTAGATTATTTTGAAGTAAATCTCAGACATCATATCATACCGTCTATAAATAATTCAGTATGTATATTAACAGAAAACCATAACCACAATATCATACGTTATCCCATCTTAAAAAATGAACAGTGATTCCTTGGTGTAAAATAACCAGTGTTCACACTTCATCAAGGGTCTGTTTATTTTATGAGTTTTTGTTTGTTATCTTTTGTCATTTGAATTCAGATCCAAATCAGGGCCATACATTGCAGTTGGCTGAAATGTCTCCTAAAGTCTCTTTTGATCTATAGGTTTTCCCCGAATTGTTCTATTTTCCCTCGCAATTTGCAGCCTGTGAGCCAGTGGGGTAATTCAACATGTTTCTTTGCCCCTATATTTTTTGTAAATTGGCAGTTAGATCTAGAGACTTGATACGATGCTGTTGTTATTTTTTGGTTTTTGTTTGTTTGTTTATTTTGTTCTGCAAGAGTACTTCCTAGGCGGGATTATGCTTCTAGTTGTCTCTTTTTTGTTGTTATGTTGGAAGCCACTGATGATCCTGGCCCCAGCCTACTGAGTGTCACAAAATGGTAGTATTATATCATTCTTTTTTTGTTTATTCATTGGAACACTTCTATAAAGAGAAACATTCCCGCATCTACTATATTATTACTCTGAGGTATAGCAAAGGAAGGATAATACTCTACAGAAGTAACTAGAGAAGTTTTTTGTTTGGTTGGCTTTAAGTATCATTCGTAACTCATGGATTTAAGCATACTGGTTTTTTTTATTCATTGTAATTGTTACTCTTACTAATTTTCAAGTTGTTCCATTTTGCCCATTAGGAGCCTCTTCAAATTGACTTCTGAGTCTTTTTGACAGTATCCAAGTAGTTGTTGTTACTGAGCCAACACATAGGATTTGACTGGATTGTCAAATCAGATGTAGGAATCAGCATCAAGCTTTACTAATAACTGGAAGGCAATCAAGAAGCTCATGTGAAGCAGAGAGGCGTCTGGAGACCTCAAGCCTTGCCCTCCAGGTCCTTCTTTCCCACATTAATAATAATCTGGAACAGACGGAGTCTCTAAGTGAAATTCGCGAGATTCCTCATACACAGGGTACATTTAAATTATGAAATTTAAATTATGAAATATTCCATTTTATACTGCAGAGAGTTATAAAACTTTTCTGGGACATTCTGTAGGGAATCATGTCTCATGGCTTCTCAGTTTAATTACTGAAAGCCATCCTTAGCTGGGGACGCAGATACCATCTCCTCCAATTGGCAATTCATCTTCATCTAATTACTTGAAGGTTCAATTGACAAGGGGATAAGACCAGATCACCTGCCTTCTTTTCTGTTCCCCAAGGATATTCCTCCATCAGAGAGAGTGAATGGATCACAACTGCCTTCCTGGTTTACTGGGATGACTAGGTTCCCCATTTCTCCCATGACTCCTGCTTCTTTTTGGTGGTAAACAGCATTTAAAGATCACAATCCGGGGGAAGGAGCAAAATAATTTTCAATGAATGTTTTTTCATTATTTCACATTATTCTTCACATAATTTTTTGACCACTTCCTTAGAATGGAAGTGAATTGATCTATCAAAGGGTGCAGAATTTAACCTTTGATTCATGGGCCAACAATGGCATGTATCAACTTCCGTGTTATCTGGAGGGGATAACTGTTCTTGAGAATACCCATTTTCCCACCATCCTCTCCAACACTGGGTGTTACGTTATTTTAATCTTTCTGAATAACAGACCAAAAATGATCACACTAGGGGCTGTTGGGGTTTTTTTGGCATTCGTTGAATGCAAGTGAAGATATGTTTTCATATATTTATTTCCTCTTTCTATTTATTTTGTGAATGCACTGATTATAGCCTTTGGTTTTCTTTAGTATTTGAGAAATATCGATAATTTTTCAGGAATATATATGGAAATATTTCCCCAAGTTATTGTTTTTTTGCCTGTGCTTATTGCAATTTGTCCATTTTTTCAATTTTTTCATATTAATAGCATTTGAACTTCTAAAGATGAGCATGAATTTTTTTCCATTGGCCAAAACACACATTTTTCATCTTAACCATTTTTAAATATACAGTACAATAATGTTAACTACATATTCAATATTATGCAACAGATCAATTTCATCTTGCAAAACTTAACTCTATCCATTGAACATTTTCCCTTTTCCTCCCTCCCCAGCCCCTAGCAACCAATGTTTCATTTTCTAAGATGTCATACTTTTTATCTTTTAGTCCATCAGAATCCTCAGACTTTTCCTTTATGATTTAGCTTTTATGATTATAAAACAAAGGCATATTGTCATAGACAGTAAATACCCATTTACCAGCCGTCAGTAAAGAAACACAACATTGCCACCCTAGAAGATTCCCATGTACTCCTTCCCACTTACAACTCACTCACTTTCCCTTACAGGTCACCATTATCCTCGCTTAGATGGTATCCATTCCCTTGCTTGCTTGGTCACCTAAGTTTATGTTTCTCTAAAACAAGTCAATTTAGTTTAACCTGGTTTTGAATTTTATGTAACAGTGTCATAGTGTATATATCCTATTGTAACTTGGCTCTGTAACTCAATGTTATTTGTAATGTTAGTCCATGTTATTACATGTGACTGATGTTTGTTTTCACTGCTGCATACTATTCCTTGTGTGAACATACCACAGTATGTTTATGCATTCTCTTATCAGCGGGCATAGGGATTTTGGAGACATTTATGACAATTTTTGTGTGTTTCTTCACACACATGTACATACAACTGCTTGACTTTTTTTTCAGATACATCCTTGCATAGAATCACAAGACCATAAAACATAATAAAGATATCTTTAACTTTAGTATTTAATGCCAAACTGTTTTCCAAAGTGATTGAAAAAATTTGAACTTCCAAGAGCAGAAATTGAGAGATTCTAGTACTCTCCTCACTCTCATTTGCTGTTGTCCTGTTTATTTTTGCCATTGTGGTGAGTGGTTAGTATATTATTGTGGTATTGTTTTTCACTTTTTTGATCACGAATGAGGTTCAACACCTTTTCATATATTTATTGGCCAGTTAAATTTCTTCCTTTGTAAATAAAGTGCCGGTTGTGCTTCTTTAAGTCTTTTGCCCATTTTACTAGGTTGTTTGCCTTTTTCTTTTTGGTTTATAAGAGTTCTTTACATATTCTGGACATAGGCTTTTTGATGGTTTTCTGTGTTTTAAATACCATCTACTTTCTGGCTTATCTTTCCTTCTCTTGATGAATGTATAATATTAATCTTCACATAGTCAAAGTATTCTCATGCTTTTCAATGTTGTTTTATGATGGTGTAAGTGAACTTTAAAAGTCCAGTTTGCTTCCTTAACTGAAAAAAAAAAACCCAATATTTACATGTGCTTATTGTAAGCTTGAATTACTTTACAGCTAAGAGCTTGGCAGACCTTCTCTTCAAAGAGAATGTCAATGACAATAATGGCCGCAATGTTAAATACTGCAAGAACATTTTCATCATTTTCAGTTGAGTCCCCCATACAAGCTAGAATTTTTAAGTCATTAGAATTCTATTTGGCTCCCCTTCAAAAAATAGATCCTGCAGCATGTATGATTAACTTATTTTCTATAACTCCCAACTGAGTACCATCCTGTACCACCTTATGGTGCTGTTATATATGCATATGGGGTCCATATGGACATATGTCCCATCTTCCCAACTGGGCTGAAAGCTCCTTGACATCAGAGGATTTGTAAATGCATCTTTGTATCTCCTGTGGTGCTTTGCACTAAGTAAGGCATTTAGAAAGGTGATAATAATATGCAGGGCCCTTGAATATTTAGCCCTTCTGAAGAAAAGATAAATGAGTTTTAACAGGCATGAGATACTTACATTTTCTTTTCGGATTACATTGATTGTTGCAGTGCTAATATAGGACTGATGATTGCTGATTATCCAAATCACATTTCAACCAATCAGTATAATCACCTTCACTTTCCAGACCTTCGATTGAACAGCTCATCTGTCTTCCACATCCTTGTCTATTCTACTGTACGGCCCCTGGTAGAAATATTGATGGGAGCCAACAGGAGCACAGATCATTCAGAACATGGATAATCTACTTTCTTCTTGAATGTCACAAAATCCAATATATATTTATGCCCGTTTGCTTCTCAGGTAGAAATGAGTCCTCTGGAAAATGCAATCGAAGTGTTGGAAAATAAGAATCAGCAGCTGAAGACTCTGATTAGTCAGTGTCAGACAAGACAGATGCAGAATATTAATCCCTTGACCATGTGCCTGAATGGAGTTATAGACGCTGCGGTTAATGGTGGAGTTTCCAGGTATCAAGAGGTGAGGATTAGGCATTGTTTGAAAGTTTTTAAATGTGATTCCTTAGGACTTCGGAAGGTTTTTTTCAAAAAATGCATGCACATCCATATGCTAATATAGCACTGACACAGAGTTCTTTGTTAAATAGAGCATACATATAGTCATTTGTGATGCATATTTACTCCATTTTCCATATGACATTTTGAGGATGAAAGTGCGTGCATGTGTTCTTGGATGAATAAAGTAGTGATGGTATCAGGATTATTTAATAAATGTCTACCTAAAACCATCTCCTGTGCAAAGAGGTTCACAGGCACAGAAAAGTTTCATCTTCTTTAGTAGATATTTTAAATGGACTTTTCATCTGCCCTCATGGATTTCAACAGAAAGGTACAGTAGCTTACGAGGTGAGGAGGCCATTATTTTGGTCATACTGAATCTTAAAGCACTTCGTTTTAGGATGTAAAGCTTACTGATTTGATTCGCTGTTTGCGTAGTTTACCAAAGATACTTACACAACCCCTGCTCTCCCTTGAGCAATCCTTTCCTTTTATTCCCTTTCTGACCAGCTGCCCCCAGTAGGAGTCATTCCTTCTGCCCCAGAAATGTGGCTTACAATTGTGTTTCTTTAAAGACACCAGGTCCATGGGTTACCTGGGTGGCTTAGTCGATTAAGCATTCAGTTCTTGATTTTGGCTCAGGTCATGGTCTCGTGGTTAGTGAATTTGAGCCCTACATCAAGCTCTGTGCTGACAGCACAGAGCATGCTTGGGATTCTCTCTACCTTTCTTTCTCTCTGCCCCTCCCCACTACAAAATAAATCAAAAAAAAAAAAAAAAAAAAAGACGCCAGGTCTTTAGAAGCAGCTATGCCTTTCACTTCCTTTTTAACATTCCTTAAGTAAACTGACTATCCCTTCTCTTTCTAGGCATTTTTTATCAAAGAATATATCTTAAGTCACCCTGAAGATGGGGAGAAAATTGCACGGTTAAGAGAGCTGATGCTTGAGCAGGTAAGGTGGGGACAGAAGCCTATCACCTCCTCTCTCTCCTGCTGAGTTATGTGTGTGTGCATGGTTACCCAGGGACCCACCTATTTGCTTTTCTCCACTGGTGTTCTAACAGAAGTGGTCAGTCAAGGGTTATAGATACATCTGTAATGTACTCAAAATTGCTAATTTTTACTTTAACTTCCCACTTTGATGCAAAAGTAAATATAACAGTGAGTAAACTATTGCAGACCCTTATAACAGACAACTTTGTATAGTCGCTTGGAATAGTGTTTGAATGTTCTCTCCCTAAAGACTTGCTGGAGGTTCGCCAACTTTTCACTCAAAGTTTTGGGCTCAAATTAGTCCAGGCCAACTCAAAACAGATGAATACATAAATCAATGAGTGAATGAAGATATGAGATTCTGACTTAAATGTTATAGTAAGGGAGCAATCAAATACTGCTTTAAAGCAGTATCATGTTTTACAGACTAAGTCTACAGGTGATAGGATATGGACAAAACTAAATCCAACCTCATCATTTTCTACTCCAAGGAAGCATAGTTTATTTTTACTTAGTTCCATCAAGTACAAAGACCTAGAGTAATTTCTTGCCTGCTGTGTTATTGTTGATAGCTCTTGGCCTAAAAATGGTTTAAAAACCTCTGAGGTGGGAGACATGATTGTTATTCCATAAAAAATGGAATACATATGATAGAATGTGACCAGAGCATTCTTTCTACTTGATAATACGAAATTAATTAACAAATAAGGCATGCCCTTTTGGATTAGAATATGATGAGGTTGTATCTGATTTTAGTCTACATTTTGTTCTCTGCAGGCTTAATCCACAGAACTTCATACTAGGGAGAAAGAAGTGACCATAGACAGGGACTATGGCTGGAAAAGGGCCAGGTATGCAGCTTCTGGAAAAGAGAAAGGAATTACTTTAAGTTGACCTGTAAGGAAATAGAGAATAAGTTCTCACTGTGGGCCTGGGGATGATGTAGATACTAGAAGTGGGCAGGTTAGGTTATCCAATTCTTAGGATTATGGAATAAGTGTAGCCTTTGTTGATACTCAAAAATGTGTATTTAACCTGAGCATAGTCTCTTGTGAGTGGTTTGCTTCACTGCAGGACTCTTACTTGCTATATTCAGTCTGACTGAATTTGTTCCCCAGAATTATAATTAAAAGAGCCAAGAAGGCTTTCAAGAAAAATATAGTAAGGGGGCACTTGGGTGACTCAGTCAGTTAAATGTCCGACATGAGCTCAGATCATGATCTCAAGGTTTGTACGTTCGAGCCCGCATCAGGCTCTGTGCTGACAGCTCAGAGCCTGGAGCCTGCTTCGGATTCTGTGTCTCCTTCTGTCTCTGCCCCTCCTCCGCTCATGCTCTCTCTCTGTCTCTCTCTCACTCTGTCTCAAAAATGAATAAACATAAAAGAAGAAAGAAAGAGAAGAAAAAAAACCAGGAACCTTTGTTTCCTCCACACCCTGCCTGATTATATTCATAGGGCCTTGTGGAACGAGCCTTGTTGTAGGAAACTTTAGATCTCTGTCATAGGATAATCAGTACAGGTGACTGCAATGTGACCTTGCAAGTTGTATCATCTTTGCCAGACTATAGTAGGAGGGGTTTAGGTTAGTGAGGGCACCTGCTCCTCTGGACTTCTGTGAGGTGGTTCAGATAAAAAACTACCTAGTAGACTCCGAGATGCACCGCCCCACTGGCTCTTCCAGAAAGGACTTGTTGCCCCAGCTGATGGGAGTGGTGGTCATTGACAAATACCTTTGACTCTCAGGTCCTTCAGCTATTGCCTTGGCAACAGAGCACTGCCTGGCCCAAGATGACCACCTTCCTGGATGGCCTGTATCCCAAGCCTGGCCATTTGGGCCCAACACAGCACAACTCTGTCAGCCTATTTGAGGCCCAGAGCTCCCCTGGTGTCAGCAGAGGCTGCCGTGACTGCCCTCTGTCTCGGCTTCTTTTTCCTCAAGTCCTGCTTCTGCCCCTCCCTCACACAGGCAGTGATTCCAGGTGGCTCCCCAGTAAAAATCCTAATCTCCTTGCTAGAGTCTACTTCTGGGAGAACCCAACCTTCAACCTGATTTGGACAAAAGAGAGATTGCCTAACAGGGAATGTTTAAAATGGAGACTAGATTCCTACCTTTGAGGTCACATCTTCCATGCTCTTCCAGCCCTCATCATACTTATGCCTCAGACATACATTCCACTCTCACTACTCCTTTTAAAGGTGTCGTTGGTGGTTAAGGTATTTTTATCTTTATGAAAATACACTGGCGGTGGGTAGGAGCTGCCACAGTTGTATCCCCATAGGGAAGGTTCTGGACCCTCTAACCCACCAGGCTCATTCCTGTTTGACCTGAGCTTTCAATCTTGAATCTTCCCAGGCTGTAAAGATAAAAACCATCGTGGTAACGGTGTGATTTGCTTTCCTCACAGTCAATGCAGTTTGCTCTTTTGACACTTTAGTATGGGGCATCTTTTAAAATATAAAAGACAGCTGATACTCAAATCAAAGGAATTAAGCACTATTAATCACTGAAGAACAAAAAGAAACGTGGATGTTTATGTTCATCTCTTTTGGGTCCTCACAGCAAGAAACCGTTTTTTTTTTTTTTTTTAAGTAGGAGCTGCTCCAATTATTGTATTATAGGAAGTGAACAAGAATAATAGCTTTTAACAAAAACCAAAAGCATAGCAACTCTTCTAGAATTCCTGTTCCTATTTTTCCTCCATGTCCCTCCTCTACAAGTTTTGGAAATCTGGGGGAGAGGTGAATGGGCACAGAAGAACCTAATGGAAGAGAGAAGACTAATGTGGAAAAGGGGGTGCCATTCAGGAAAGAGACCCCTCGGGGAGAAGCACCCAATCCCACTAACAGGGAGCCGCTCCTTCCCAATCCTGGCAAGTGCAGAAGGGGGCCACAGGGACACATATTTGCTTAAGAGGGTTGTTATTACAGATCTCAGATATATGGCAAAGAAACTTAGGGTAGCAGGGAAATCAAGTCTTTGGAATTAGAAAGACCTAAAGTTTGAGTCTGCGTTTGTCTTTTAGCACATGCAACAGCTTTCTGATCCTCACGTGTAAGTGAAGAATTGTTCCCGTCTCATGGGATTGAGAGGATTCACAGCAACGCACACAGAATGCATGGTGCAGTGCCTGAACCCTTCACAGGCACTTAGTAGAGTTACTTATTGATGTGGGTTTCTTCCTTATCTTATTATCAAGGCACAAATTTTGGAATTTGGTTTGGCCGTGCATGAGAAGTTTGTACCTCAAGATATGAGACCCTTACACAAAAAGCTGGTGGACCAGTTCTTTGTGATGAAGTCAAGCTTAGGGATACAGGTATGTACACAGAGTGTCCATAGGGGGCAGTCTGACCACCGCCATCTGCTTTTCATCAGAGGGACGATGAAGTATCCAATAGTGACATCTTTTGGTTTCTCTACCAAACTGCATCATTTTACCAGGGAGTCCTCCAATATTAAAATTGGATTATCTTCTATTTGCGGTGTTCAGCTTTTATGAAAACCAAAGAGTAAAGGCGAGAAACCTTAATACTGAAACAGACCTTTATAACCTCTTAGCCTTGTCACCGTATACTAAAATACGAGTTACTTAGCCCGTGTGATTACTCTAAAATATATGCTTTACTACATCGCTAGGAGTTCTCTGCTTGCATACAAGCCAGTCCAGTCCATTTTCCTAACGGAAGTCCTCGCGTGTGTAGAAACTCAGCACCTGCTTCTATGAGCCCAGATGGTACCAGGGTAATTCCTAGACGCAGGTAAGTCATATTCTGAATTATCTTATAATTTGGCATCCCCACAAGATGATCTGGAATGATTCTCTCCTTCTTTATGGCACAATTTGTCAAATACGCGATTTCTTAATGAAATAATTAACCCGCAAGGCAGCTGCAGACATCTGCCACGGGTAAAACAGCAACAGCATGAGAAATAAATAAACTCAAACATCTGATTCTATCGAGGCCAACAGGAGACAACAAAATGGGGTGTATGTTTTTTTCCTTCGGTTTTATTCCACGCCAGCATGTGACGAAGTGCAATTCAGAGACTGAGTTAATGACCATTTTTTTTTCCCCCACAACAGCCCATTAAGTTACCCAGCTGTCAACCGGTATTCTTCCTCCTCACTGTCCTCACAAGCTTCTGCTGAAGTAAGCAATATTACAGGGCAATCAGAAAGCTCTGATGAAGTCTTTAACATGCAGGTACTTGATTAGCTTCTTAATCGTCTGGTCGTGTGTATTCCTTTTCTGTCTCAATCGTGAGAGTTTCCGTTCGCTCGGCTGTGCCGATAAACAGGTGTGCGAGCAAGAACTTGAGTTAAGGACAAACGTTAAACACTCTCACTGCTTAGTCGGTCTCTGGAGTCTACAAAGATAGTTCTCTCAAAACTCCCCGTCCACTCTCAGGAGACGTGAGCAAGACGGGCAGCTTTGGAACTCCCTCTGATTTGCTTCTACGCTTGGGGACTCTTGGAGCGGTCACCACTCATTGCCAAGTGGCCTTTTTGCTTCACAATACATGGTTGAGAGGTCCATTATAACATCTCTCTACCTAGCTACATGTCAACCAATTTTCATTATCAGAATATTTTTACTAAAGGAAAAATCATACAGTTTATAAGGACATTAGTCAGTGCAACCCTTGCAACACAAAATTTTATTTAGACACTGCTAATATGGCATTCATAATAATTTAGTAAGAACAAGCTGAAATTTTCCTCACCACTGTCTTTAGAAAAAGGGCAAAATACATATTGTGGAATTCATGCCTTGAATACAGTTTTGGAGGAAACCAGGAGTATCCTCTGCCTTTTAGAAGCACCCACCTACTGATGTGCCCTGGGCTGGCGTCTTGCTGCTTGTCCTTTAGTCTGGGAGTGCGCTGCTGCCTCGTCCAGAGTCCTAGTATGTCACCGAAAGTAACGTGTTCCCTTGGCAGGAGTCAAAATCTCAGATGTTTTTTTTTTTTTTAGACTGTTTTGTTTTTACATCTTGGATTCTTGATTAATCCATACAGGCTTCCTTCTTGGTCTGAGATTTTTCTATATTTCTAAGTGACTTTTCCTTTTTGTCTTTTTTTTTGGGGGGGGGGGCTACTTTTTAAAAAAAAGGGCAATGATTTTGTTTTAAATATGTCAGTGTTGCCCGAAGCCTCCAAGCAGTGTGTGATAACGGCTCCCATGTATTTCCAGCCAAGTCCATCTACCTCAAGCTTGAGTTCTACTCACTCTGCTTCGCCTAACGTGACAAGTTCTGCCCCATCGAGTGCCAGAGGTCAGTGCCAGGGCGTGGGGTAGACTGAGGGTGCCTGCAGAACCTCCAGCCCCCGCGAGCCGTGGCTTCGGGCTCCTGAACTGGGGACAGCTGCCCCCACACATAAGTGCTGTCCTTCAGACGGACCCCGCACCAGCCCCTGATGATCCCTCCTTTCTTCTCTTCCCAGCTTCCCCTTTGTTGTCTGACAAACACAAACATTCCAGAGAAAACTCTTGCCTGTCCCCGAGAGAGAGACCATGCAGTGCCATCTATCCAACACCCGTGGAACCTTCTCAGGTAGTTCTTGTGGGACGGAGATGCAAGCAAATGCCTGGGACTGCTTACCTATCTCTCCAGGGAAATGCCGTACCTGCCAGGGGCTGTGTTATACAGCAAGTCCATCTGAGTGGAGAGCGAACTTCTGTTCCATGCCCACTGCTCGCGGTGTCTGTTGGAGCCTTATTTCCAAGACAGATACAAGGGTTGTTGCTTGAGCAGTAAAGCCTAGCAGAAAACGGGAAATGATTTCATCCTCCTTGACCTAACCCTGTAGTTCACTGCTGCTGTTTAAACATTGCAAGGGGTAATTAGGTGGATGAGTTGGAGTGTCTGCGTGTGTTTGCATGTGTGTGTAGTGGAAATTTGGAGCAGCTTTTTACATTAGCAAAAGACCATTCCGGAGAAGCATGATCTATCCAGCAGCCTTTCTTTAGACCTCTACCTAGTCTGAGAGAGCTTCAGTTGTTCCTTTCTGAGGTACTCAGGGGTGCAGGGACCATTTTTGTTCACCTTTGCCATACTTCTGTAACACGTCGAGGGAGAAGCAGTCGAGTGCCCAGGCTTTCTCAGCACCTCTCAGGAGTAAAGCACTGTGGCCCTCCCATCCTGCCTGGACTTGGTTTTGAAGTGATCCCTCTTGGTCCTGGTGAGGGCAGAGCCAAAGGCCTGGCCCTCTGGGCATGTCAAGGGCTGTGAAGGGTGGTTTGAAAGGTTGGGTAACCCTGGGTTTTACTAATGCTTTGGGAGTAACTTAGGAGAGGAGAACTCTACTTCTTACTGATGTCCCAGCTAATTTTTCTGTTTTTCTGCACCATCCCGGCAGAAGTCTGTAGCTGCATCTGGAAATGGATGAGAGCGAGTGGGATGTGGCTTGATTGGTTTATCTTTGCTGATTGTGTAATCTTCCCGAAAGCCCCAGGATACCTCATCTGCACAACCCCGATGTCTCGCAGAGATTCTCTCTGAGTGCGTTTGGCTGAACGGCTCCCCAGTTTTACTTCCCTTTGTCACTCGGTGTTGCCAGGGGATTTCACATCTCTTCCATCTGCTCCAGGAGTGCGTGTTGCCGGCATGGGGGACTCTGAAAGCCTTTCTTGATTAGCCTCCGACTTTTCTGCTTTTGGTAAAACGTGAAGCAGTGTGTAGTAACCCAGAGCTCCGTGCTACCCGTTGTTCTGGTGCATCTACTGTTAAGGACTCATACTTTTTCTTTTACAGTATTAGGTAGAACCATGTAAAAGGGGCATTTTCGTGGGTTAAAAATTGTAGAATATTGTCCATTTCCTGTTTTTAACCTAAGATTGAAAATGTGTCCCTTCACTAGAGACTTTTTGAGCTAATATTTCTTTTCTAATTCTTATTTGCATTTCATATCGCCAGTCTAGCATTCGTATTTATACAGAGAACCAAAGCTTAACTGCTCCTTTCTGTTTTCCCTCCATTTTATTATGAAGACATTATTTACCATTTACATTTAAAATCTAATATGAACTTTTAAAACTTAAGGCTCTTCTCTCCTTTTTTCCTTAAATAAAATTGAATTCTTGGTTCGTAGGCTCATCATACACCATGTAAAACTTATTTTGAACAAAAAGTTTCAGTAATGAGACAGTCATCTCATTTTCCAGAAGGTCTCACGTGACAGCAAATCGCATCATAAAAATAGACTCTTGTACCTTTCCAGAGGCTGCTGTTTAATCATATTGGAGACGGGGCCTTGCCACGCAGTGACCCAAATCTTTCTGCACCTGAGAAAGGTGGGTATGAAGCCAGACCCTTCATCAGTCCTGAAACCTGGAAGGGTGTGTTTTGTCCTCATGTCCTCCAGTCTTCCGTGTGTCTGTGTGGAAAGCAGATCTCCAGATCTTTAATGATCGGGACTAATTTGCCCTTTCGGGGATTAATGAAAGACAGCCAGTGACGAGGCATTCTTTGAAAACTGTTTCCTTGTAGGATTTAACAGCAGAATCTGAGCACTTAGGAAGTCTCTGTTAAATGGCTTTTGGTGTCATGTCAGGAAGGCAATTCCTGTGTTTCCTGAAACAAAGTTGCCAATTAGGTACTTGTTCAGCACAGTGAAACTAGCACCTTTCCGGATGGGTTGTCTGGTCCTACCCTTTGTTTCCTTTACAAAGCTCACTCTGCCAGTTCAGCTGTTGTTTGTGGGGACGCAGATACTGTTTAAGAATTGCAATCCAGTGCATAATGGAGTGTGCCCTGCCTCAAGGTCACGCGCCAAATGAGAAACACATGCATAGCAGTTAATAGCCAATTAGCATCAGTCTGTGCAACACAGCAGAAGATGAAGAGCAGAGTAAATGTGATTTGCTCCACTGTGCGGATGGGAGCTTGCAGCAAGTCACCCACTTGCCTCTCTCAGGGTCAAGCCTCAAAAGTCAAGTGGTCCCGGAAGCCAATGAATCAAGAGTCACTAATGAGATGTTCCCGTAAAGTGCACTTTAATTGTCCTCATTAAGAGCTAAACTGTATTGTCATTTGAGTACATGGATAGATTAACAGTAAAACTTTCCTTGGGAGACTGAAATTAGTGAGAAGGTAGCCCAAATGATTTCAAAACAAATTTTGCTTACAAGTCAGATATTAATCTTTGCCCAGAGAGCTTAGTATTTTTCTCTTCCCTTCTACCAAAGAAAATCTAAAAGCAAATTTAAAACCAACACAGAGAAATTATTTTAATAGTGGTAATTCCATCCCATCAAGTGAATGTGGTAGTTGAGAGTGAAATGTTGGAATTCTATACATGTCCACCAGATGGCAGTGTCTGTCCAGGGAGCAAGCTACAGGAACTCTGAAGACTGTTCCATATTTCATAGCAGCTATTTATAATCTTGTGTGTCTTGCCCTTGTTCCTAACAGGGTTGTTCCATATTTCTGCATCTTACTGAAGCATGGAACAGACAAATTATAAAAAAGGAATGATACTGTCAGTATTCCAAATTACTTTTTTCGGGACATACTTCAGTATAATCCATTGATTTCAGCAACAAGAGTTCTTTTCTCAAAGAGTTGGTCATCAGGATGGTGTAGCACGGCACTGGTGCCAGGTAGTTGAAATATTAGCCTTTCACTGCCTTCGCCCTTCTGGGATGCCACTTGTCCAGAAATTTCCACTAAAAACCAAGTTTTAAAAGAGTTTAGTGACTACATCCTCCATCTGTTATCCAGCATCTAAACACGTTTGTAATTCGCAACAAGATTCTACGCTCTTGTAGAGATTTGTAGTTCTCTTGGACTGCTTGAGGGGCAGTAAACAGACATGCTATCACCCAATTAAATGTCAACTATAACTGTGAGGTAAGCAATTAAATAAAAGTCTAGTATTTAGGAGGTTTCCTGTTGCTGTGTTTTTTTTTTTTAATCCAGTTGATTTTTTCATTCTGGGTAATTTGACTTTCTTCTGAGATCACAAGTGTTCGGACGGCAAAGTGGAGCATGTGTGTTTAGCTGTGTTATTCCCTTCCAGCTGTGAATCCCACCCCTAGCAGCTGGAGCCTGGACAGTGGGAAAGAAGCCAAGAACATGTCGGATAGTGGGAAAATTCTCTCTCCCCCTGTCCCTCCAAGACCCACACAAACTGGTGGGTATTTGAAGCATTTGAATAATTACTTTTATAAAATCACTTTTATGACTACTCCAACTTGTGAATTCCTCAGAGAAAGGTGCAGGCATTTGATGTCTGAGGTAAAAACCTTAGGAGCTGTGTAATTCATTGACAGTGTTTTCCCTCTTTCCTGAACTTCTCACTACACTAAGTCAAACCGCGCTCCATTCCGTATCAACTGCATAGACAGATTGTATAGAATGTTCTCCTGCTAGGCACCATCCCTGGAATCTGGGGAGATACCCTAACCTTGCCAAGCCAATAGTATTTTCTCTATACTTCACTTGAACCACCTCATTCCTGTCAAGCTCTGCTAACTCAGCCACTTCCCTCTTTCTCAGGACTGATGGCCAGGCTTTCACATCACCCCTAAATAGGAATCGACTAATGACAACTTAATAGGCTTGTGGGGAACAACTAACCTCACATCCATTGCTGTCCCTTGCATAGAGAAGGCTGTATTCAAGAGTGAGATTTCTCAAGGAGTTGATTCAGGGTGCCGCATCCCCTCCGGTGGTGGGTGAAGAAGAAAATTATTAGGCCTGACCTCAGACCTACTGAATCAGGAGATCACCATTTCTGGAGGAAAGCCCTGGATCTGGTATTTTACCAAACCTTTCTAAATTTGGAGAACTAGTGAAAATTCTTCAAGTTTTTTTGTGAGTTTATAGCAGTAACAGGCACCCTTTCCAACTGAATAAGCCATATGCTTAGTGACCCTGATATGGTATAGTCTTTAAGACCTGCTCTGCTGACTTTACTCGCCCTATGGGGAGAGTCTTTTCAACTGTCACATATGTCTAGAGTAGTTTTGAAGCTTTACGAATACAACTGGCCTAAAGGCAAGAGAAAATAAGACATTTCCTTCACGGACTTTTCTGGGTCAATCACTCATGTTTCGTTTGCTGTATAGCAGCATCTCATCTTCCTCGTTTCTTTTTTAACTAAGCAACTTTCTCTTTTTAAAATATCCTGTGTGCTATCCAGTTTGTTCTATCCTGACGAAAACTAAAACTCACCAACAGGTTTTGAAAGGCTCGTGAGATTTTTTAGACAGAATAAGAACTAACTAGGCTTAATTGGCAATCTACATTAGAATACCATGGTCACCCTGGACAGCTAAGATTCATCAGTCAATCGATTGGTATCTTATTCATGACGTACATATATTCCAGCAGTCTCCGGTTTAAACTTGGTTGTATCACTGATGTTGGAAACTTAGAAAGCATTTTCAAAGGAACAATAATATTGACGGTAGTTAAGTTCCCAGGCCCGTTCAAACTTATAGGCAGCGATACTGGCGGAACTATTTTAGGTCTCTGTGGGCGAATGACTTTCTAGAGAAACATCTCTGCGGACATACCGTGGCTGCGAGGGCTGCTGTGGAGTCCACAGTGGTGGGGCCGCTGGTTGCCTGAGCCAGGAGGAGGTGGATGGTGAGCTCCCGTAAACCTTGACTTGTGCCACACACAGCAGTGGGACAAATACGGTTCCCAGCCAGGATCTGTTTCTCCACCCATACGTGATTTTCTTCCATAATCAACACCCCCCGTGGACAGGACAGGAGATCTAAACGCTGGTGCTGGGATGTGGCCGGTGCTGGTGGCATGCCCTAGTATGCAGGGCAGAGCACCAGTGGGCCACTGTCACTGGTCCCCTAGCACCCAGAGCACACAGGTGACGCACCTCTCCTGATCGAACCTGGCAGGGCCACCCTCCCTTCTGCACTGATTGCTCTGCTGGTCTGTCCTCTTGTCATCATCCGTGGTCACTGTTGGGGGATCTGTAACTGTCTGTCTTCGTTTCCTTCAGCCTCTCTCTAGTTTCCTTAAGCGTTGCAAACCTCACTTTGACAGCTGGGAGAATGGCAGCGTATCACAGAGCAGCAAACCCTGAACCCACTGAAACCTCTGTAGGTGGAGTTGGGAAATCCGGCTCACGCTTACCGCATTGACTGCGTCACAGCAGCTTTCAGTGTGCGTGGTTATGCTTCAGGGGGCTGGATTTGACCTACAAGCACACAGAGCAGTGCCATCACCTGTCCTGGATCCCAGGTGTAGGGTTGAAAGTCTACTGGGAGAAACAGAGAGAGCAGTTCTTTGCCATAATGATGAAATCCATAGAGTACCACTGGCACTGCCCCCCCCCCCCCCCACACCACAGGGGCAAAGGGAAGACCTGAGTAGCAGCATTAGGGAGAGAAAGAAAACTTCTCACTTCTTGTTTGGACATGGCCAAGGGTTTTCGGTTTCAGGAGTACTGGGATGTGAGAGGGGAGACTGGTGTAAATTTATTCTCATGGGCCCCTTCTCAGTTGCCTGGATGGCCTCTGTCTTCCCATTCCTGCCCAGGTCATTGCTGCCCAGGTCAGAGTCAGCAGCTATTCTCCAAAGACTTCTCCCTGGCACCCCACACCTAAAAGCACCTTTTGAAATAGATTGGGCAGTGGGAAAGCATCTGGACTTTTCAGAAATGGGACCAGTTCGAGCTTCGGTCACTTCTGTATGCATCATGTATGGGCTGATGACTTTTCACTAATTCTCCCCTCCCCACCTTGCCCAGGAGGGCCTTGGGCACTGGGTTTGTACACAGAGAGCATTTGCAAATAGTCACCTTTCTGGTTTTTCTTGAATTGAAAGGATTTCTCTCTATTTACAGCTTCACCAGCAAGACATACGACGTCAGTATCCCCCTCGCCTGCTGGGAGATCTCCACTGAAGGTACAGACTCTCAGACTGAGGCTAGAGATCAGCCCCACGTTCCCTCTTTCCTTAGGACTCATCCCTGGTGTATCACTGAAGTGCTTTCATTGGTACAGACCAGACATAGAATATCTAAAGAAGAGGTGGAGGAAGATTGGAAAGAAAATACTAGACTTTGCTTTCAGAGAGCTGCCTCGGCGAATGAAGCCATTTGTTTTCAGATTATTAGCCTCATTCCCCAAATGGGGAAAGTGAGAATGTACAGACTAGAGTCTGTGTATACACTGAGTTAGGAAAGAAATATGGTCCCAATGTATTTCCTAGGACGTTTTCAGTCTGCTCCTTTGGTTTAAGGGACATCAAAAAGAAGAACGAATTGAAAAACTCGATAATCAAGACCTAGTAAATGGTCTCCTATACGTTTTTGCTTCTCTCAGCCTCACCCATTTTGACAAAGTCAAACCCAACTTTTTCTCTTTCAATATTTTATTCTAAGGTTTTCATTTACAATAGAGATATATACTTAATAATAAAAAAAGACAGTAAAATGAACTCAAAAATTACTAGGAAGCAAATTGAAAAGCTTTAGAGGTGAGATGTTCAAATTGATATGTAAACATAGACTATTTAACATCTCTAAACATACAAAGTCCCTCCTGAAGGTAAAGAATAACATTTAGTCTCTGTCCAAATTGAATCAGACTGGCTGCAAGGATTGTCAATACCTGTAGACATTGGTGTTCAGAGCTGCTGCACCAGAGGCAAATACAGGTGGAAGTGACTGTGAAAAGAATGATTTTGTATCTGAGTGACTGAGGATTTACCTGCTCCATGTCCTTTTTGTTGAGGAGGTATTTCTAGCTAATGTGAAAGAAAAAGACAAATTGGCTTCTAAAAACACTTAGGGAGGGGCAGGTCATGATCCACTATATTTGGGTGCCAAGGATAGTTGCCGATAGAAACGAAGAATCTGGAAAACAAAGGCCCCAAAAAGGAGAAAATTGCAAAGAAGTGTGATTTCATTTACATCGCCAACATTTCTGATGTAGAAATTTGCTGGAGAGTGCGGATTATTTGTCGGTGTTTTTGTCATTCTGCAATGCAGCTGTTAATCATAAAGTACCTGTGACTGCATTCTCTCTGGAGGCCAGAGACTGCTGCGTTGATGTGCAGGGAAAGAAAGTCACATGGTGTGCCCACATCTTTGCATTTCCCCTTACTCGCAAGGAGCTCCCACGTACTGCTAATGCAATTAACATCTGCATTTTCCAGCTTGCTTTTGCAGAGTGGTAATAACACGGTAAGTCACAGAGGTTGATGCTGTAAAAAGAACTGAAGGGATGAGAATGTTCAGGTAGCTCTGAAACAGTCCTATTTAGCAAGGTGGTATATACTTTCTCTCTCTCTCCCTCTCTGCAGCGCTGGTGATGCTCTTACTGGCCAGGTGTAGATTTCTAGTCGTATCTTTACAGAAGGGGTTTGAAAAGAAAAATGAAACGTTTGTGTTGTAACTCCTGTGTTACGTTAGAGGGCACACTGCTACCAAGTTACGAGCTTTGCTCTGCTTAGAATATAGTTTGCTGCCTTTTTTTTTTTTTTTTCAGCAATTAAGTGATAGAGTTAATCCTCTGGAGAAGGCTGAACTTACCTGCCTTATTTTGAACTTGTAGCCTAATTTTAGATAAGAACCAGCAGTGAATTTGGATCTCTGAATTGGCCATGCTTAATTTTAGGCTCCAGCTAATGAACATATTTGTGCCTACCAGCATTAGTGGAGAGACCAAGGTTAAGTTAGTCTAGGATAACATTTCACAAAAATGTGTCCCATACAACATTAGTTTTATGGACCATTACGTGATAAACGGAAAAAATGGTCTGTGGTCAGATAAGTTTAGAAAACACTAGATGGCAAAGTCTTTTCGTTTTCTTTCGTATAGAACTTGAACATGCTCCTATGCCTTAAATGTACTCAAGGAGTACATAGTATGTGGTATTTCCCAATGGAACCCTCCTTTCACAGAGCATCACTTAGGACTCATTTTCCATAGGACACCGGATAGGGAAGTAGCAAATTCAGATGACAGCAAGGTAGACAGCTGACATGAATGAGCGCAGGAGGCTGGTCGATCGGTGTGGTGAAGGCTAGGTGAACTGAAGAGTTTGTGCCCCATCTCAAGGGGAAAGCCCCTGCTCAGTTTCAAAAATTATCTCCATTAAGAGAAAGCAAGTCATTGTTGCTAGAACTTCCAGGGTTATTTTTAATCAAATACCAAACATGTGGGGGTTTATGAGAAATCTTCCAATTAAAAAAAATTAGCAACGCAAGTCAGGCTTTTAGAAAACACTCCAGATGAAAACAGTCCTGTTTCAGACTCTAGAGCCAGAGAGCGATGCACATGCAGCTTCAGTGCCAGGGTCTGGGATGGGAGCAAACTCAAATGCGAGCCTACAGCACCTCGCTCCTCCCGTGGAGGCCTGTGCTCGGAGGCCCGCCCCCACTCAGACTGCCCTGGCTGCTGTCCTCCAGTTCTGAGCCCGGACCCTCTGAGCGGGAAAGGGAAGACGGCACCGCCAAAGCCTTCTGCGGCTGGTGTTGCTGGCTCCCTGTCTTCCAAATCATGGGACTAATTATATGCCTTTGAATTTTCTTCCTGATTACATTTATCCTTTCTATCCTCAAAATAAGAACAAGTAAAATGGCAGTGAGATAAGCTTGAATGAGTGTTTCCCGTGCTGAGAATACCACCACCTCCAATCTGGGTCTGGGGGTTTGCCGCAGGCCAAGGAGGGCTGCCATCACCAACCACCACAGGTTGGGAGGCGTAAACAAGAGACATTTATTTTCTCACAGTGTCTGGAGGCTACAGGATCCCCAAAGAGGTGTCAGCAGGCATGGTTTCTTCTGAGGCCTCTGTCCTTGGCTGGCACATGGCAGCCTTCTTGCTCTGCCTTAACGTGGTCTTTTCCCTGTGTGTCCCAATGTCCCCTTCTTATAAGGACACCAGGCAGGCCCACCTTGAAGGCCTCACTTTAAGATACCACCTCTTTAAAGACCCTGACCCCAGACACATTCTAAGTACTGGGGATTAGGGCTTGAGTTGATGGGTCTGGGGATTCATCGTGCCGCCCAGCACAGTGTACCTGATGGCCGTGACTCTCCTCTCCTCTGCCTTTCCCCTTGCGTTTGCGCAGGGCACGGTGCAGTCGTTCACCCCCTCTCCGGTGGAGTACCACTCTCCAGGACTGATCTCCAACTCCCCCGTCCTGTCGGGCAGCTACAGCAGTGGGATCTCTTCTCTCAGCCGGTGTAGCACCTCGGAAACCTCAGGCTTTGAAAATCAGGTGAACGAACAGTCGGCACCGGCGGCGGGGTCGGGGCCGGGCTACAGCGGGCCGGAGGAGCCGGTGCGCAAGGAGAGCAAAACGCCGCCGCCCTACAGCGTGTACGAGCGGACTCTGCGGCGGCCCGTCCCGCTACCTCACAGCCTCTCCATCCCGGTCACGGCCGAGCCGCCCGCACTGCCCCCCAAGCCCCTGGCGGCGCGGCCCGGCCACCTGGAGAACGGCACCCGGAGGACTGAGCCCGGCCCGCGGCCCCGACCGCTGCCGCGCAAGGTGTCGCAGTTATGAGTCCCTCTGCTAGTCCCCTGCCCCCGAGGCCCGGCCGTTTACAAGAGAATAGGCAGTAGGACCAGGAGACATTTAGTGTAGGCACTTTAATAACTTACCCAGATCCGTCTTTCAGTGAATGGAATTAAAACTTGCTTATTAATATGTTGCACAATATTACAAGTTATTGACCTAAAACGCCAGATGTTACATGAAGTATGGCTGACTTTCCTTAAAACGTTTCTTGTTCGGAAGTGGCAAATAGTGTTAAAGACTTCTTTTGTATCTTTTTATGTTCGCTTTTTTTTAAATCTAGTTTAATCTTAAAATCAAGACGAAATTGTCCAACAATAGGGCGCGTGATGTTGTTGTATACTTTCTACTGAATACTTGATACTCCGAGGAAGCTTATTAAGTCCATGCACATCCTAACACAACAGCCCTTACTTTAGTAGACCTCTGTAAATAAGGGGAGGTTTCTCGCTCTTCTCGCTCTTTCCGTGAGAAGACTGATGCGTGCACATCAACAGAATTACAAGCTAAAGCAGGCTGGTTAGACAATACACTTAAGGGGTTGCAAGGAATAGGGCTGCACGTTGTTTTGTTGTTGAAACAAACGAATTCTTTAAGGTTGCTTTTGACATTGACCACTGTCTACTTTCTTAAACCTCCACTTTGTGAATTGGTTGGTAAGTCCCTGACATCATGGTATCTACTGTATTTCTTTCCAAGGTGCAATTTACTTTCAGAGTTCCAATCGGCTAGATTAAGCAAAAGACCCCGGGAGAAATGTTTACTTGAATCTTGTACAAGCTTCCTTACTTGATCGTTTCCTCTGCAGCAGATTTGTCACTGAAGAAGAGCAGATGTTCACATGTTAAATAGGCACAAATTAATGTGTCCCATTAACAAGATTTTAGGAATCAATACAGGACAGTATTAAATCAATAGCGTAAATGAAGGAAAAAAACCTTAGAGAAAATATATTAGCATGATTAAATGGCAAAAGGACTTTCAAAAGGCAAGGGCATTAACTTTTAATCCTGCACCAAATAGAAAATTCTTCACAACCCTCCAGGCTCCTACCAGAGCTGGTCTTCTTAGCTGATCCTGTTTTCGCTGAAGCCCCCACTTCTGTAGAGATGTCTGTAGCCCCCGCTGGCTTGAGGATCGACACACAGCGTCTCAGATCCAGATAGGGCTGCCGACGCCCCAGTCGCAGGCGTGTGGAAAAAGCACCTTGTATTTAGTAATGTATTTTGTATCTTTGTTTTTTTCTTTTACTGACTGTTTATAACACTCAATTGACAATAAATATGAACTGTATTTTAAATCACACTGTTAAATATTTTCCCTCTTTTGTTGGGAAGCTCATTTTAGTTTAACCCTTGTTTGCTTTTGTTCATAGCTTACCTGGAAGGCAGTGACCACTTTTTTATATTCTCTTAATGAAACCATTCAGCAGGTATACGCTGTTGAGGCTGGTTATAGAGGTTTTCTATAATAAATGTTCAAGTATTTTTGTACATAACTGGTTAATTTTAATAAGAGATACCATTATGTGTAAAAAAAAAAGTAAAAATAAAAGCAAACGGTTGTGGATGCAGTATGATTGTTATAATTATGCCAAATACTTTATGTATGGAAAAAGGATATTTGTACATATGTGCTTTTAACAATAATTCTGCCATATTGACTTTACAATTTTGAATGTCAGAAAAATTAATATATGTTAAAATATTTATGTTTAGTGAAAGTATTCATAATTGAGAAAAGGAACATATGAATTTTAGCTTTGTATCTTGCAAGGTTTGCAGTTGGAAATTTCTGGAACTAGCTTTTGCTTCAATGATAACACTTTGTGTTTGTAATCACATCCTTAAATACACACATACACACACACATAGGAAGCTCCATATTCCTGTTGCTTTAAAGAAGTAAAACCTTCCATCTAAATAAGCTGACATGCATATAAGATAACAAAGCTTCTTTGATTTCCTTTTCCTTTGTAATTTAATAGATTGTTGACTAGTGCTTGGGCACAGTATAAATCAGTGTTATTTGCTCTTGAAGCCATTTTTTTAAAAGTTTTTTGGCAATGAACAGTTCAATTTATCATGTGCGTGTATTTCTGAAGCAGCTGGATAGCAGAACATTTGAAAAGATTCTGTTAGCTCAGATGTTCCTGTTGGTTGCTGCTGAATGGTAAATATTTAATAAAATTACCTGATTAATCTTAATATAACTGTCTTTATTCCTGTCATCACTGGATCTTTACCTGAAACCGAAGCTTTATAAATCTTGGTCATATTGCAGTGAAATTTTTGAAATTTTTGGACTTCTTTGTTGATAGATCCTATTTTGTCTTTGTTGTGCCTTGGTTGAAGGGCTTCTTCTCCCTACAAAGCATATTTATGCGTTAGAGAAAAAAAGTTAAAAAGGTAATGGTATTGGTTACTACCAATAGAGAAAGAAGATTTACTTGGGTGATAGACTGTTAATTGACTTATCCAAAGCCATTTTTAAAAGCCAAACCAGGGGCGCCTTGGTGGCTCAGTTGATCGAACATCCGTCTGACTGTTGGATTTTGGCCAGGTCATGATCACAGGGTCATGGGATCGAGTCCCACATCAGGCTTTGCACTGAGTGTGGAGCCTGCTTAAGAGGCTCTCTCTCTCACCCTGGACCCCTACTTGTGCACACTTGCACACTCTTAATTTCTGGCTATAAAAAAAAAAATCCAAATTTGTCTGGGTAAACTTGACACAAGACAGGTAACTGCAAGACATACAAAGGAATAGCCACCTTTACCAGCTGTGACAAACTCCACAAGCCAGCTTTTCTCCCTGATTTTCATAAAAAGATAGGAAACATTTGACAAACACGGCAAAACTCATCAACTACAAGATTTCTGTTAATAAAAGCTGGCTTTAATTTTGGGAAATCTGTCTATGCTGTGTTAGGGTTACAACATTTATGTAGCTCAGTGCCAAGCAAGCTGTTGTCTAAAGCCTCTGTCCCATTAAATACCAAAGCCCACTTAAAGGCAATAGTCAATGTCCTCCTGATTGTTTCTCAACATTAACTAAGTGATTTTAGAGCATTTTGGATCATTTTCATTACCACAGACCCCATAAGTATTTCGATTCTACAAGTATAATTACAATATGAATAGCTCTGCTTCCTACCTAAGTAGTCTTCTCTCTAGATTGTTATTGATTGTTCTACAAAACACAAGGAAGAGAATAACAAGTTGCACAGCGTTGCCTTCATTTGATCTTTACATATTAAAATGTGGCTGCACCAAAATGGATTCCTGGTTATTGACTGAAATAAGCTTTGCCCTCATTCCATAAGAATACCATAAAAAAGGCTTTGAAAATTGGCTAAACACCAATCCCCTAACATAACTATTGTTATTTTTACACCTTCCTTTCATCGTTTTCTACATGTGTATATTGCATAGTTTTTCTACACTCTTGAGTGTAGTTTCCCAAGTCTCATCAACAGAATCTGTCGTTAACACTGGACTGACTGGACTCAGTGCAGCTAGGAGAGCACCGCCTCATCAGAGCTTCGGTTCTGTCTCAGGGAGAGAAGGGCAGGATCAGGTTTTACTGACATTTTGGAGTTTTGTTTAAGGTGGAACTTTGAACGAGTAGGCATTGTTTAAGATTGGGTAAACATCATTATACAATGCCCAGGGTATTTTTTTTAATGTTATTTTTGAGAGAGAGAATCCCAAGCAGTCTCCACAATGTCAGCACAGAGCCCAACTTGAGGCTCAATCCCACGAACTATGAGATCATGACCTGGGCTAAAATCAAGACTCAGACGCTTAACCGACTGAGCCACCCAGACACCAGTGTTCCGGTTTGATAGATATAACAAAGCAAGAACTATGGGTTGAGCGGTTCAAAAAGTCTTAGGATATGAACTATCAGTTGATGATTTCTATTGATGAAATGATACGATCTGTTAAAAAGGTCCTGTTATGAACAATAAATTTATGTGCCTCGCCAAGAGGTTCCTGGTAAACTTAGGCTAATAAACATTGGAATATGGAGTCATATTCATGTAGACAAAAGCTGTATGAGGTAGACCATTTCACTTCTCAACAGCAATGTTTTACACAGTTATAATCACAATATACCTGGAGAAATCCTTATTTTTTATTTTTAGTATTTATTTGCATATAATATGCATGTAAAAGCAAAATATATATTCCATAATTTATTTAGCCCTTCTCCTGTTAATTGACATTATATTGTTTCCAACCTGTTGCTCCTACAAATAACACCTTTGTGACTATTCTTACATAAAGCTTTTTCCATGTTTTGGATTATTTCCTTACAATGTATTCCTACACCGAAATTGCAAAGGCACAGGAATGATGATTTCTGTAGTTCTTTTGCATATTGGCAAATTTATTCCCAAAAGTGTTGTACCAATTTTAATGCCACCAGCAGTGTCTTTCTGAGACTGGATATTGATGCAGTGTTTTGTGCTATGTGGGAAGAAAATATTGCTGCCTTACCCAAAATTTGAAAAAATGTTAGTAAGTCTCTTACAGCATCTTGTGCTAAGGAAATTGATATCCTTACAAAGGAAATGAAAAGGAGAGCTGAGAGAAACGGGAAAGTAACAAGCTAATGGTCATACTCACACGGCACCTACTGAAAATGCATCGTCCTACAGAAGAGATTGCTGGGACGATCATCTGTATGGAATCCTAGAAAATCCTTAGGATTCCGAACACAAGTACAACCTCACTACCCCAGCATTTACCCCTGTCATTCACAATCAGTGAGGGAATCAAAACCCTAGAAGTAAGGACAGTGACCTGAACAGCCATAATAAATGCTACAGTCGGCTGAATGAACTGTCCTGTCTCCAAGAAGGTGAAGCTGATAAAGTCTGAGGTGTTTGAACTCACTGAAGAGCAAGCTCTTACTTACAAGAGTGGTAGGGAGGAGGAGATGGATTTCTAGAGAGCTATGCAAGTGACAGAAGTGACGTTAACTCCAGAGAGAACAAATGTTATAAAAATAAATGTAATCATAGTTCACGGTGTGAGTCAGCTACCTATAATATGTACATAGTCATGGAAAAGCAAAACTCATGTATCGATCTCCCCAAATTCTAATATAATTAGATGGGAAGGATGAGGGTATGAAGTTTTATGTGTGGAGAATAAAATAAATTCTCATCTTCTATAAAGGAATGTCACTAGTGAAAGAGAGGACAAAATTTTCCTTAGTCCAAGGTTCTAGCTGGCCAAAAAATTAAACCTCCGTGAGACATATTAACAGGAGGAAAGAAACCTCATTTTCCCTCTGATCCGAAAGTTTACTCCCAAAAATAGAACAAGAGAGCAATGATCATTGCCCAGGTGGTAGGAATATATGGTATCTCCAGTCTCCCACAAATGTGAGACAGCTACAGGCACAGACTCGCTCATCTGTGACTCCAGGCAGGCACTACTGGAATGGGACTTTCCAGCACTAATAAACGATGAAGTTTGAGATGACAAAGGTCCTCTGTGGGCGGCAGGACCTCTTCTAACAAATTCCCGAGAGCTGGCATGGCTGGACAAAGAGAGTCCTGCTTACAACTGCAAGTCTCAGATCCCCATTCTATTTGCTCACCAAAGCGCATCCAGGTAAGTGCGCCCTCCAGATAGTGGAGACCACAGAGGATATTCTCACTGGTCACAAAGCAAGCCCTTGGACACTGAAGATGAAAGGAAAACCTCATCCAGTTTCTCTTACGTGCACTTTAACAGCTTTAGCTCAGCCCTGAGTCTCCTAATACCTCGGAGGAGTGTGCCACAGAGCTGGAGGCTATGTGCTCTACAGTGCGTTTCATTGCACAGTTTTTTTGAGGTTGCCGAGTGACCTTGTGTCCATCTAACCCATTCCATGACAAACATCCTACCACAGGAACCTTTGAGTTAGGTGGCAAATGCCTTAAAAGCTTTTAAGTGCTTGACTCGTGCCCACCAACTTTGCAGCTTTGGCTTCCATGCTGTTCCATAAGCAACAGTTTTTATCCCATGTACGCTTTAACCCACAACAAAGTTTGTCTAAATAGACACTGGTCTGATGAGAACCACTGAATTCACCTACGAGGCTAGTCTGAACAGTAGGCTGAGAGGGTCCATGCCTGTGTTCTCCCTGTGGTGGGTTTGTGTATGTTTAATGACAAATGGCATAAAAGACAGGCAAAGAAAAACAAAGACCATCTCTGGGAGGAGATAGATCCGTAACCCAAGAATAGTCTACCGAAGTTTTACCAAGAGCCATTAAGCCTAAGGAACTAATTCCAGTACTTACCTGCTGAGTTTAAAATAAAACTTTCATCCCTCTTGCTCCATTGGACCCCACAGACAGAGATTTCGGGAGGCCAACATAAGAAGTCTTATCTTCTGTCGATTTTGTGTCCTGTGTCCCAAGATCTCAAAGCTGCAGAAACTTCAGAGCAAATGTCCAGTGGAAGTTTAGCCTGCTGACTACACAAGTGAAGGAAAGGAAGAAATTTTCCTTAATCCAGGGTTCCTCTAACTGTGCTTAGAATTAAATTCCCATGAGATGGATTAACAGGAGAAAATAAGCCAAAGTTTAATTACATAAACACAGAGGCCCGATTATGAAATTGGGACCTAAAGAAATAACCGGTGGCAGGCAGTCTTTACACTTCGTAGACAGACAATCTGTCTGTGAGGAATTGACAGGACAGAGAAAACTTAACTTTGGGAGTTTCGACTGGTAAGGAATTCTAAATGGAATTCAGGCTGGGGTAGTAAATTAGTAAAAAGTAATAAGCTTTGTCTATACAGCTTTCTTGGCTCCCAAGTTCCTACCTTTGGTGACGAGGATATCTCCACCTCCTGGTACAGGAAGGGTACCTTTCTCATGGGAGATTTGCTGCTTTCAGGGAACAGGACAGTCTGAGTGTCCTTACACAGACTGTCTCTGAAATAAGTTTTATTTAAAATAATCGGTATGCCAAAGTGGCACGTTTTGGGCAGCCTGCCCTTGAGCCCTACAATAAAAAAGTAACAAGATACTTTATTTAATGTAGAGATGTAAGGGCAAGCATTAAGAAGTAACTTTTTGGGGCGCCTGGGTGGCTCAGCCAGTTAAGTGTCCGACTTTGGCTCAGGTCATGATCTCATGGCTTGTGAGTTCGAGTCCTGCGTTGGACTCTGTGCTGACAGCTCAGCACCTGGAGCCTGCTTCAGATTCTGTGTCTCCCTCTCTCTTTGCCCCTTCTCTGCTCATGTTCTGTCTCTCTCTCTCTCAAAAATAAACATTAAAAAAAATAACACTAAAATGAAATAATTGTCAGGGCACCTGGGTGGCTTAGTCATTTGAGTGTCCGACTCTTGATTTTGCCTCAGGTCATGATCTCACGGTTCCTGAGGTCCAGCCCTATACTGTCAGTGCAGAGACTGCCTGGGATCCTCTCTCCCTTTCTCAGCCCCTTCCCTGCATGTGCGCACATGCTCGCTCTCTCTCTCTCTCTCACTCAAAATAAATAAACCCAATAAAACAAACAAACAAATAAGTAAATAAAATTGAGATAATGGTCTCTGGGAAGTGAAAATGTCTGGATACGGAAATATTGTAGGGGACTCCTGTTTTTCACGGCAGCTGTGTAGGACTCTACGCATACGACTGTGCTGCATTTTAAGAGGTCGAAACACACGAATTCTGAAACATTCAGATCCCACCACACTGGTTTCACTTTCCCTGGCTTATGTCTTCCCCTCCTTTCTATGACATTGCTGATTAGGATCCGGAGCTCTTTGCGAAGCCCTAGGAGTTTGCAACCAGACATCTACTTAAAGGAATACGGGCAGCAGGCAGCAGGGAGTCCAGGGGAGGAGTTTCTGGATCTTATGAAACTCCTCCTGGAGCACAAGTGATGGGCAGGAAGCACGCACGATGTAATCACATTGGATAAGTGGATTGCAGTAGGTTGAAAGGGCAGCCTCCTCCTTGTTCTTAGCGGCAGCACGAAGCAGCAACAATTTTTAGACCGATTCTAAAAGGACTCTGCTAGTTTTACCAGTTTACAAATTCCTTCTGTGTCAGTAATGTGAGTTTTCTTATTCCCATAGAGCACACACAGGTCTGGCTGTAACTTACTTGGCAACAACAGTCAATACTCCCAGGTTATTTCCAAGAGAGGAAAAAACAGTAAATACATAGTGAGTGTTACGTGGACCTCAGGCCTATAATGAAGAAGTTTGGCGGTGGGTCTCCTGTCATACCCCCTGTCCCTCCCCTCACGATAACTCAGTCTCTTGCCCAGTCACCCACAACCTACCCCAATTCCTATTCCCAGCCCTGCGGAAGAGCTGTTCTCATCATGATCAAGCTCTCCGCCCAGGCGCTGATACCATCTTACCTCCCTCTTCTGAACCCTTCTGAGGACATGAGGGAGAATCTGGTGCTGACCTTTGACCCCATTTTCCACAGGGATCTGACGCCTGGCCCTGAAAACCAGAACCAATACAACTGAATACCTAACTCAGACAGCAGGCTGACTTTCCTCTTCTGTCTTTTTCACCTATTTATTCCTTTTGGGAAGGCAACTTTCTAAGCCCAAGAATCTACAAAAAGTTGGCCAACTTCACAGTATTAAATTTCAAAACTTATGTAAATCATAGAAAAATATAGCCAAGATAGAAGGACAAAAAAAACTTGTACTAAGTCTGACAATGGTAATATCTTTATAAAGAATTCATACATATTGATTTTAAAAATGAATAATGGGGGCGCCTGGGTGGCTTAGTCGGTTATGTGTCCAACTGTGGCTCAGGTCATGATCTCACAGTGTGTCGGTGCAAGCCTTGCTTGGGGCTCTGTACTGACAGCTCAGGGCCTGGAGCCTGCTTCAGATTCTGTGTCTCCCTCCCTCTCTGCCCATCCTCTGCTCCCACTCTGTCTCTCTCTGTCTCTCAAAAATAAATAAAAATGTTTAAAAAAACTTTTTAAATAAAAAATAATAATGAAGATGCTATTAAGAGCATATCAGAAAGGGAGAAACTATGTTAACAGGCAAGTAAATAGGTAATTTACAAAAGATGAGCCATAACAAACAAACATGGGAAATTAACAAAACTACTAATTGAAGAAAAATAAATGACAACAGCAATAAAGTCACATTTATTGCTTATGAAATTAGCTACATGTATACAATGACAGCACTCATTTCTGGAAAGACTATGGTAAAATTTGATACAACTGATGGCACTAAATTAGAATAACCTTTTCAATTTTTTAAAATGTTTTTATTTTTGATAGAGAAAGCATAAGCAGGGGAGGGGCAGATTGAGAGAGGGACACAGAATCTTAAGCAAGTTCCAGGCTCTTAGCTGTCAGCACAGACCCCGATGCAGGCTCTAACTCAGAATCTGCGATATCATGACCTGAGCCAAAGTTGGTCATGTCCTTCGAGCCATAACTTCATTACTAGAAATCTATGATAAAAAAAAAAATCTATTTCCAAATGGGACATGCATATATGGAGAAACAACAGGCAAAAAATATCAAGTCATAGAGCTATCAGTATAGAGATGGTTACATAAAATGAACACATCCAATCAATGGAATGGTACACATTAGTTTTTTTTTTTTAATTTTTTAATGTTTATTTATTTTTGAGAGACAAAGTGTGAGTGGGAGGAGGGGGCAGAGAGAGAGGCAGACACAGAATCCAAAGCAGGCTCCAGGCTCTGAGCTGTCAGCACAGAGCCTGATGTGGGGCTTGAACTTATAAACTGTGAGATCATGACCTGAGCCGAAGTCAGACGTTTAACCAACTGAGCTACCCAGGAGCCCCACACACTAGTTTTTAAAAATGTTTTTGAACACCAGTAACAAAGAGAAAACCCTAATAGTGTACAACATGAAAAATAGTGTGCATGTATTTTAAACCTTTGATTACAGGAATTTTCTTAATTGAATTATAGTTGGCAGTATTACATTAGTTTCAGATATACAACATAGTGATTCCTTATCTCTATACATCCTACGATGCTCACCCCAAGTATAGCTACCATGTTACCATACATCACTATTACAATACTGTTTACTATATTCCCTATGCTGTACCTTTTATTTCCATAATTTATTCATTCTATAACTGGATGCCTGTACCTCCCTCTCCCCTTCACTCCTTTTTGCCCCCCCCAAAACTGATGGTTCTCCTCTGGCAACCATCAGTTTGTTCTATATATTTATGGGTCTATTTCTTTTTTGTTTTGTTTTTTAGATTCCACATATAAGTGAAATCAGATGGTATTTGTCTCTGACTTATTTCACTTAGCATAATACCCTCTGGGTCCATCCATATTGTCACAAATGGCAAGATTTTATTCATTTTTATGGCTGAGTAATATTATATTGTATATAGATAGCACATCTTCTTTATCCATTCATCTCTGGATGGATACTTAGGTTGCTTCCATATGTTGGCTATTGTAAAATCTGTTGCAATGGGGGCACCTGGGTGGCTCGGTCGGTTAAGCGTCCGACTTTGGCTCAGGTCATGATCTCATGGTTCGTGAGTGCAGGCCCCGCGTCGGGCTCTGTGCTGACAGCTCAGAGCCTGGAGCCTGCTTTGGATTCTGTTTCTCTCTCTCGCTCTCTCTGCTCCTCCCTCCAATTACGCTCTGCCTTTCTCTCTCACTCAAAAATAAACATTTAAAAAAATTTTTTTTAAAAACTGTTGCAATGAACATAGAGGTGCTAGTGCATGAATTTTTCAAGTTAGTATTTTTGTTTTCTTTAAGGAAACACCCAGTACTGGAATTACCAGATTGTATGGCGTTCCTATTTTTAATCTTTTAACCGCCATACTGTTTTCCACAGTGGCTGTACCAATTTACGTTCCCACCAACAGAGCACTTTTTTTAAGTGCATACTTCTAAGCAATTCACCAAACTGATAAAAGTTGTTAAGTAGTGAAATTATGGATGACAATTTGATGCTTTTTTTAATTTTCCAATTTTTTGAATAATTATTCATAGTGTATAAGGGAAAAAAAGGAGAGACAAGAAGGCCAGGGAGAAGCCAATTCACAGTATTTTCTTGACATGGGGAAATCCTGGGCAAGGAGAACAGGAGAGCCTTGGGCACGGATCGGGTGAACTTTGCTCATCTTCTCAGAACTGAATAAGGGGGACTGATGATGCTTCTGCCCCAAGGAATCGACTACCTCCTCCCCTCAGGGACTCTGGGGCCCCTGTGAATGAACTACAGCTAGCACCCATGGGGGTGTAATATAATGGAGTGGGGAAAAGTAGAGCTAAGAGGTAAGAATAAGGTGTTGACCCACAAGGGAATCAGCTCCACAGCATCCAAGTAAAAGGATGGCAGGGGGAAGAACTGGAGAAAGAAAAGGCTGAGTGTAAGCAGGGGAGGCCAAGGGCTTGGGGAGGGGAGCAGGTGATTCGGAACAGACTAGACACAAAAAGGCAGTGCTTGGGCAAAATGGAAAATGTGCAGATGTAGGCTAAAGTAATTTCCTGAAGGCCAATGCTGCTCTGTTATAAAGTTTTTACACATTTTTCATGAAAAGGGAAACAAGAACAATAGGATATTGTTATCTGTTTTGGCTTAGATTTCCAACTGCCCCAACTTGGGAAGAACTTTATTCTCTCTTCTTATAAGGTATTGCAGTGTTCTCTGTTTTTGTATAGTTAATGAAGGTAGAAGAGAGATAGTAGATGAGAGATATATTCTAGAATATATGCCAAAAGGTTTAACCATTTTGATTAGATCAAGGGGATTATACGTTTGGGGTTTTTTTTTTTTTCCCTCTTTTTGCATTTATGTATTTTCAAGTTTTCTATGATTTATTTTTTTCTGTAAATAAATAGCCAAACAGATTAATAATCAATAAGGCATGGTAAGGACTATGAAAGAATCATGGGGATGTTCCCACAGTAGTGGTAAGGGATTTAATGTAGAAGGGGTGTAATGGGGTGAAGTGTGCGGAAAAGGCATCACAAGGGTGGTAGCCCTTGACCAAAGACTTGAGGAACAACCAAGAATAAATGACAGGAAAAGACATTCCAGGCAGAGAGACCTGCACAAGCAGAGACCCAGGAGTCAGTAGTGTTTAGAGGCCAGAAAGTAGGCTCTGATTGCAGGAGCATTAGGGGGCAGTCAGAGACCTGTTGGTAAGGAGGTGTGCAGGTGATGAAGGGCGCAGTTTGCCATGCCAGGGAGTTCGGACTTTTCTTAGTGGTGATAAGAAGCCTCTAAAGGATTTTACACAGGGGGAAGGCTAGCTCAGATTTACATTTTAGAAAAATTGTTGTAAGATTACTCACAGTGGTAAGGAGGATGGACTAGAAGGAAGAGCCAGGGGCCCCTACGGGTTTGCACTAAGGGCAATCTGACTGAAGGCAGAGATGTAGAGAAAGAGGAAAGACAAAAATAAGGATCTATTTGCAGCAGAAATAATAGAATGCATCTGGGAAAGAAGCAGTTGGCCTATGGAGTGGGGGAAGATGTTCCTGAGAAGGAAATGGCATCCACAGGACATAAAAGGCATTTTTCTTGAACAAGAGGAAGGCTCCGGGCTCCTGGTGCCGAATACAAACTAGCATTTTGAGGGAGGTAGTGGGACTTTCAAGACTTCACTCCTAGTGGCCATATTTCATCCCTGTAGTGGGAGGAGAATTATTTGCTGAGAGTAAGGACAGTGAGCTGGTGTGTACATTAGGCCCGAGGATAGTTGTGAAGTTTGGGCCAAATCTGTTACAGTTGGTGAGGTCTAAACATATTTAAGCATAAGTGGGAGGTGTGGAGGACCAGCTCTGACGTGACTGGAGGTCAGGAATTTGTGATGACATCAGTTGGGGCAGTTTTAGGACTTTCTCCAAGAGCAGCCAAGGGCTGGCTCCCAAGACAGTAGGTGAAAGTCACCCTCATCCTGGTTCATTATACTTGAGGACTAGCAGGGCATGAGGGACCAGGTTGCAAAGACACATGTACAGGAATAGGCCTTTGGGCTAGGTCAGGCAGGGAGGGAAGTCAAAACTTGTGGGTTTCTGATAGACTTGGAAGGTGACTGAAGGTTTGGACAAAGCCAGAAAAGGGATGTGGAGAGAGTGAGAGCTGGAAGGAGAGGAAAGTGGGCCAAGAATTTGGTATCGATGATTATCATTTGAGTAGTTTAGAGGGGGCAGGGGAAATGGGTGGTTCATGTCAAGGGGACGCAAAAGTCATAAAACACAGGGCTGTATATAACCATGTCAGCTGTAATATAGACAGCTGCTTTGGCTCTTGATGCACTCTTCTTTGCAACACAGATACACACACACACACGTGCACACATTTTATCATTTTAGTTGTTACAGTATTTGTAGACAAACATACATGTAATTATTGCAGCTCAGTCACTGACCCACACTGTAAGGAAGGCCATTTGTCATTATTTTGTACCTTTTCTCATACTTGTTTTCATGCTCCAGCTCTGTCTCACTGACCAGTCATCACTTCAAATATGAACCCCCCCAAAAATCTTGGCATCCCAATATAAACAGCAGTGAGAAGATAAAAATGTTTGTTGCCTTAAAAAAAAGTCCAAAGAGGCTTAGTTCCATGGCCTTGGGAACCCCATCAAATGCAATGATCCAAGGAACAGCTGGTGAACCAGATACATGGATTAAAAGCAGGTTATGGTGCTCACCAGGTGTGAATGGACCCTGAGTAGCAGAGGTGGTCACCAAAGCCCAGAAAGGTTGGGTTTTACATTAAGCCCTTTTTATATTTTCTACCATGAGAAGTGTCCAGGTCTTTTGTGTCACATTTGGAATTACTAGCACAAATGCCAAGATAACGCTTTTTTTTTCCTTCATGTAACCGCTGGCTATAAATTGTAGTGTTAATTAGACAAGACAGCACTGGAAAGAATTAAAGACTCCTATTTTCCTTATCAATTACAACCAGGCTGATCTCCCTGAAGCTGTTCAGAAGACAGACTGTGAAAAGGAAGCACTGTTGTTATTCTGACCTATGGGTTTCCCTGGCCTCGGTGACTCATTATCCATTCATCCAACCATTATTATGCGCCTATTATATGTTCATAAATACCCTTTCAGAGTTCCTTTTTTTAAATTTTAAAAGGAGAACTCACTAATCCTCAGGGCTTCAATGGTATTGTAAAAAAGGACAAATCTCAAACCCCAAGTAACTGAAATTGTTATCAAGTTACCAACGGGTTTATGGCTGAGATGTGGCAGCTTTCTGGTAAGGAGAGCAGGCAGGTGGGGCTGGCATGGCACCAGACCCACCTACTAGGTCAGACCTGCACTGGGACTGTTGGAAAGTAGGGGCTAACAGCTGAGCACAATCTGGCCAAAGAAAAGCAATAGCCCCAAATCTTACAGGCATCTCCAATCATGGCTTAGGCGGGACATATCCATCCAACAAGCTCAAGGTGAACAGACAAGGGGTCCTCATAGGAGGGCAAGGGAACTCTAAGGGGAAACCAGGGGGCATTGGATGCTCAGGCACCTGGCAGGCAATTGCATTGGTGTCTATGATGTCTTCTCAAGGAGAGCCGAATGCCAGCCTCTAGACTAAGCTCAAGGGCAGCAAAAACCCAGCAAAATCCCACCCAGGAGTCAGGGTAGGGAGTAGAGAGAAGCTTAATTCTGTCAACTGACATTTACATGGAGGGCTTGGGCTTAAAGACTCAGGAGTCCTTTAATACAATAGAATAGGTAGGAGGAGAAGAGATCAATATCAGAGAGCAATTCAGAAGTCCATAGCCATCCCTGTGATCCTACATCTCAGATGCAAGATGAACTGGTATAGTGAGGATACAATTCCAGAGCCTCATGCAGAGTGCTGGGCAACCTCCTACCAGGTCAGATTAATTGGTAAAGTCTGATGCCTGGAGGTGAGAGGTGGAGCAAATGGAAATTTTAATAACTATTTTCTACTTCCAATATTATTAACTGCACAACTGAAGAGGACATAAGTTTTACCTGAGATGGGAGGGGGGCATGGGAAATATGTTGGCTTTATCAACAGGTAGGTGGAGAAGGCAAAAAAGAGACATGTAGAGTTGGGTAGTTGGGCACAATGATAAACTGTCTGGTGATACTAACGGGGACTTGGGTCCTTTCTACATTTCTTTTACACCTTCCTCAGTACATTTGATTCCTTCTTCCTGAGTGTTGCCTCATGAGCACAAGATGATTGCTGTAGTTTCAGACATCACAAACACAGAGGGTAAAAAGAAAAAAAAAGGTAAAAGGGCACTAACATTTCTCCTCTGTTATTACAAGAAAAAGCTTTCCTGATATTTCAGGATGTACTACAGACTCCAGTACGTCTCACTGGCCAGAGCTGAATTGCCTAGCTCCCCCTAGCTAGAATGTAGGCTAGAAAACGAAACATTTTTACCTGGAGCTGAACATATTGCTGCCTTGAATAAAAGTGGATCTCTAACAGCAAGCAAAAAATGGCAATGGTTGGTCAAGAGACACTGAAGTGTCTGCCAGAGTCTAGAGTGTGTATCAATTGTATGACAGAGGATGACAGAATGAGCATATAAATTACGGGAGGCTTGAAGCACAAGAGTGGTAGGAGTGGACAAGAGTTATCTGCGGGAGGCAGGGTGGAGGGTGCGATTTGGGATAAATTCTTAAGGAAATTCTGAGCATGAATTCTGTGGGAGGGCTTTGGAAGGAGGAAGTAGAATGAGCCAAAAGAGGAAACGGCAAAGCATTGGGAATGGAGTAGAACTTTGGGGAGGAATAAGAGATGAAGTTGGAAACATTACCAAAGATGAAGCCAATCAAGCAGAGCCATGGTTGCTCTTTGGGGGAAGGGGGGGAGTACAACCCCATATTAGAGCAACACAAACAATTTCAGGATATTTTCATTATTAAAAATATTAGCCAGAAAGCAGTTAATTATCCTCGGTGGCTGCGAGAATATGAACTAACATAATTGAGTGCTTGCTGTAACACAGTCACTTTTCATCCCTCTCATCTTTATGAAGAAAAAAAGGCTAAGTCATTTACTCAAAGTCACAGAACCAGTACATAGCAAAGCCTGAGTTACCAACTCAGATAGCCCCCATACTCTTTCCTCTCATGTGTGGTGTAACTGCCTTTTTTCTCTGTAAGGAGCAAATGGAAAGAGAGTCCTTGCTAAATAGGACATCCCTCGTTGAATTGCATTGCAGTTAGGACTGAGGTAACCATGGGAAAACTGACAAGCTTTCACACATCAGCTGTCCCCTGCTTTGGTGGGCACTGCTTCACCCCTAGTATCCATTTTCTCATACCTTTAGTACTAGAACTCATTTATTTTAGTTGTGCTCATAGCAAAGACATTTCCCAGCCTCCCTTTTAGATAGGAGTAGCCATACAACTAAAGTCAGGCCAATGGGACTGGATCCTAAGTGATGTATGCAAATGCTGGGCAACTCTAACATAAGTTAGACAAGTTGCCTGCCTTGGACCACAGCCTTTCCTCTTTACTGGGAGTTGCAAATGGGAAGCACTGTAGCAGGGGCCTTGGGTCTAGAAATGGAACCCACACATTCAGTCCAAAGATTACTAGTCCTGGATCAAAGTCATTTACCCATTCTAGAACAGGTGGATTATAATGTGAGAAGAAAAAAATAAAACTTCTATCAAATTTCATCCATGGTACTTAAGCAACTTAAACTAACCAGCACATGTGGAATTTAAATTAGAGACTGATGCAAGTAAAATTGAACCATGTTTGCCAGGGGCTTCTTGTTGGATATTTGTACTGCAGTAAGCAGCCATAAGTGGAAAGGAATAAATCAAAGCAGACACTTTGCATATTTTTACATATACAGGAGATTATTTTCAATGAGTCTTCTTTGTGTGTGTGTGTGTGTGTGTGTGTGTGTGTGTGTGCGTGCATGTGTTGAAAATACTTTAACTCTAGGAATATATGATGCCTTAAAAATAGTTCTGAAGATTACACTTTCCAAAAAAAAAAATCTAGGCTGTCATAATTCATACTTCAAACCATCTAGACCAAACATACAGTTAAATGTGACAGCAAATCAGATATTTATATGTGAATTTGACTTGATATTGAATCTCTGTCACCTAGCCCAGAGGATTTTATCTAAAACATTCTTTTAAAGACGACACAAAAATTTAATAGTCTATGGAGCAGAGTTTTGTCTTTTGAGAGGCATAATAAGCCAGAATCTAATCCCTATTCTCAGTGAGGGGAAGCCCCCGCTGCGGGCAGTACTGGTGGGAGGCAGTACTCAGTCTCCCACTGTAGAAGACAAGAGCACTGGAGTCTTCCTGTGTGCTCCCTGGCAGCCAGAGGTCTCAAGCTGTATATACGACCTCAGGATCATGAAACTTGTTCTGACAAAGGGTCAATTCGAATTTATTCCAGGCCCTATCTACCAATCATACACCAGCTGCCTAACCATTCTCTGTGCCTTCTCTAACTTCCAAATACTGATCAACAATCGTTCTAGGACTTTAACTCCTTTTTGACTCCCTTGTCTTAACTAAAATCTGACACCTCCGAGGACCCCTCTCCTGCAAGCTGCAACCCTCTCAACCAGACGATGCTTTCTGTCTTATACTCCATCTGCCTTGGGACCAGGAGTTGGCTTAGGTATTCTCCTTTGTCCCTCATAATTTACTCCAGTAAGAGCCCAGCCTCAATATTTCATAAACCTTCCTCTGAGGTCACAAATGACTTACCGAACCTGTGGATATTTCTCTGTCTTCACTTTACTCAATCTCTGCCAGCACTCAAAGCATAATTGACCACAACAGTGAAAGAACAGGCAACAAAATTAAAAATAGGTAAGTTGGCCTTAACCAAAACCGGACACTTCTGTGCTTCCAAGGGCACTACTGAGAGGGTGGAAAGACGCAGAATGAGAGAAAGTATTTACCAATCATCTATCTGGTAAGAGACTTAAAACAAATAAAGAACTCCTACGGCTCTATAATAAAAGACCAATGGCCCAATTAAAAAACTGGCAAAGGATTTCAATAGATAGTTCTTCAAAGAAAATATTAAAAAGGCCAGTAAGCACATGAAAAGATACCAACATCATTCGTTTTCAGAGAAATGCAAATCAAAACCACAATGGGATACCACTTGACACCAACTAGGATAACCAGAATCAAAAAAGATGGATAATACCAAATGGGGAAGATGTGGGGAAAACGGAGCCCTCACTCATTGCTGCTAGTGGGAATGTGAAATAGTGAAGCCACCTTGGAAACAATCTGACAGCTAATCAAACAGTTAAATACTGTTACGTTATGACCCATCGATGCCATTCCCAAGTATATATCTGAGAGAACTGAAAACACACATCCACACAAAAAGGTACACATCAATGTTTATAGCAGCATTATTCAGAATATCCAAAAACCAACCAACCCAAATATTCATCAACTAATTAGTAACAGAAACAAAATACATTACATCTATGTGATCCAATATTATTTAGCAATAAACAGGAATAAAGTAATGATAATACTACAGCAAGATGACTCTTGAAACATAAATGTAAGAAGCCAGTTACAAAGGACCACATATTGTAGATATTACATTTATGGGGAATATCTAGAATATGTAAATTCATAGAGATAAAATGTAGTTGCAAGAAGCCAGGAGAAGAGAAAATAAGGAGTGACTGATAGCGGACATAGGGTTTCTATTTTGGAAGGATAAAAATATTCTGGAATTAGATAGTAGTAATGGATGTTCAAGCTTCTGAATTGTATACTTTAAACTTTTTTTTATTTTTTATTTTTGAGAGGTAGAGATAGAGTGCAAGCAGGGGAGGGGCAGAGAGAGAGGAAGACACAGAGGCTCCCGGCTCTGAGCTGTCAGCACAGAGCCCGATGTGGGGCTTGAACTCATGAGAACCATGAGATCATGATCTGAGCTAAAGTCGGATCCTTAACTGACTGAGCCACCCAGGTGCCCCTGAATTGTATACTTTAAAAGGGCAAATTTATGATATGTGAATCATATCTCAATAAAGCTATTATTTAAAAAAAAAAAGAACACAGGTGATCACTCTTGAAGCACTCTGGCACCCAGAATACAACACTTTCCCTGTTGGCTCTCACTCCAGCTGGTCTTTCTCCCTCAGTCTCCTTAGCAGGTCCCACATCCCCTGCCAGACCTCTACAATGAGTTTCCATTTCTTCTCCAAGTTCAAGATTGCTCTATCAAATATACTATTTGTTATCTCCAGTTGAATATTTATTAAATATCTCAGGTTTAGTTTGTCCAAAACCAAACTCTTAAAGCACACTATTTGTACAAACTATATGTATACATGTATACAAACTATACTGGAAGCACAACTATAACTTAGGGGAATTGCTAGGAGTTAGAGTAGACGATCGTAGGGGAGGGGAAACAGACGGATACTGTACAGGAAAGACAAGATGTGGACAGAAGGCACTCCAAAGTCAATTTCTGCTCTTAAAATCCTTGAAAGAATGCATGAGTGTTTGAGTTGTATCCGATAGAACCATATTCACTGAGAGAGCAGACGTAAATAACCCAGATAGGTGTAGTCATGGGTATGTGGTCTCCCATAATAAAGTGCATGATAAAGCCACCATCTCTCTTACTTGGAGGGAAGACCCAGAGAAATGTGAAGATTTAAAGCAAAAATTCAACCTCGACCAAGTCCAATATTTGTCTGCAAGCAAGCTCTTGTGACACAACTGCTATAACTCTGGTGTCTGAGAGCAGACTCTGGGAAAGAGATTTGGGTGCAAGGTTTTTATTGGGGAACACAGGAATAACACTGTGATGAGGGAGGGGAGTGAGACGAGGCAGAGGGAGAAGTGGAACTGAGATGCCCTGCCAGAGAGCCTGGGTTGCTGACCCCGTAGGGTACTCTGAGCGAGCTCTTGTAATGGAAAGTGAGGCGATTCCTGTGCATCAGGGAGAAGAGTGCACCTATAGGTCTTTCCCACCCACATGCCCTGCGGCTGGAGAGATGAACACCTTGGTCCTGAAAAGGACCAGAGTCAGGCATGGCAGCTCCCTTGCTCTATGTTCATTTGTACCGCTGTCATTACGATGCCGTGTCACCGCAGCTACCACCAGTCATCACAACCAAGCGAGCACTTCAGGCCTGAGAATTCTTTGATGTGAAGCTACTTATTATTTTTCTCTGCACAAAAGAGAAAGGGGCCTAATTCACGCCCTTTGGTTTGAAGGAAGAATGGCATTGTTTCCATCCCCATCAACTGGCTTTCAAAAATTGTTTTCTGGTCATGAGGCTATATGTAGTTTGAGAGACATTCAATCACTGGCGATACTGATGGATGGACTGGAAGTTCTGTGCAGGGTGGATTGAAGGGGCCTGCACCACACAGGGTTAATATTTCATATGCGATGAGTGAAATGTTCCACCAAAGAAGAGAAATGACAACAGATGGTGAGGTCAGCTTGTTAGCTGTATTTATCTAATTAAAGGCTTTACACATATTGTCTGGTAAAAATCAGCTGTCAAAAAGTCCACCTGGTCATAATTGATCATCATTAATAAGTCTGTTCTAGCCCCTGCTGCCAAAATCTTCGTTATGATCACATAATGTCAATTAATTAAGAAAACAACTCAAATAACTAAGCTTGGCATTGCTTTCCCAAACTGGAATAAAATGATGACTGACAGCAAGGAGGGAAACAGACCATGTTTGTCACATGAATCTGTCTCCACTCTAGAGCCAGGTACCATTACAAACCAGGGAGCCACAGTCAGCCTCTCCCCTCGGACTGAATCTGATTATGACATGTGCACGGTGGGTGCAGCAAAATATTGATAAAAACAAATGAGTCTGGGATTCCTCTTTGGCCTTTGAAACCAAATTTAGTTTGGGGCCATCTCTTGACCTTTAGTTGAGACATCTACATCTAAAATATCAATTTGCATACATCTGTTGAATGAAATTAACCTTGACTTGACAAAGCCAGTTGTCTTTTCCTTTACTTCACAGAGGTCAAGAAGACCGATGATGCATTTTCATTTGAAAAGAACTGCAAGAGCCAATGGGCTGTTTTTCATTAATTTTTTAAATAATGGGTGAAATTCAACCCTTTGCTATAGCGTCTTTACCCTCTTACATGACCTCATATGTGCATTTCAAAGCACTTTACTAGTGCAATAGAGCAAAACCAGAACCCATGTATCTGTTCATCCTGCCAATACAGTGGGCTATTTATTTTCTTATATAGCACATCCTTTGGTATTTTAAAAACATCCTGAGATATTTTAAACATTCTGTTAAAATATGCAGTTTCTCTGGAGTATGCCAACAGGATTATTCTTAAATGCTACTCAGGCAGTTGAGGCAAACAGGGGAGACATTAATGCAAACTAGCACGGAAGTACACCTATCGATGGGTATGTAGTCCATCGAAATGTCCAGGCATCAAGAAACTAAAAAGAAGTCAAGAGAAAAGGGGCCTCAATAAGGGTAATATGGCTAGAAACATGATCCAGTTTCTAAGGCAGGCAAAACTCCCTTTGAAGTCAGAAAGAGTTTCACGTTCCTAAAAAGCAAAGGATTTAGTCCCCAAGGAATATTATATGAAATAACGTTAGCTTAAATTAGCTCTCAGTAAGTAGAGACTGGATATGCCTATAATTGGCTTTGTCATATAAAATCACACCAACTCAGAGCTTACAGCTCCGCAGATTTTATTTTCTCGTAAAGCAATTTTCTCAGCCTCTGGGCCCATTTTAACCCCATCAGGATAGTTTTGATATTCCCAATGAAAGTTTCACTAGAAGTGATGGATGATTTTAAGGAAAATATTAAAGTTTACCTAATACTTTCCAAAAAGGACTTCAAAGATGTAACATATTCAACAATTCTTCCTGCTTTTAATTTTCTTTTATTTATTTATTTTTTATTTTTATTTTTAGAGAGAACAAGCAGAGGAGAGGGGCAGAGAGACAGAGAGAGAGAGAGAGAGAGAGAGAGAGAGAGAGAGAGAGAGAGAGAGAGGGAGAGTCTTAAGCAGGCTCTGTGCTCAGTGCAGAGCCTTACATGGGGCTCAATCCTATGACACTGAGATCATGACCTGAGTGGAAATTAAGAGTCGGACACTCAACTGCCTTTATGGGGGAGCAAATTTGGAATGTTCAAGCGGCCTCGCTCTGTCTTACTTGACCACAAATTAAATATTGAACTCTTGGCCTTTTTATTTTTCTTTGCAATTTCTAGTAGTGGGGTGTTTCAAAAAGAAATACAATAATTATAATTGATTTCTGACATTACTGCATTTAGAAATCACTACCTTGACTTATTAATAGTGATCTTGGAAGTTAATGATATTACAAATTCCAACTTTGTTAAGACACAAATTGGGATTCTGTGAGCTTCAAGTCTCCCAGCTAGTGTATGAACATATAATTCGCTCCCGTGCAAAATTCCTATCTCAGGACCCTTTTTGCTCTCTGTATTTGTAATTAATATATATCTAATACTTGTTTATCAATTCCTCTTTTCCAAGTACTGTGATAAAACTTTCTATCACTTGGTCATCTTAACAACAACTAGAGGTATCTTCTCTGTTCATTAACTGCTCCTTTTCTCTGAGATTTACCCTCTATCTGTAGAGACAGATCTCCCATTCCTACCACCTGTCATCGACCAATGACCATCCAGAGCAGGTACAGACCCTTGATCCAATCCAACCAATCAAGACTTTCTAGCAATTTTCAAAAATCTCTAAGCCTAAATGTAAAGCTGTGGGATAGCACTGCATGTGGAAAACCTGAGAAGGCTCACTTATAGAGAGAAGTATGAAGCTAAAGGACTCAGTATAAAAAGACCATGTGGTCACCAAGATTGAGAGAGACAAAGACATAGGGAGAAACAGAGGGGCTGCCTGATGGCTTTCCTGGGAGGAATTCCTTCAGACTTGACTATACTTCTTGCCCTTGGACATTATGGAATAGCTCTGTTGAAACTTAAGATAAATTGCACATTTTTCTTATGCTGGTTTGAAGTGAATTTCTATGATTCACAGACACAAGAGCCTGGTTTTCCAAGCAGGAGGTTACATGTCCCCAGCTGCAGAGGCCAGAAAGCCAGAGTGTCAGGGCACCATGTCAGTGCTCACACAGAGGTCTCTGCAGAAGGTTTAAAACATTTTCCCCAAGTTGTGATTCACAGCTAATATTTATCACATAGAGAATGAGTAGAGGGAGTCCTTGTTGAAATTTCAGTGCTTATAACAGAATAATTTGTTAATTTAATTGATAAGTATTGTCATTGAGTCAATGGATTTCAGAACTGAGAGGGACTTTCCTATGACTTCCTTTAGCAGATGGCCACCCAGCAGCCACCTGACTTGCCTCGCCTCTCATGAGACATCGTATTGTCTTGCTGAGGAGCTGTGGGGCACTTTGGCAGAGGCAAAGACTTTCTTGATGCAACATTAGCCCCTGAAGCCTCACTCTTCAGAAAACAAGTCTCTCTCTGCTCAAGGACAAGGTTTCATGTACTTGAAGACAGCTTAAACTTCTCTGTACCAGACTATACATTCTTCCAAACCTTCTGTGGGCCACGCCTTCAGGATCCCGTACTACCCTGAGGCAAACTATAACATTCCTGCTGTAGTATGCTCAGAACCTAACCAAGGCTCCAGTGTGCTCTGAGAGGATCCGAGTATCATCTACATTTGAGCACATTTTAAAGGAGATACTATTATTTACAATGATCTCAATTCTAAACATATATGCATCTTAGAGTGCCTTAACTGTTTTGTTCTGTTTTTTATGTAGTGATTTTATTTAGTTAAGTGTTTATTTTTATTGTGGTAAAATACATGTAACAGGAGATCTACCTCCTTAACAAATTTGTAAGTGTACAGTATAATATGTAAGCCCAATGCTGCACAGCAGGCCTCTAGAACTTTTAATCTTATATGACTCCAACTCTGTTCCCATTGAACAGCAAACCCCCATTGCTTCCTCCCCCTGTCCCCTGGCAACCATCATTCTACTTCCTGATTCTCTGAATTTGACTATTTTAGAAAACTCATATAAATGAAATCATGTGGAATATACACACAATGGATTATTATTCCACTATAAAAAATAAGGAAATTCTGCCATATATTATAACATAGGTGATCCTTGAGGACAATACACTAAGTGAAATAAGCCAATCATAGGACACCCAGGGACAGACTGTTTTACTGGTGAATTCTACCAAACATCTATAGAAGAATTAACTCTAATACTTCTCAAATTCTTCCTAAAAAAATCAAAGAAAGGGAACATGCCTATGAGGCCTGCATTTCCTTGATACCAAAGCCAGATAAAGACACTACAAGAAAAAATGATTATGGTCACTATCTCCTAAGTATAGCTGTAAAAATTCTCACTAGAAGACTAACAAATGAAATTTAACAGCACATTAAAAGGATCATACACCATGATCAAGTGGGATTCATCCCTGAAATACAAGGAAGGTTTGACATGCACAAATCAATAAATGTGATAAAGATAAAAGTCACACAGTCATCTCAATAGATACAGAGAAATCATCTGACAATATTCAACATCTTATGATAAAAATTCTCAACAAACTGGATATACAAGAAACAAATGTCAACATTTTAAAGAATATATGTGACAAGTCCACAACTAACATCATACTTAGTGGTGAACGGTGAAGATCAGAACAAGACACAGATGCTCACTCCTACCACTTCTATTCAACATAGTACTAGAAGTACTAGCTGGAGCAATCATGCAAAAAAAATAAATAAAAGGCAAATAAAAGGCATCCAAATCAGAAAGGCAAAACTAAAATTGTCTCTATTTGCGCATGACAATCTTAACAGAAAATCCTAAAGACCACCAAATAAAACCTGTTAGAATAAACAAATTCAGTAGAGTTACATGAGACAAAATCAATATACAAAAATCAGTTGTATTTTTATACACTAATAAATTAATAAAAAAGAAAAGATAACAATCTCATTAATGATAGCATCAAAACAATAAAATACTTAGGGATAAATTTAATCAATAAGATGAGAGATCTGCACACTGGAAACTATAAGACATAGATGAAAGAAACTAAAGGAGACACAAATGGTTAACACCCATATTCATGGACTACAAATCCATAGAACCTCACCTCTTGATGAGGAATGCATCAAAGAGTTTATGGCCAAGTTTCAAGCTTTTTTTAATGTTTACTTATTTTTGAGAGAGACAGAGCACAAGTGGGAGAGGGGCAGAGAGAAAGGTAGACAAAATCTGAAGCAGGCTCCAGGCTCTGAGCTATCAGCACGGAGCCCCATGTGGGGCTCAAACTCATGAATCATGAGATCACGGCCTGACCTGAAATCAGATGATTAACTGACTAAGCCACCCAGGTGACCCTGGCCAAGTTTTAAAACTGCCACAATTAGTTCACTAGTCCAAAGTATTTGTATTTCTCTCACATAAAAAAATACACTCACTCTGTCAAAAAATCACAGAAGTCCCATCCTTCTACACTATCAAGTTTGAGTTTGAGGACTGGATTCTTGTCAACTAAATCAGGTCCAAATGTGGATGATATCCCTGGGATATGGTTGCTCAGATATGATTTCTCTTGTTTGAAAGACCAGTGAACTAAAGAGACAAGTTATCTATCCCTATAGATCAAGATTCAGTGCCAAGACAGGCATAGAATTAATGTAATAGATACTCCAGAGCAAAAAGGGGGGTGACTAGAAGGCACATGGCAGGCAGCCACTGGTCCTTAGCAATTCTGAAATGAGTCAGCCTCATGTTGCAAGTTCTGGATCAGGGCCCTCCTGGAAATGGCTCACCATGACTCAAGGCTCCATACTCTTGTTTCTTGGGTTTACCCTGTGTGTCATCCTTCCTATCCGAAAATAAATAGCTCATTTTTGCATCTGATAAGTATTCTCAGGTTGCTTCTTGCCCGTAAAACTTCAGTGGTCCAAAGGCCTCATCACATTTTATATTTCTCCCCCCTTTCATTCTAAGCTGATATAATTTCTTTAAAAATTGACACACACTCAAGATTCCTAGAAGATTTTGTTTGTTTGAAAAGGGTCTGGGAGCCCTAAACACAGGTTTAAAAGTCATACCCTGAACTTCATCTTTTCCCCAAGACCACATTTTCCTGACACCAGCTAGCATTTGATCCTTTTCCTAAGGTTTTGTCTTAGTTTGAGAACCACTTACTAGCTGGGAAAACTCACTTGTGCCATTTTCATTTTTCCATACTCTTTACTGCAATTCTCTTCTCTCACCTTTCATTATAGGCAGAAATGAAGCTGGGAGAGGCCTTAGGTATTCTGCACAGAAACCCTTTGCCTAGACCATTGAGTTTATTAAGTGTATTTTCTATTTTCCATTCTATCCCAGGTAATAATTTTACCAAACTTCCCACTAACTAAGATGGTCTTTTCCTCCAACTTCCCATAAAGTATCTCAGTTTCCCTCAATATTTTACCTCATGTTCCTCAGAGTCCATCAGGCTTCCGTCACCTGCCTGACCCCAAAATGCCAGGCTTTAGGTTTTATTTATTTTAAGTTTATTTAGAGAGAGTGAGAGAGAGAGAGGGAGAGTGAGAGAGAGTGAGCACACACAGGTGAGGGGCCGAGAGAGGGAGAGAGGATCCCAAACAGGCTCTGAATCGCCAACTCAGAGCCTGATGTGGGGCCAGAACTCATGAACTGCAAGATCATGACCTGAGCTGAAACTGAGAGTCAGATGCTTAACTGATTGAGCCATCCAGGTGCCCCACCCTTTAGGTTTTATTATGATTACATCTCTTTTTCAGGTACCAAGTTACACTCACTTATATATTGCTAAGTAGCCATTCCAAATCTCATAGGCATACAACAGCCACGATTTTATTGTGCTCATGGATTCTTTTGGTGAGGAAGTTGGACAGGGCATGGCGAGGATGGATGGTCTGTTCCATGATGTCTGAGACCTCAGCTGAGAAGGCTTGAATAGCTGAAGATAACTTTAACGACCAGGGGCCAGAATCATGTCTGGTACTGTTATGAGGATGGCAGAAAGGCTGGACTCAACCAGAGCTATCAGCTAGAAAATCTACATGTGCCTCTCCAGCATGGTACTCTCAGGGTGCTAAATTTCTTACATGTGGCTTAGGACTCCCAGATCAAGTTTTCCTCCCAACAAGCTTCACGGTCTTTTGTGTGCCAACATCATAGATCATTCAGTGTCACTTCTGCTGAGGTATTGTTGCAGCCTTCACAACCTGCCCAAATTCAACGAGAGGGGGACTGACTTCACCTCTCAAGGGCTTAAAGAATGTGAGGCCTTGTTTTCAAAACTTACACAAGTCTTCGTTTTTGTTTTGTTTTTTTTTAAGGCTATCAATTTTGCCAACTTCAGAAATAGAAGTCTTTTCAAGTCTTTACATAACTAGCACATACTCCTATTTTGAACCATAATTTATTAAAAGCACACTGAACTACTTATGAGTAGAATAAGACCTTATGAATCGAAATTTCAAATGAACAATAAGTATCATCACGTAGTTGGCAGAAATAGTTCAAGTAACTTTAAGAAGCTGCTGAAATTAGATCTTGACTCAACATTAACCTCAATAAAAATGATATATAACTTGGGGAACAATTGTATTTAACCTTAGGAAGTAAGATCAATGCAATTAAAATGAATTTTCTCTTGAGGCTGCCATAGGACTTGTGTTCTCATTTCATTAGCCTTGGTTTGGGTACTTAAGAAAAGACAACTTTCAAAGAAAATACAATTTGGAGCAGATAATTTCTTTAACAAAGAATTAGCATGCAAATACTAAGCATAGCATACTGTAATTATGAATGACTGCTGAAAATTAGAGCTTCATCCTCTTACATTAAGTGTAAGTTTTGTAGGAAGGAAATTATTGCACTTTCCTTACTCTAGAAACACAAGAATTTTAATTGGAACCTTAAATGTATGTTTTCACTTCCTTCCTGCCAAATATGTTCTATACTTAGATGAAAAAAAACTTCAGGACAGAAAATTTCATTTTCTTTTTATGGATATTAGAAAATATGACCTTCTCAGATACTGGTTAGAAGTCCACCTGCAAACTGGTATTTGGGGCCTACTTAAGTTTCAGAAGGAAGAAAAATGTTCATATGGTGTCATAAAAACATAGGTAAATTTTAGCAATCAGTTTTATTTTAATTTTTTAAAGTTTATTTATTCGAGAGAGAGAATGGCAGGGAGGAGCAGAGAGAGAGAGAGAGAGAGAGAGAGAGAGAGCAAGAGAGAGAGAGAATCCCAAGGAGTCTCCACACTGTCTTCCCAGAGCCCAGTGTGGGGCTCAAACGCACGAATCATGAGCTCATGACCTGATTAAGAGTGGGAAGTTAACAAGTGAACTACCTAAGTGCTCCTAGAAATGACGTTTATTGAGTTCTAGTCAAGAAATTAAATAGTGAAATTATTTTCTTTTCCTTTCCTTTTCTTTTTGAGAGAGCGTGCACACAAACAGGGAAAAGGGGCAGAGGGAGAAAGAATCTTAAGCAGGCTCCATGCTCAGTGCAGAGCCCGATGTGGGGCTCGATCCCATGGCCCTGGGATCACAATTTGAGCCAACATCAAGAGTCAGATGCTCAATTAACAGAGTCACCCAGGTGCTTCTTAAACAGTGAAATTCTTAAAAGAAAGTTGGTTTTGAACCCTTAAGCTTCTCTTCAAACTCAGAAAAATTTTATCTCTGAAACTGCAAATAGATTTTGTGATCCATTTAACATCAGCCTTGTTGAGACAGAGGCAAACAATTTTGGATGGAAGAATCACAACCCCCAAAATTGGCAAAACCTTGTTGTGTATTTTGTGAATTTTATTATTTTTTTAACACATTATAAAATTTCATGGAGGCTATAGTCCCACTGCTGTTTCTGTGAAGTACTTGTATTGGTGTATCTGTTACCACCTTAAATAGGTAGATAAGATTGGGTTATATAAAGAAGAGAAAGTTTCCCAGATTTAAATTTTAAAACTTGGGTAGCCAAAGAAGTAATATGAAACCCAATGCTATGTTATAATTAAAAGGTGCTTTGTTGAAAATATAGAGCATATAAATGTTCATTGAGAAATGACCCAGCACACAAGTATTTCCAGAAAAGATTACATCAAGCATGCCAAATGCATGGTACCATTATGCCACTCCAGCTCCAGAGTCCATGGGAAACATTTCTAATTAATCATCCTTTCCTGCAAAGCCCTGGAATAGTCTCCCAATGCAGAACTTCAGGCAGCTTCTGCCTCGTTTGGTTTTGACATTCAGGTGAAATCTATCTGCCATCTCTGGATGATATGATCATAGTGATTCCAAACTGAAAATAAGTCATTGGCATAGCAGATTTGGTTTTATCAGTCAGAATATAGCAATAGGAATCTCGAGGCAATGCTGCCATGATACTCGGCCATGGTGTGACTGCTAAAACAACCCCCAGCACATTCATGGGGATAGCACGGGGCAGAGGTGAACAAACAGGCCATTTAAATCTCCAGCTCTATAATGTTCAGCAAAGTTTTCATGTCTGTCAAATAGAGATCATGATACCTATTTCTCAAGGTTGTTACGAAGATTAATAGAGATAGGCCCTATAAATGACCTTTAAACAGGTGCTTGCTAAACATCAGTTTCCCATTTTAGCTGCATTATTTTTAAAGGTACGTGAGGAGGACCCTAGAACAACGATTCTGAGGCAGTTAACGTGGTTGGAAAGTAAAATGCGAAAGATGGTAAAATAATCAGAAGTATTTGGGGGCACATAAGGGGGGAAAAATCAAGAATTCCTATTCAATCCAGAAGTGATCAAGAGAGTCACAAGCTTCTCATCTCTTGAGACTGGAGACTCATGCAATGTCACCAGAAGTTCAATACGGGTATCTGTGGTGGAGCGCGGTGCTCACTACCGGCAACTTCTTACCTGCCCGGCTTTTATAGCTTTTCAGCTCATACAGTGCCCATCATACAAAGCAGATAATGAAGAGGGAAGAATATATTTACGATCCAAGAGAAGGGCTCTTTTGGAGTTCTTCTGCTCCTTTGACATGGACCTGATTTCCTTGCAGGCTAGGATTTCTTGGTATGTATTTTTAAGTTGACCTTTGGCTCATGACAAATTATACTGGGTACTGGTTAAGGCAGTCCTATCAACTTCGCCTGTAGTGTGCCTTAATAAAACATGAACCACATAAAAGTATGAATGGGATATCGATGTGGTGGGAATGATAAAAAACATCTTGCGTAGTGATGACTGAGAAGAGTAAACCGAAGGGTAAAAAAGAGAAAGGGGAAGAGAATAGTAATGAGAGCCAAGGACGTAGAGAAGGATCCTCCCATTTAGATAGCCCAGAGTTTTCTTCTCCAGGCTCTGCTTTTGACAGTATAATGCTCACCTCTCTGCTCTCATCTGTAACCTAGACGAGAAAGAAATGGAGGATAATTCTAAGGATTCAGCATGGTCACTTTAAAAAGTTACCAGATCATTTAATTCAATGGCTCTCTCTATTTAATTAAGAAACAATTCATGCTTTGCCATTTAGTCCCTTTTGACATTTCATTAGGGCTTCCCATTTATAGGGATGAGTGCGATCAATCAAATCAGAAGAGCAGCAACGCTTATTTGCGCCCTACCAGCACAGAGGTGGTGATCACCAGAGACGGTCCACTCTAAACCTATGAGCATTCGTCAAGCAAATTTTTTCCACCATTTATTAAATAACTTCTCACCCGGCACTGTGTAGCTCAGAGTCTAATAGACTTTTACCTGTTTTAAGGTAAGTAAATAGGACCGTTACAATACAGTGTGCCTAACCTACTGTAGTGAACACTCTGACATAGGTAAATGAAATATTGAGTTGTGGAGGGGGTTGAAGAAAGGGTTCTAAAGAGAGGGGAAAGTGCAGTTTCATCTTGAAGGATGAATCAGGACTAGCTAGGAAGAGGAGGTGGGGAAGAAGTTCCATCCTGGTGGGTAGTTCATGCAAAGGCAGAGGGCAAAATCCAAGTGGCCTGTGAGACTGGAGGAGTGTTTGTTTGTGTTGCAAGAGGGGAGTGTGGAATTAGGCCATGAAGGATTTAGACCATGAAGGGTCTTCTGTGAAAACTAATGAGTCTGGATTTGTGAAAAACAAAATGCACCAAACAATTAAGGAGATGATTTTATTCAGTCTATCATAAAAGGGAGTGCATTCGTCAGTGAGGATGGTCTCAGAGAAGAATAAAATTGAAGATTTTATAAAACAAGCAAGGAGTGAGAAAAGGTATCAGTGGGTTTTATCTGGGGACATGTAGGGGCAGGCTGATCCTTCCCAGTATGCATGCTCTCAGAACACAGAAAGATCACAGAGGGTGGGGGTGGTTTCTCCACCACTGCTGCCTCCTACAGTGCAAGACCCAGCTCAAGTACAACGTTGTCAGACTTTGTCCTGGTCGTGCCAAAAAGGGTAATCATAGCACTCAAGGTTTGGAAGCAGAAGTGAAACCTGATCAAACCAACAGTACACCCAACCAGTAGCCACCACTTGTCCCCCTTGGAAGAACTTGCCTGTTGACCTAAAATTGTCAGAAGGCAATAATCAAGCAAGAACGTTTATCTGGAATCAAAGAATTACAATTCAGAGAACACAGAGCATACAGATTTGGTAGGAACCCAAACAGTGCCTCACTGGGGGCACAAGTCAGGGGTTTTTCAAGCAAAAAAGGAATGCTTATATGGATTATTTACAAACAATTTTTGATTGGTGTTGGCAGCATAAAGCTAATCTAGACTGAATATAATCGGTTGCTAAGGCTATGTCTAGCAAAGTCTCTCACTGTATTTACCAAGTTGAAGATTTTCGGACTGAGTCTTTGGAATATTTGCGTTTTGGTCCAGTTCAAAATTTCACAGTTCAACCAGTGAGGACATGTGTAAGGCCCATCTCCTTAATGCCTCCTGGCTCTATTTCAAAACTCCATGACCGGGGCGCCTGGGTGGCTCAGTTGGTTAAGCGGCCGACTTCAGCTCAGGTCATGATCTCATGGTCTGTGGGTTCGAGCCCCGTATTGTGCTCTGTGCTGATGACTCATCAGAGCCTGGAGCCTGCTTCAGTTTCTGTGTCTCCCTCTCTCTCTGCCCTTCCCCTGCTCACGTTCTGTCTCTACGTCTCTCAAAAATAAATGAATGTTAAAAAAACAACAACTCCTTGACATAAGTAACATCATTTCATTTCCCTTCTCACATGCCTCTGGCCTCTTATATGCACCTGTTCTGTTCCTTACTTTTGCCTTTGATGCCACGCACAGGCTCTCCAGATCCTGTCCAAACATCTTGTCTTTGTTTGGTGACTAGGGGTGTCCAGTTCCTACTTCTTGCCCTGGGGCTTGCACATACCCAAGATCACAATTCCTCATAAAACTTACATTGTTATTTTAATCCATTTTCCTGGAGAACTTTATCTCTTTCCTCCCCTCCAAATGACTTCTTTGATCTCACACCTCCTGGGAATGTCCTGAATAATAGCCCTTTCTGGGTAAAGAAAATTATTGGCAAATCCTGGATTGCTGCAACAACCCAGCTATTCTCCCTACAGTCAGGGTGTGGTCCCACAGCCTGGGCAAGGGCTGGCCCTGGTGATCTAGATTCCATTTCCTACATCTTGAGGATGTAGGCAGCTGCTGCTTTGGACATGTGAGCAAGCTCTGTCCTGAGTTAGGCTGCTCAATTCCCAGCGGTTCAAGTCCTGAGCCACACAGTAACTGGGCTTTGCAAACCTCGGCACCTATTAATCAGCTAGAATAATGATTCTACTTAATCTGTTAGCCCTTAAGTGAGCATCATGGGTAAGATTAACATTGTATCATATGATAGACTGGAGAGTGGGGGTTGGGGGGCAGGAATACAAGTTACAGGATTATAAAACTGTGTCATCAGGTAACTAAGTCCAGCTCAAATATTCTGCTTCAGGGAAGCGAAAGCAAAAACGAATAAAAAGCAGGCCTTTACTGATGTTACTTAAGTTTCACAGGATGTAATCCAACCAATATAATAATATACAGCTCCAACAGGCATCCAGAAGCTTTGTAGAGATGCAAAGACTCTAAGTAAACCCAATTACCATCTTGGTGACTGGGGTACATTTTCTAGTTGGACTTCACAGGAAATTAAGAATGCTTATACACTAGGGCTTTCTTTTCTTTAGGAGACAGCTATCATACCAACAGGAGATTTTTGATCTCTGCAACAAATGTTTTTAATGTAAGTGGTTAAGTTTGCACGATTATTATGAATTTAAACAGAATTAACTTGAGCCATGAAACTTAATACCTTTGATTTATAGATCACTATTCTTAAGACAGCTCCCTTTATTCTTATGTATCAAATCCATCCACTTCTGTCTGATATAAATTTCAAAGTAAAGCATAAGGTTTACCAGTTAAATCTTCCTCCTCTCCCAGTCAGTTTTCCTAACATTTCCCCCTCCCAGTCATCTTTTTGCCATGACATAGTGATTTCTCTCTAAGGTCCTCCAAGTGTTTTACAAACATTAATTAAGCTTTGCAATACCCTAGCAAGGGAAAAGACCAGCATCATACCCAGGAGTCCTCCTCGTGCTGCGACAATGGTTGGGATGACATTTGTTCCTGTCACTCACAATCAGCACACGGAGCTCTAACCTGGGGGAGGAGGATGTGCTGATTCTGCCAGAATTACAAGTGACACCACGATGCTCTGCTTGCTCTAGCAAAGGGAGATAGGGTGATTTTTCCTATCGAGTCACTGCACTCATGCGGCATGTGAAGATACTTATTTTTATCCATCCTTCTGGATAACTGATCTGATTTTTTAATGTTTTGAAATCAGCTTAAGTGCAGTGTTCCATCTACCCTGTTCTATTCATAAACATCGCTGTAGCAGCACAGCTTTAAACTTTATGTAGCTACCCAGTGGAGAATGAGAAATGACCACAGAAACCAGGTGGAGAGATGTCCACCTGTAGATGCACATGGATCTCACCCCGCCTTCTAAATGTGCTGTCCAACCTGAGCTCCTTCACAGCCGCTGCAGCGGTAGACACTGTCTGTTTAGTGTGATGCCTCTGTGGATCTCAACCCTGGCTGCTCCTCATAACCATGTAGGGAGCGATTTAAAAATACTTCTGAAGTTACATCACCCCAATTAAAACACAGTCTCTGGGGGAAGAGGCAGGGCGTGGGCATTTGAAATGCCCGTGAGTTATTGCTACCAGCGGCTTTGGTTCATACCCCTTGAGGAGCAGCTGCAGAGTTTTCTGGAGTCAGGTGAAGCAGCTAAGCCTTTCCTGCAGGCTGCGACCTCTACTTCTAAGGAACGTCCTTTGCAAGGAATTTGGAAGTTCTTTGCACTTGTCGTACTGCCTTTTAGGATTTCCAATTTTCTCCTATTACAAGTACATGCTTGCTGGCTTGAAATGTCGTCCAGCAATAGAGAGGGACTTCCAGTGCTGAATCTCTTTTTACCTGTGAGGTTGTGAAAATTAACAAAGGGAAACTTACTACTGTAGTCTGGAGGCCACGCGGGGAAGCTCTCATGCCCTATCATTTTAGTCAACTGCAAAACCAGGAGGAGGAGTGGTACCTTGTAAATTGATACTATTTTTACCCCAACCTGAGAAAGATTTTCTCCTTGCCTGGAAAAAACTCACCCAATGAGAGACAATCATAACTCAGCCAATGAAAAGCCGCTACCCTCTGAACTCCCTGTTTATTCCAATGGACTTTCTTGTTTATAAGAGCCCCACCCAACTACCCTTCTGAGCCCTTTCCTCTGTAAAAGAGCATTCCTCTCTTTTGATCTCTGGACTTGCCTAAAAGTTTTGCAATAGCTTGGCGTACTGAATTTCAATTCTCTTCTATTCCCGAATAAACCCATTTTTCCTGGTAAAAAAAACAAGGTCAATGGGTGTCTGTGAAATTGTTATCTTTGGTATACTGCCTAGTGTCTATCTTAGGCTTTGCTGGCTATTCCCGTGAAGATAATTCTAGGCTTGGGTGCCTGATTGAGCCAAAGTATTACAGAGGGGAATGAACTTAGCTTTGAAGAACATATGGCAGTTACTGTGCAAATATATAGGCCAATATATCAAGGAGTACATACTATATAGTTTGCAGAAATACTGCAAAAACACATCAGCTGGGATGATACCAAAGATGTTACCTAGTTTGACATTTAGTTAAGTCAGACATTATCCTCTAGTTGAATCTTTGGTAAGACAGATTTTCCACATGCATCTTAATGGAGAAAGATGTGCAATATTAATTATGTGGGAACGAGGGAGAACTTGTGTTTCCAGCAGTGTTTGATACTCTCTGATGGTTTTAGGTGGTGCCACAGAAACTCTATTAGGTATGTATATGTGGAACCATAGTGAGAAAATGATTCCTTTCTATTCTTTTAGAGTTTAAAATTTTTTAAAATTATTTTAAAATTCTACTTTCTAATTATACCAAGGTAATAGTCTCAGTTTGGTGTTAATAAGTTTTTAACATCTCTCTGGTACTGATAATATTCCTTTTTACAAAGAATCTAGGGAAAAATGGAAACCAGCTGGAATTTAAGAACCGCTTTCATTTGTATTTATGTGTTATCTTTTATTCATGACAAGCAATAATGTTTTCCAGTTTGGGGTAGTGATTTAGAGCTTCTTTATAAATCACATTTATTTAAGAAAATGTGAGTTGATTTAAGGAGATAATAACACAGGTGGTGCATATATATATATATATATATATATACAGCAAAAGTTGTGAAAGGGATATATTAGGTTAGCTGAAAATCATTCCACCATCACCTTTTTTGGAGGTGAACATGTTTTTAAAACCAATCTTATTGCCAACTTGATCTTAGGGCAAAAGTGAAAAGCATCATGCCTAATTTTTTTATATGAAGGAATTAATACTTTAGATTTAAATGCTCATGAGATATATCAAACACAACTATCCCTAACTTAGTTTTCCAGTAGAAGCCCTTAACAGTGTCATATTTAACCATTTGGGTTATTGTCCATAATTTCAATTTGCTTTTAGTACTCACACTGGAACAGTTTTTTAAAGCCTCAAAAAAGATTTTCTAAAGGTAAACATATTCAGTTCAATGATGCACACAGATGCAAAAGTTTTCAACAGAATGTTGGCAAACCAAATTCAACAATACATTAAGAACATCATACCCCATAATCAAGAGGTATTTATTCCAGTGATGCAAGAACGATTCAGTATCCATAAATCAATAAATCAGATGCACTTTATTAACAAAATTAGTATAAAATCTTATGATCCTCTCAATAGATGTAGAAAACATTTAACAAAATTTAATGTCTATTCATGTTCATGATAAAAGCCCTCAACAAATTGGGTATGGGGGGAATGTACCTTAAGACAGTAAAGGCTATTTATGACAAATTCACAGCTAACATCATGTTCAACCGTGAAACACTGAAAGGTTTTCCTTTAAAATCAGTAACAAGACTAGGGTGCCCACTCTCACCGCATTTTAAACATTTTTACTTATTTATTTTGAGAGAGAGTCGGACTAGAAGGGCAGAGAGAGAGACAGACAGAGAGACAGAGAATCCCAGGCAGTCTCCACGCGGTCAGCACAGAGTCCAACACAGGACTCGATTCCATGAACCACGAGATCATAACCTGATCTGAAATCAAAAGTCAGATGCTCTACTGACTGAGCCTTCCAGGCTCTCCATCACCACTTTTATTCAGCATAATACTTACTGGACATCCTAGCCGGAGCAATTAGGCAAGGAAACAAAATGTACCCAAATCAGACAGGAAGAAGTAAAATTGTTTCTATATTCAGATGACAGGATATTTAATATAGAAAATCCTGAAAACAACAGCAAAAAGCTGCTAGAACTAATGAATTCGGTAAATTTGCAGGATATAAAATTAATATAAAAATCGTTTGCATTTCTATATGCCAACAACTAACAGAAAGAGAAAGATATGAAAACAATCTCATTTACAATAGCATCAAAAGCAATAAAATACATAAGAATAAATTTAACCCATGAGGTGAAATAACTGTTCAGCTAAAACCATAAAATAATGATGAAAGGAACTGAAGACACAAATAAATGAAGATACTCTATGTTGATGAATTAGAAGAATATTGCTAAAATATCCACACTACTCAAAGCCATCTAGTCAACACAACCCCTATCGAAATTCGAATGGTATTTGTCACAGAAATAAACACAAATTTTATGGCACCACAAAAGACCCTGAATAGTCAAAGCAATCTTGAGAAAGAAAAATAAATCTGAGGAATCACGTTTTCTGATTTCAAACTACATTACAAAGCTATAGTAATCCAAACAGTATATAGCACTGACACAAAAACAGACACATAAACCAATGGAACAGAATAGAAAGCCCAGCAATAAACTGACACATCTGTGGTCAATTTACAACAAAGGAGTCAAAAATATATTTGTGTATATAAACTGAGTTGGGAAAACATGACAGCCACATACCAAAGAATAAAAATGGACAATACAAAAAAACCAACTCAAAGTGTATTAAAGACTAGAACATAAGCCTTGAAACCCTAAAACTCCAAGTAGAAAACAAAGAGTAAATGCCTTGACATTGGCATTGGCAATGATTTTTTGGGAGATTTGACAATAAGAGCAAAGGAAACGAAAGCAAAATAACCAAGTGGGACTACATCAATCTAAAGAGCTCCTGTACAGCAAAGGAAACCATCTACAAAATGAAAAGGCAACCAGGAATAGGAGAAAATATTTGCAAACCGTGTATGTGATAAGGGATTAACATTTAAAATATACAAGGAATTTATACAGCTCAATAACACAGTAAAAGCCAACTCAATATAAAAATGGGCAGAGAATCCAAATAGATATTTTCCAAAAAAGATATACAAATGGCCAACAGGTACATGAGAAGGTGCTTAACATCACTTATCATCAGGGAAATGCAGATTAAAACCAGAGAGATCAGTCTACACCAGCTGAGATGTCTATTATCAAAAAGACAATTAACAAGGCAAGTGTGTGGAGAAAAGGGAACCCTTTTTGTTGTGGGTGGAAACTTAAACTGGTACAGCCACTATGGAAACCAGTATGGAGTTTCCTCAAGAACTACCATATGATCCATCAATTCCACTGCTGGTTATATATCCAAAGGAAATGAAATCATTATCTTGGAAAACTATTTGCATCCCCATGTTCAGAGCAGCAATATTTACTATAGCCAAGGTATGAAAACAACCTAAGTGTTCAGTGACAAATGGTTAAAGAAAATGTGGTGTGTGTGTGTGTATATATATATATATAATGGATTATTATTCAGCTGTATAAAGAAGGAAATTCTGTCCTTTGCAACAACATGGATGAAAACCATAGGCATTATGCTAAATGAAATAAGCCAGACAGAAAAAGACAAACGTCAAATGGTATCACTTACTTGTGGAGTCAAAAACTAAAACAGTCGGGGCACCTGGGTGTCTCAGTTGCTCAAGCCCCTGACTCTTGATTTCAGCTCAGGTCAAGATCTCACAGTTGTGAGATGGAGCCTCGTGTGGAACCTGCCTAAAATTCTGTCCCTCCCTCTCCTCTGCCTCTCCTGACTCCTGCACACACTCAGTCTCTCTCTCTCAAACAACAAATAAAATGAAACAAAAACAAAAAAAAGTCAAACTCCTAAAAACACAGAATTGGGGCTGGCGAATGGGAGAAACAGGGAGAGGTTGGTAAAAGGGTGCAAACTTCCAGTTATAAAATGAACAAGATCTGAGGATCTAATGGACTATAGCTGAGAACATGATGTTGCATGATTGACACATGCTGACAGAGTAGAACTTAAATATTATCTACCACTCCCCCACAAAAAGTAATTAATTGGTGCGATAGATATGTTAATTAACTTGATGGAAGGAATCCCTTCACAATGTATACTGTACTTCAAATCACCACATTGTACACTTGAAATACAATGTACAATTTTATTTAAGTATACCTCAACAAACCTGGAAAAAATGTTTTCTTTCTTAGCAAAAAATAAGTAAATAGTAATTAAACCTTTTGCAGAAACTGAAGTTTTTAAATGTTTTGTGGTTCTGTAATATTAGACATTGAACTGCATTCGGACAGTACACTTCACCACGGGGCACCTGGGTGGCTCAGTCAGTTAAGCGTCTGACCTCGGTTCAAGTCATGATCTTGTAGTTAGTGAGTTTGAGCCCCACATCGGGCTCTGTGCTGACAGCTCAGAGCCTGAGTTTGCTTCAAATTCTATGTCTCCCTCTCACTCTACCCCTCTCCCACTCATGCTCTCTCTCTCTCTCTCTCTCGAAAATAAACAAACATTTAAAACTTTTTATTTTAAAAAGTACACTCCACCACAATAGCACTCTTTGGATTCATCCCAAAGAAATGAAAAATTATGTTCGTTTAAAAACCTATACCTACATGTTCATAGCAGTTGTATTCTTAATAGCCCCAAACTGGGAACAGGTCAGGTGGCCTTCAATAGTCAGACTATGGTACCTCCATACAATGGAGTACTAATCAGTAATAAAAAGGAATGAGCTATTGATAAATGCAAAACCTGGACGGACCTTAAGGTCATTATGCTGAGTGAAAAAAAGCCAATCTTAAAAGGTTACATTCTGTGTGATTCACTTACGTAACATTCTAGAAATAAGAAAACCATATAGATGGAGAAGAGATCTGGTCAGGGGATGGGAGACAGGGACAGAAGTGGGTTGGGATTAGTGCAAATTAGCAGAGACAGCAAGAGGGAGTTCTTTTGTGATGATGGAAATTTCTCTCTCTTGATTGTGTAAAGCTATACATGGAATCAAACAGTATGGATGTATACCTGTGCACACACACATACACACATGAATGCAGGTTAAAAGAATGTCAAGGGAAATTCTTTTCCTTTACTCTACTCTTACCAACACTTCTGGCACCAAGTGTATGGGGGTTTCCCACCTCCCCCCAACAAATTCCAACTTTCTGGTTACCAACTAGGTATCCTACCATGCAATTCTGACACTAACTACCTAGAGTTAGCACAGAACCCACAGGTTAAAGGCTCAGTTCCCCAAGACTGTCTCCCACTTTGGGCACCAATGACAAGCAGTAAGTCCCAAGTTGGCCTACACTTCTGATGAACTTGGCTACAAATTGGTGGTTCCCATGAACCCCTCCTCAGATTCAATAATTTGCTGTAATGACTCACAGAACTCCAGAAAACATTTACTTACATTCACTCCTTTATTACAAAAGATATGACAAAAGACACAGATGAATAGCCAGATGAAGAAGTACATACAGTAAAATAAGAAAAGGTCTTGAGTTCAGAAGCTTCTATGCCTATGGGGGTATGCTTCCCTCCCAGCTTGTGGATGTATTAGCCCAACCAGAAATTCCCCTACTCTGAAGTTTATGGAGGCTTTCTAATGTTGTCCTGATTATTAACTCAGTCTCTGGCTCCCCTCCCTCCCCAGAGGGTGGGGAGTGGGGCTGAAAGTTCCAAGCCTCATATCAAGGCTTGGGTCTTTCTTTTGGCCAGCCCTCAACTAGGAGCCCACTGGGAGTCATCCCATTAGAACAAAAGATGCTCCTATTACCCAGGATATTCCAAGGATTTAGGAGTTGTGTGTCAGGAACTAGGATCAAAGACCAAATATGAGAATAAAAGATGATTCTAGTACCTCTTTTACTTCACTGCTATCAGGAAGTGACAAGAGTTTTGGGAGCTCTGGGTCAGGAACTGGGAACAGAGACCAACACATGTTTTCCTTAGTTCACAGAATGGAAAGGAATAAGATCTATAGTCTAGTTAACAGTACCCTCCCCCATGTCAGTTTCCTGGTTTGGGCATTACACTACAGCTATATAAGAAGTCATCCCTGGAGAAAGGGTATACAAGACTCCACCAGTTTTATAACTTCCTGTGAGTCTTCTGTGACTATTTCAAAGTAAGTACTTTTTTTTTTTTAAGAAAGTACACTTGATCTTTCCAGAAATGCAATGATTATTTTTAAGAACAGAGACATGGCATATGCGATTTCTCCTCAATCTACTCAAACATGCAGAAGCACAAGCACAATTCTGCTCTCTACCCAGAAGTGTGAGAAAATCATCAACAGGTGTGAACCTGTGTAAATCAACTTTCTGAGAACTGTTAACAAAATCCATTCTTCGGAGATAAAACAGACACGCTTGGGATAAGCATTAGCTGGTCTCCAGTTTACCTGCCAAAGTTGCAAAAAGGATACTTATGGGCAGAAGATTTTGAAAGAACGAGGAAACGTAATACAAACATGGCCTCCTTTGCAGAGAAAACCAGCAGTAGTCAATACGGTTCCCCTGCTCTGCTCCTCAGCAGTAGTCAATACGGTTCCCCTGCTCCACTCCTTGGCAGACTAGTCCACACTTGGCCCTGCTGGGTGTACTGCCCTGCTAGGGTGGAGGGAGAGGACGTGTCTCTTCTCTCTCTCTCTCTTTCTCTCTCAGGAAACTCATCAAAAATAAAAAATGAATAGGTGTCAACTGCGGTGAAACTCAAACCCCCATCCTGATTCAGTTCATTTTCTTGTTTTCTTTGCATGGCCTTTGTCTAATCAGCCACTCCGCATGTGGGCACTCTGTGAGGTTGTAAACAGGCATTTTCACATACTGACCTCCCTCAACGAACTCTAAAATTCTTTTCATCTAAAATCCTGGGACTTCAATCTCAGAAATCACGTCTGAAGAAAAATAACAAATAATAAAGGCAGATTCTCCAGCTCCTTGGGTGGTACCACTTAGAAAACAGTGGAAGGATCTGGAAATCAGCTTTGTTTTGGGGAGTGAGTTGTGCTTTGAAGGTTCTACAGTTGCCAAAACACCAGAATATCTTTCTTGTGGCTGTTACCTCTCAAGTGCACTTGAGGACCTGGGGGCGCTACATTCACATTTTAATGGAGGTTAATACTTGAACAGCCCAGGTCTTCCCGGAATCCCTCTTAGCCTTATTCTCGTTACCCATAGGGCACAGGTGGCTTGGGCTTGCACAACTCAGCTTCCACTTCATGTGAGGCTACATAAAGCCATTAGAGTCACCCGGTACTTGAGGAGCATGAGCGTTTGAGGACTTCCAGGGTGAATACAAATCAAGAAGCTCACAAACCTTTGTGTATGTGATAAAAGCAAAGACTAAGGTGCAGAAAAGGTATACGGTATAGTAAAGGACTTGTGGTTGACTTGGTGGAGTTTTCAAAAGTTTGATTCTTCCACTCACCCATGGCCAAGGGTTAGGCTATTAGCTCTAGATTTTTCAAAGGCTACTCTCCCCCGTTTCACTACTATCCAAAATTTTTTTCTTTTTTTTTTAAATTTTAAGTTTATTTATGTTGAGAGACAGAGAGACAGAGAGAGAGTGAGAGAGAGCATAAGCAGGGTAGGGGCAGAGAGAAAGAGAATCCCAAGCAGGCTCCACGCTGTCAACTCAGAGCCTGATGTGGGGCTTGAACTCACAAACCGTGAGATCATGACCTGAGCTTGAAATCAAAAGTCAGACGTTTAACCGAGTGTCCAACTTTGGCTCAGGTCATGATCTCACAGTCTGTGAGTTCAAGCCCCATGTCAGGCTCTATGCTGACAGCTCAGAACCTGGAGCCTGCCTCAGATTATGTGCCTCCCTCTTTCTCTCCCTACCTCCCTCGCTCACACTCTATCTCTCTTTCACTCTCAGAAATAAACATTAAAAACAAAAAACCTTTTCTAATGATGAGGCAGAGAGCACTTTTAAAACAACCGTGTGAAACATCAGTCTATTCTTAAGTAACACTAGCATGCAACTGAACACAGCTTGTCCCCAGAACTTGAATAGATGCCATGCTTACAGCCTGATGTTTGCACCCAGTTCAACACTCGATGTCAGACATCAAACATCCAAAAACACATATACTGAGAGGCACTCTTTCTACTCTGAGCCAGAAAGATCACGGCCTTCTCTTAGTTTTCTATTTCTTTCTTTTTTTTTAATATTTATTTATTTTTAGATAGAAAGAGAGAGCATGTGCGTAAGCACAAGCAGGGGAGGTGCAGAAAGAGAGACAGACACAGAATCCTAATCAGGCTACAGGCTCTGACTGCCAGCACAGAGCCCAACTCGAGTCTCAAACACACAAACCATGAGATCATGACCTGAGCTGAAGTAGGACGCTTAACTGATTGAGCCACCCAGGCACCCCTTAGTTTTCTATTTCTGATTTATTAAACAACTTCAGTAAGTTAAAACAATCCAAACTTAAAATCTTATAGTTCTGTAAATCAGAAATCCAATATAGTTTCTAAGCTAGAGTCAAGATGTTAGCAGGGTCTCATTTCTTTTTGGAGATTCCGGGGTTGAATCTATTTCCTTACCTTTTCCCATTTCTAGAGGTTGCCCATGTCCCTCGGTTTGAGACCTTCTTCCTCCATCTTGAAAATCAGTGAGAGGAATTCAAATCCCTTTAATGCTGAAACGTCTCTGGTTTTCTGCAGGTGAGGATGCTTTTCTGCTTTTATGCACTCCGGTCAGTAGATTGGATTCACCTAGATAACCCAGACTAATCTCCCCATCCCAAGGTCCTTAGCTTTAATCTTATCTGCAAAGTCCCTGTTGCCATGAAAGATACATTCACACATTGCAGGGATTAGAATATGGGCATCTTTAGGGGGCTGTTATTTTGCCACTACAGGCCTCTGTACAGAAATATGCCAGGCTCCTGGTTTACACTGTATGTCTTAGTCAGTTTGGGTTGCTGTAACAAAGTACCGTAGACTGCATGGCTTATAAATAGCAGAAATCTATTTCTCACAGTCGTGGAAACTGTAAGTCTGAGAGAATGTTGGCAGCCTGATCAGGGTCTAGTCAAGCCCCTCTTCCAAGTTGCAAACTGTCAATTTCTTTTTCTTTTTTTTTTTTTTCCAGACTGTCAACTTTGTATTGTATCCTCACATGGTGGAGAGCAGAATGAGAGGAGGCAAATGCTCTCATGTCTTTTAATAAGGGCACCAAAGCCCATTCATGAAGGCACCACTCTTATGACTTAATTACCTCCCAAAGGCCCCACCTTTTTTTTTTTACAGTTTAAAAAAATTTTTTGTAGCTTATTTATTTTTGAGAAAGAGACAGAGAAAGAGACAGAGACAGAGCATGAGTGGGGGAGGGGCAGAGCAAGAGGGAGACAGAATCCGAAGCAGGCTCTAGGTTCTGAGTTGTCAGCACAGAGCCAGATGAGGGGCTCAAACTCATGGGCTGCAAGATCATGACCTGAGCCAAAGTTGGACACTTACCTGATGGAGCCACCCAAGTGCCCCTTTATGGTTTTTTCTTGAATTTTTATTTTATATATAGAGAGCATGTGAAAGTGGGGGAGAGGGACAGAAGTCAAGAGAGAGAGCGAGAGAGACAGAGAGAGAGAGAATCTCAAGCAGGCTCCATGCTGAGCATGGAGCCCAACACAGGGTTCCATCCCAAGTCGCTGGGATCAGGAGTTGAGCAGAAATCAAGAGTCTGACACTCATCCGACTCAGCCACCCAGGTACCTCCCCCCCTCCCCTGAAAGGCCCTGCTTTTAAAATGAACACACTTGGGGGTTAGGATTTCAATGTATGAATTTGGGGAGACACAAACATCCAGTCCCTATCACCATAAAATGATCTCCTAGTGCTCCCATTTTACCAAACACAGGTAATTCAGAGTTTATGAGATTACCGAAGTCAACTCAACGCTCATCAGGTGTTACTATTCAGAGATTTACATTTCAAATCATGCACAGCCCTGTTGCTTTGATGACAAGGTTGTGGCCCTTCTCTCATTACAACCTGGGAAATTTCAGATGTGTTGGGAAATTCATGATGTACAATCTGAAAGGAAGAGGGGTTTGCATTTATAAAGTGTGTACTCTTGAAGGAGACTCATCTTTATGAACTGTATCACACAGATGCTTTGCCCTCTGCCAAAGGTCGGCTTTGGTCAGTGATCTGCACTAGCAGATCAGGGGGATGATGAGAACTCAGGGAACGTGTTCTGTCAATCCCCATCCCTCTGGGCCCCAGTTTGGCAGTACCTGCTTTCCTCTACTAAGATTACAGAATTTTTTTTTTCCGTTTATTTATTTATGTTGAGAGAGACAGAGAGTGTGAGTGGGGGACTGGCAGAGAACAAGAGGAAGAGAGAGAATCCCGAGCAGGCTCCACACTGTCAGCGTAGAACCCAAAACAAAGCTCCATTCCATGAACCATGAGGTCATGACCTGACCTGAAATCAGGAGTCAGACGCCCAACTGACTGAGCCACCCAGGCGTCCCTAAGATTACAACTTCTATTGGCTGTCTCCTCTCTCATGGCTACAAGTCACTCCGGGTTTCAGGAAATGCTCCTTCCCTTTGGTCCTGCAGGCTAGAGGCTGTGATGACCCCAGTTGTTGCTAGCCCGTGCACGCTTCACCACTCCTTGCTGATCCTGCTTATTCCTGCCCACAACTTGCAAACATTTGCTTCATTAAACTCTCCTCAATTATCGTGTTTATGTGCGCCAACCATCTCTTGCCGGTGCCCTATCTGATACACCTGGATGTGTCAGCATCTCGTGATCTTGGACAAGTTACCTAACCTTCTCTAACCTCAGTATTCTCATATGCAAAATGGAGATAAAAATAGCTACCTCCTGTGATGGTGGTGACAGCTAAATTATTTAACTCATGTACAGCTTAACTTAACACAGTGTTTGGCACATAGAGAACACTTAAGTGTATTTTTGTCAAAATAAAGGAAATGAATTCTCTGAGGAACTGAAAGCTCCATCTGGATCCAAATGTTCCACCACATCATTTCTTAAAATGTACTTTTGGCTCCAGTGAAAAAGCATTATTTTGAGCAAGTATTAAACTAAGGTCTTTGGATTTACCAATAACTAATTGTTCATGAGGTTGCCGAAGGTACCCACCCAAATGGCCCTCATGTCCTAGGGATGTACAAGTTCAAGTCTCTTTACTTTATAATTTGATGTTTCTGGAATTCTCCAGCATGACACTGAGACTCTGCTTTCTAGTTTTCTGGATATAGAACAACTTAAATCATGTACACAGAGAACTGTTAGAGTAGAATAGGTAATATTTAGGAAATAAAAGTCTGTCTGTAAATCAGCTCAGACTCACTGCTTCTTATAGCTTACAACTATAAGAATATAAATGTAGAATTTCTAAGAGGACATTCAACTTTTTAAAGGTGATGCTTATCATGAAATCAGGAAAAGGATGAAATGCTAAAAACTACAAGAAGTCCTTCAGAGTTTTGGCAACTGCAGACCGCAGCCGAGAGAGACAGGGACAGAGAGAGATTTTGAATTGGAACTTCCCGTGTCACCTTTCCAGATAGGGATGAAGAAACTTTTAACAGCTGGTGTCAGACTCTTCAGGCAGTATCGCTGTTTTTGGTTTAAGACTATACTCTGAAAGATCATGTTCAGAGAGAAATGAGGCCCTGAAGATATGATCTGTATTAACTGCTCTGAATAAAAAAGAACAGAAATTCGGTTGTGAGAGAAAGCAGGAGAATGGAGGGAGCAAAGGTGTGGGTGGGAGAGACATGAGGAAAATCCACAATGGGTGGCTAGAGAATACAAAATTTAAGTTGTTTGCCTTGCTGTGATTTAACCACTCTGTTTCCCAGCATCTTTGGTAAAACCTGCCACATATCCAAATGCTTCATTTGTGTGATTTTCTTAAGAAGAAAGTGGGACTATAGTCCCCATTGGGGTCAGTACATGTCAGAGAAAGAGGAGTGGGGGTAGGGAGGTCAGACAAAAGGACACTAAGAGGTCAGAAGAAGTGGGAACTCAAAGAAGATCTATCCGTAGAAACTGTAGCTCCAAGGCCTTTGTGAAAATATCAGGGAGACATTAGACTTCTCACGGGATGGAGAACAAAGATTTTAAACCTAATTTATTTAAATCAGAAAGGACAGGATGACCTCAGCTGATATCTGAACTATCATTTGTCAGGGATCCAAGTGAAAAAATAGAAATTTGGAATTAGAGCCACTGGTGTCAATCTGTTAGGACAATAAATATTTTGACTGCTAGTATTTTCTTAACCCCTTATTTCAACAGTTCTTGCTGAATCTATATTAAAAAAACAGAGTAAGAGCTTCATATCTATTAAAAGGTTAGTCAAATTTTTTTTCCTTGATAAAAGACAGTCATTGCTGAAGCATTGTCTCAACTGCTGGGCAAATGCAGTTCATGGCCTTGTTTTTAACCATGTGAAGACTTTAAAGTGTCTTTTTGGGTTACTTAGCCATTTATTGTCAAGCATTGACTTCCGAGTCTATGATAGCACGTGAAATGACTACAAACCATTGCCTTCTCCTGTGATGGCTCCCCAGTTAGGGGTTAACTATGACATACAAGACGGCATCAATGCTCACTATTCAAGAGCACTGTTTCCAAGAAAATAGAAAGCCACATGTCCACCCTACACATACACAGATACACACACACGCCCTCTAATTTTGGGAGTCTATAGGTTTTACAATGATCTCTAAACCCATGTAGTTTGCACTGATCACAACAGTTGCTAAACTTGTACAGTTTGTAATGATCATAGCCTCTTTGCACACTTTTTGTGGTGCCTAAGACTTTTGCCCAGGGCTTATGGTTTCGTACATTTCTCCAAGCCCAGAAAAAGCTTATGTAACATTGATATTCTAGGTCATTGTCTATCAAAGAACCCAGATTCTGTTGGGCCACCTCCAGTGGAAGTGTTGATGTTTGGAAGACTTTCCATACTTACCTCTTAGCTTGTGTAAAGGATATAAAAATCGATTATGGCCTTGTTTAGAAAGACAACTGTCTGAGCAATTTAACAGGAGAGTTTCTCCAACATAACAGAGCTCTTTAATGTTGAAAATAAAATTTTGATTCTGATTCATCATGTTACTTTGGCTTCATTATATGAAAAGTCACCTCGTACTTCTCAATCACCTACTTTACTGAAAATCAGTGTGCCCAGGGGGGTTATAGGTATGTAAAGAGACAAAGCAAGCAAATTCCAAATATATATTTGGAATAACCTACTAGTGATGTTTAATTTTATGTATCAACTTAGCTAGGCCACAGTGCTTAGATTTTGATCAAACATCATTCCAGATGTTTCTGTGAAGGTGTCTTTTGGATGAGATTAACATTCAAAGTGGTAGACTTTGAGTGAAGCATGTTACCCTCCATAGTGTGGGAGAGCGTCGTCAGATGAATCAGATGAAAACATTAATAGAACGAAGGCTGACCTCCCCTGGCAAGAAGGAATTCTGCCAGCAGACTGCCTTTGGACTCAAACTACAATTCTTCCCTGAGTTTTCGGCCTACTGACTTTATCCATCAGATTTTGGACTTCCCAAACCTTTACAATCACTTGAGCCAATACCTTAAAATAAATTATCTGTCTGTCTTTGTCTCTCTGTCTCTCTGTCTCTCTCTCTCTGTCCCTCTGTTTCTCTCTATCTAACTTTCTCTATATAGATATCTATATATATTCTGCCGGTTCTCTCTCTCATGCTCTCTCTTCTCTCTCTCTCTCTCTCTATATATATATATATATATATATATATATATATTCTCTCTCTATTTATATATGTATATATATATATTCTCTCTCTATATATATATGTGTGTGTGTATATATATATATATATATATATATATATACACACATATATACATATATATATCCTGTTCTGTTTCTTTGGAGAACCCTAACTAATACATTACCAAAGTTATTTTTATAATTTAGTAGAAGTAACATCCATAACAAAATCCTTTGGTCAAGTATTCAAACTTATCTTGCAGAATTATTCTAGAGAAAAATACAGATTGTAGATTGTTGTAGATTAATTTTTAAAGTATTCCACGTGATTCCAGTTTCAGCTCAACTGCACAAGGCAGTACTTATGCAACCAATATTTGGAAAGTACCTATTTTATGTTCTAAGTGCTGAGGACAAAACAGTGAACTAGAGAGACAAAAATCCCTGTTTTCACGGAGTTTGTATCCTAGTAGAAGGGGCTATATGACAGAAAAAAATTATATTAGTCAGATGGTAATTAGTGTAAAGAAACTAAAATAGTCACCCTGCTTTAGAGGGGAAAGTGATGAGATAACTGTGTTTGTGTGATTTCATATAGGGTATTTGGAGTAAGTGACATCTCAGCAAAGACCTAGATGTAAGGAAAGAGAGAGTCTTGGAGATTTATGAGTAGGAAGGGTTCAGCACCAAAAATAGCAAGGGCAAACAAAGGCTGCGGGGCAGAAATGAATTCAGGGCCCTAGAGAAAGACAAGGAGGGCAGTATATCTAAAGAGGAGTGAGCAAGGGAGATGGTAGGAGATGAAGCCAGAGAAGTTCCCATAACTTGACTGTGTACACCCCAACAGAAATTGAAGAGAGGTCTGGGGACACAGTCTTGGGATCCTCTAGCATTTAGAGGCCAGAAAAGGAGTCGCATGGAGTCAAGGAGACTGAAGAGGACTAGTCAGGGAGGAAGAAGAAAAACCCAGAGAAGGTGGGGTCTTGAAGGAAGAAGTGCTTCAGATAAGGGGGAGTGATTGAGACAGTTCAAGTAAAACGAGGACTGGGAAGGAATCATCGGATCCATCCACGTGGAGATTTATTATAATCTTGCTAATAGGAATTTGAGCACAATCAAGGAAACGAAAGCCTAATTAGAGTCTATTCAAGAATGACTTAGAGAAAAGGAAGAGTAGACAAAAATAATGGCAACTCTTTTCACAGTTTTGAGGTAAAAGGGAGCAAGGAATGAAGTTCTGGCAGTGTTAGCTAGAAAGCGATGCAGAAGGGGTTTTAAAAATGTTTTTTGCAGGGGCACCTGGGTGGCTCAGTCAGTCAAGCATTGGACTTCAGCTCAGGACATAATCTCACAGTTTGTGAGTTGGAGCCCTGCATCCGGCTCTGTGTTGACAGCGTGGAGCCTGGAGCCTGCTTCAGGTTCTCTGTCTCCCTCTCTTTCTCTGCCCTTTCTCTGCTCACATTCTGTCTCTCTCCAAAGTAAATAAAACTTAAAAAAGTAAATAAAGATAAAATAAAAATGTTTTTTGGGTTTTTAATTTTTATTAGGTTAGGAATTTACTGACATGCATGTAACCTATTGGGAATGATCCAAGAAAGAGGACGAGGACTGTCAACTGGTAAGGCAGGGTGGGAGGAAACAGAACCAGTGCCCAGAGTTGAATTAGATAGGAAAAAGGGCAAAATTTGGGGTATAGATGCAAATAGTCTTGTTAGAATTACTAACAGGAATGTGGAGAAACTCTCCTTTGGCCAATTTATTTCAATGAAATAAAAGCCACAAGTGAAGATAGGGGAAGAGATGTTAAATGCCATAAACTTTCTTTTCTGACAGTGGTTCTCTGTTTTCCTCGGTCAATTTTAAGGAATTATAAGTGGGAGATGTTCTATCTTATCCTCTGCAAGCAGAAGATATTTACCATTGAGGACATATTTGAGTTTATTTTTGAAAGAGATTGACCGAGAACACCTGTCAGCTCTCTCATTGCTTAACCTGCCTGCTCGGCTTCTCCAGGAGCCAGGGGCTGCTCAGCTACATTACTTATGGGAATATAACTTGAGACTTATCTGGACCTCAATGTAGGCGTAGATAAGAACTTATGAATGAAACTCTGTTTTAGATATAGCACTGGCTCTTGTTCTTTCTTGTTCTCAGAAGAGTATCTAATCTCCACCAGCTTTAGAATTATTATTAAGCACTGGGGGTGCCTGGGTGGCTCAGTTGGTTGAGCGTCCGACTTCAGCTCAGATCAGGATCTCATGGTTTGTGAGTTCAAGCCCTATGTCCGGCTCTGTGCTGACAGCTCAGATCCTGGAGCCTGCTTCAGATTCTGTGTTTCCTTCTCTCTCTGCCTCTCCCCTACTCATGCTCTGTCTCTCTCTCAAAAATAAACATAAACAAAAGAATTATTATTGAGCACTGATTTTAAGAATTCCTTCCTGGGAATGGAGGTGAGGAAAATAGGTGATGGGGATCAAGAGATACAAACTTCCATTATAAAATAAAAGGAATGGAGATATAATATACAGAAGGGGAAACATAGTCAATAATATCGTATTAATGTTGTGTGGTGGTAGATGGTAACTGGACTTACTGTAGCGATCAGTTCACAATCTATACAAATGTCAAATCACTACCTTGTACACATGAAAATAATGGAATATTGTATATCAATTACACTTGAATAAAAAAAATCCATTCTTGTGACAACTTACAAGGCAAATAAGACAAGCATCTACTAATTACCCACCACATGCAAGGGACCTATCCTTTTTAAAAAAAAATTATAGTTGGCATACAGTGTTAAATAGTTTCAGATGTACAACAGTGTGATTTAGCATTTCTGTACATTACTCAGTGCTCACCACAATAAATATAGTCACCATCTGTCACCATACAATGTTATTACAATATTATTGACTATATTCCCTAAGCGGTACTTTTCATCTCTGTGTCTTATTTATTTTACAACTGCAACTTTGTATATCTTAATCCCTTTCACCTGTTTCATCCATCACACCCACTCCCTGCCCTCTGGCAACCACCAGTTTTTTCTCAATATTTGAGTCTGTTTCTCTTCCTTTGTTCATTTTGTTTTTGTTGTTTTTTAGATCCCATACATAAGTGAAATCATATGGTATTTGTCTTTCTCAGTCTGACTTATTTTTATTAGCATAATACCCTCTAGGTCCATCTACGTTGTCAAAATGGCAAGATCTCATCCTCTTTTATGACTGAGTAATATCCCATCATGTATATATATATACCGTGTCTGTATCCACTCATCTATCAATGGACACTTGGTTTGTTTCCATATCTTGGCTAACGTAAATCACGTTGCAATAAGTATGGGGGGTACATATATCTTTTTGAATTAGTGCTTTTGTTTTCTTTGGGTAAATTCCAAGTAGTGGAATTACTGGATCATATGGTATTTCTGTTTTGAATATTTTGAGGAACCTTCCATTCTGTTTACTAACATACAGTAGTTGTACCAACTTACATTCCCACCAACAGTGTGTGATGGTTCAGCATGCGAATGATCTTTTGTAAGATTCATGAACTAAAAGAAGCAGTAATTCTCTGACTCTACAATTGTTGAAGGTCGATTTCTTAAAAATTTTCATAACTTTGCATTAGTTAGTTAATTCTGAAATATCCTTGCAAAAATATTCTACTTGATGGTTAAAACATTATTACTGGATAGTATTTTGATATGACAGAGGGTGTTTTAAGGTTCAATGACAATTTTTTTGTTTCTTGAAAGATTCCTTTCTCCTTTGGAATTTCTGTACTGAATTCAGGACTCTTCCTTCTCAGTGCTGGTCCCACTATAACAAGGGTGAGAATAGAGGGAGGTAGAAGAAAACTCACATTTAGCATCCACTTTCTGTCGGGGAATACTTCAGTTTTAAAAGAATATCACAAAACATATCTTGGAGTCTCTATTTTGCAAATTAGAAAACTAGTATAATAAAAGTAGCTCTAAATCACTTGGCATCGTGGAGGGTTGTTAATTAATTATAGTACCTCAGAAAATTTTGGAAATAAAACACTGCCGAATTTTGCTGCAACTTGCTATAAGCTCTCTTGCATAGAAAATCTGCCTACTGTGTCTTGGCCTGGCATCCTGGCTTTGAGATAGTCCCACTCCACCAGCATGACTTAATCAAGGTCATTGAACGCTGTTCCTCTCTTGCCAGTGTGAGAAGCTGCTCCAGATTGGTGTTATCAGCAAATTTACTGAACTTACGCTCGCTTCCATCACCCTGTGGATAACTCTGGCCCACAACTAGCCCTTCTGGATGGACACCACTTGACAAATGTCCTCAGGATGACAAGAAGTCACTGATAGCTACTCTTTGATTGCAACTCTTCAGCCACTTGACAGCCTTGTGATCCAAGCTATGTATTAACAGCTTGTTGAAAAAAAATGTCATGTGAAATGGTACCAAAAGCCTGACTGAAGTCTGGATATATATTATCTATTGCTCCTCCTTTGTCAGTGTGTCAAAGAAAGAAATTAAACTTGCTGGTTCCTTCCTAAAGATATGTTGGTGGCTACCTGAGCACTCTTAGTTTGCAGATTTGACAGTCAGTGGATTCTTTGTACCTTGATCAGGTTGAAGTTTTTGCATCTCAACTAGCAAGCATCCCTAATACCACATTCTAAAAACCTTCAGATACTTTAGATTGTCTTTCCTTAGATTTTATTCTGCTCTATAAAGGAGAGGAATAAGATTTTTAGGATCCAGGGTTTAGTAAAAATATTCCCTTTGTCCATTCACAAGCGCTATATCTAAGCTCACTTCAAACGCATAACTACTAGCCACTAGGCAAGGCTGTCTTCATGTTCCAGTTCTGACTGCAATAAAGAGGCGTTATTATTTGTCAGAAATCAGCCAACTTTGTGAGACGAGGAGGACTTGGTTGTAAGCCTATGTGTATATGTGCGAATGATGATGGAGAGGAAAGAAGGAGCCAGGCTTATTCAAGGAAAAGTGAATTCTTTCCTACTACTATGCTTTCTTTCTTTTCCTAACATAAATTCATAAAGAGTTTTCCTCTAAAATTTCTGTATTGTCAATGAGTGTAATTCAATCCATAGAGTAGAAAACTAAACCTAATGCATTTCCGTTTGAATGATGGATTGGGTTTTGTATGTTTTCTATCATCCCCAGTGACAAGTCATCTCTTTTCCCTAACATCGCTTCCCACATTCTTGCCACCAACTCTTTTGGTATGCTGATCAGTGTCCTCCCATTCCTGGTGGAGATAATTAGGCTTTGGGTTTGATGCTGAACCTATGTTTTTATATCTCATATTTCTCATCATGCTGTTCTTATTTCTGGGTAGATAATAGGACATGGCTGATAAATATACGGCACTCCTCCTCCATGAGGATAGCAGACATTTAAAACAATCAACCATACCATTCTTTCTTCCTAAGGCTAGCTCAGGAGTCTTCCCAACATAATACTCTAGACCAGGGATCATCAAACATTTTCTGTAAAAGACCAGACAATAAATAGTTTCGGTTTTGTGGACCATACAGTCTTTGTTGCAACTACTCAACTCTGCCATTGTAGGGTGAAAACAGTCACAGATAATGTGGAATGAAGGAGTGTGGCTAGGTCCCAAAAAAATGATATTTACAAAAACAGGGGGCTAGCTGAATTTCACCCATGGACTGTAGTCTATAGTTTGACAGCTATAGTTTGCAGATCCTTGCTCTAAATACCTGTCACCAACCAAAGCTGCCATCTGAAGATGGAACCTACCCAATGTTCTGGGGCTGAAATACAAGATGCTACAGTACTTCAGTGTTGACTCTCTGAACATACTGATTTCCACTCAAGGAAATGATTTAACCTCGTTTGGGACCCTCTGCTCTGGGTATCTTAAAGGGAAAAGTCACTTTGGGTCCCAGGAAAGCAAATTTCAGGCCCTACCCATTTTCATTCTCTTTAACTTTGTCAGTGGTGGGACTAGCATGGAAATTCTATACATTTGTTTTTCAAACATGCAAGAAAAAATGACATGAAATACCTCAGTCATTGCCTTAGAATAGGTACTATTATACATAGCACTTCACTCACAAAAAGCTTTCTTCCCTCTTCTGTGGATTAAAAAGAAGCAAAAAAACCAACCCAACAAATCAAATTACATTATAATGGGGACAGGATGAAATGAAATTCAACTGCATCCTAGCAACCATCAATTGTATCTCAATTATTTATGAGATTTAAAATGTGCAGAAGTAGTTTAAACTGTCCTATTCCTGATTCTTATGAGTAGCCAAATGGACCATCTAAGTGAAGGTAAATAGGGCTTTGAAAGCCTAATGGGGCATTTCAGTCAAAAAATGAAATAAAATCAAGTAAAATAAATTAATTTTCCTCAAAAGAGTATTACTTGAAACATCTCTTATTGTCTTTTATCAAGAATAATTAACAAACCTCTTAGACCTGCTAAATGTTATGAAATAATACGCCTTTATATTTTGAATAGAAAGCTTCAGTGATTTAAATGATAGGGTGCTAACATGGGCCCTCTCTTAGGAAGTTGTTTAATGGAATTCATTCCCTTCTTTTAGACTGGCTCTTATCATCTACATGCATGTTATTCTTCTCCTGCCATCACTTCCAGGAGAGATCATAAATGTCCTCTTCTTAGATTATTATCCAGAAGAAAAAGCACAAAATACTTCATTTGATCCTTTCAAGCCCAATATTATGTGAAAAGACAAGAATTCTATTTTTATATCCACTCATTACTCTCCAACTCTCTTTAATGTGGCTTTATCAATTTGGACAATAAAATCTCATTAATTTGTACTCCATCACTTTGGAATTTGAGATAATTTGGGCAAGGCTAGCCTAAAGATGATCTGTTCAATATTTATGGGAAAATAAAATTATTCATGCTGATGATTAATGCAAATAACTTGCCAAAGCAAGCTAAAAGTTCAATTGAGATTATTGAAATCTATACTCATTGGTAGGCTTTTAAGACTGTCTCTAAACTAGCCAAAACATAGCTCTCCGGCTTCACACCCCAATTCCATGTAGCTTCTGCCATAGCCAAAGCCAAACATCACCCTGTATTTTCCTTTTTTATGCCCTACGTTACTGTCCCTTATTGGGAATACCCTTTTCTTCTTCCTCTAGTTCTACCTTTCAAAATCCTATTCATCCTTTAAAAGCCAAACTGAAATATCACCAGCATTATGAAGACTTCCCAGTACTACAACCAAGATGAACTCTTCCAACATTTTGGGATATGGCAGTATGTGGTATGTTAGTACATTGGTCTACGTGTGTGACTGAATCACTAACAGTGACTTCACATATATGTCCAAACACCTGAATACTTCATTATGCTTTTATGAAGACATTTCTGAACATTTACATATTGATATAGATATTTTCTCCTCAATCACTTTTCTTTTATTTATATTTTATCTCACTGCCGGATCATTGTGTTAAAGTTTTAAAAAGTATTTATACATGTAGGTTGAATTATTCATAAATTTTCAGTGTAGTCAAGAGATATTACAAATTTTTATGTGAAAAGAATGTGTTATATTTGATAGGGTTGAGAATATCTGAAAGAGATTATGGAAAGATCTGTTCCCCTTTCATTAATTTCTCTTTCAAAGAATGATACTACCAATGACCCATTTGCCCAAGCCAGAAATTTTAGCATCATCATAAATTCCTCCTTCCGCCTCCTCTCCCAATCCAATCAATTGCTAAGACTTGTTGATTCTACCTACGAGGAGTCCTGTCATCTCCAGGAGTACAACCACAACTGCTATTAGGTGTAAACTACATGATTTCCGCTTACCCAGTTTACTGAGGATTTTTTTAAAACATGTAAATCTGATTATGTTATATTCCCATTCAAAAATGTTAGCTACTCACTATGCACACAGAATAAGTAGCCTCTGAGCATGATAAAGAAGACCTTTCATGACCTGGTCTCACATCCCTATCTAGTGTCACCTCCTTTCTAGTCTCATTTCCTCTCACGCTACAGTTCTCACCTTACATTTTCCATTCCAGGAACATAAACTACATTTTCATTTCCAGCCCACCTTGAGCTTACAGCCCTCAATGACTTTGCACATGTTACTTCCTCTATTTTGGATGCCACCTGGAAATTCTTTTCTGAAAACGTCTCTGACTTCCTAAGAAACACTGGTGTGTGTGTGTGTGTGTGTGTGTGTGTGTGTGTGTGTGTGTGTGTTATCTTTGTTGTTTAAAGGCAGTGGACTTTTTTGTATCTGTACATCAATACGCCATACGCTCATTAAGAACATTAGTATCTTTGCACTCCACATAGCCTCAAACTTAGCACAGTGCCTGACAATAAATGTTTATTGAACAAATGAATAGATGAACAAATAAATACATTTTACTTTCACTGGAATATCCTGTTTCGTATGTTTGAAGTAATCACTGCTATCTGAATAATCTTTATTCTAGTAACCCTACTACCCAGTTAGATCTTACTTTCTGCATCTTTTCTAACCCTGCTTAGTTGCACTAAGTTTGCTCTATTTCCTTCCATTTTGCCATCTTCGCATTTATGTTATTTTTCCTTTTGCATTTGTGGTCTTGTTAAGTTAACAAATTACTGGGTTTTATGTTTCTACCATTTAGTTTACCTCATGTAAAACACTAACTACCTACTTTCATATGAAACACACTTGCTAAAAATCTTTCCTTCAATTTTAGCAGATTTAAGTTTAAAAGAGGGTCTCAAGCATCTAGAAAACATAGAAGTCTCTACCTGGGTAATCTTAATACCAGATTTACAGAGACAGCACAGTCAATATATTATATGTATATATAACATTCGTGGCAATATTGTTTGTAATAGTGAACAATGGGATAGAAAGGAAATGAATTAAACTTTAGGGTATATATTTAATGAAATACTTTACAGCAGCTTAAAAGAATGAACTAGGGCTCTATATGCTCTATAGAGATGTTGGGTTTTATTAAGTCAAAAAGATAAAGAACAGTAAACATAGGATGTGATTCACTTTCTATGCATGATACAAAGTATATGTATATGCATATACATGCTAACATTTTTCTGGGGAATAACAAGAAACTTACAGTGGTTATTTAGGGAAAAGAGTGTGTGTGTGTGTGTGAGTGTGTGTGTGTGTGTGTGTGTGTGTGTGTTGGTGATGAAGTGATGGGAAGGGAGGCTTTACTTTTAACTTCCTGTTTTACTTGAGTTCTTTACCACACATATTTATGTTTATGACAGGAGTAGAATTATGGGACATTTTTACTTTCTTATACTTTCCTGTATTAAAAATATATAAAATTTATATTAAGAATGAATATTTACAAGCACTTCTCAAACTTTATTGTGCACCAGAATTACTTAAAGTGCTTTTTAAAAAGCAAGTTCCAGATTCCTCTCTCAACCCTCTGTATTGGAATCTGTATGTATCAGGAGCCTAAGAAGATGAATTTAACTAGGATCTCAGGTGATTCCGGCACAGGTGTTCTGAACAATATGCTTGGAGAAATACTTCAGAGGAACTAACCGATGCTTCAAATTTATACCTCTATGTGTTTAGAACACCTTCACCAGTGATAATGATAGCAAGCTGTTGTGAGGATAAAATTAGATAACCCATGTAGACCACTTAGCACCATGCTTTGTGTAGAGCAAATGCTAGTGGGGGAGTGGAAGCTATCTGTTATCTGGTTTAGTTTGGTGTTTTTGCTGTTGTCGGCCATCGCTACTTTTAGTTTAAAGATCCCTGAAAGGAAACCAGTTTATTTAAATAAACTGAGAGAAGAAATTGTACACAGAGAAAACTTGTTCTTGGAAAATCTTTAAAAAATGTTTAGTGTTCTTTCCTATTCTTCACTGACGTTAGGCACTTTTTAATTTGGTGCTGCAGTTATATATAAAATCATATTTACTTTCTTCAGAGGAACTAACTGACACTTCAAATTTATACCTCTATATGTATACATAAAAGACTCAGGAAGAGTCTTTTACGCTGTGCTTAACTGACCAAAAAATCACATTTTCTATATACTATTATTTTATTATAAAATTTGTTTTTCCATAACATATATGAATTTTCATGATGTTTCAAAGCTAAGATTTATCTCGTGTAAAAATATATAGCTTAAAAAACCAAAAAGTTGGGGCGCCTGGGTGGCTTAGTTGGTTAGGCGGCCGACTTCACCTCAGGTCATGATCTCACGGTCTGTGAGTTCGAGCCCCACATCGGGCTCTGTGCTGATGGCTCAGAGCCTGGAGCCTGTATCTCCCTCTCTCTCTGCCCTTCCCCTGCTCACACTTTGTCTCTATGTCTCTCAAAAAAAAAAAAAAAAAAGTTGAAGAAAAAGTCTGTGGCCGAATATTATTTGATTTACCAGAGTGTGGTTGTCTTCCAACTTTGCAACATATATATTTTTATAAGGTAAGATACACAAAACTATGGGGAAGCCTGCAGTTAATTCTGTGCATTATGATTCATGCTATATATTTCTTTGGTGAAGAGATTCAGAGTGAGGATCTTCAAAATGTGCCACTTTGGCATATAGATTACTTTAAGCTGAAGACAGTCAAGGCCCAAAAGCCTCAGGGAGAGTCTTTTACACCCTCCTTAACTGACTAAAAAAATTTAGATGGAGAAGCTGGTCTAGGAAGAGAGCTATCACCACTGATACTATAAAGAGTATGAGCTAGAGGTGGTGGGGGTGGGAGTGCACCTTGGCAGTGCAGGTTTGTTCAGATTCCTCTCAGTGTTCAGCTGTGTCTGCGTGGCATGACAAACATCTAATTACCAAATATCTGCTCTTCTTATGATCTTGTGAATCGCCTTCCTCCCCTTTGTAGCCCCAGGTTGCTAACCATTCCTTAGCTCAGGATGGCATATAAGCCTCAACTGTTTGACTTACTCTTGGGTCTCATATTTTTATGGAGGGTCCTGAACATATGTAATTAAATTTGTTTTTCTTCTGGTCATCTATCTTATGTCCACTTAACTAATAGACCAGCCAAAACAATCTAGAAAGGTAGAGGAAAACATTTTCTTCCCCTGTACTGGCCTAGAGGATGTTTGTAAGTCCTGTGGTCAAGGGAAAGATAGTAAATATCTTTGCAAACATCATAGTCAGCCTCTCATGCGACATAACCACCAGAAAACTGACAGCGAAACACAGTCAACAGTACAGAAAAAGAACCAGTAGATTTGTAGCCAGTCGTAAATCTCGATCAACTGGCGGCACTTACTCCATCTCTATGACATCTTTTGAAGTCCCAGGGACAAGCACAGAAGTCTGTCACATATAGCTGGTTTCATCCTTCAAGGCGCTGCGCAAATGTTATTGCTGTAAAGAAAAAGAGGTACAGCCCCTGCTTTGTCAGGGCTCCACTTTTCAGGGTCTTTCCATGGCTGTCTGGGATCCCATTCGGTGGCAGTTTTATCTGATGCTGCTCTCAACAATGAGCCCTACCAGGGATATATCTTGGCTTCCTCATCAAAAGTTAACTCTACTAAGGATTTAGGGGCACCTGCATGGCTTAGTTGGCTAAGCGTCCGACTTTGGCTCAGGTCATGAGCTCATGATTGGTGAGTTCGAGCCCCTTGTCGGGCTCTGTGCTGACAACTCAGTCTGGAGCCTGCTTCGGAGTCTGTGTCTCCCTCTCGCTCTGCCCCTCCCCCACTCATGCTCTGACACACTCTCTCTGTCTCTCTCTCTCAGAAATAAATAAACATTTTAAAAAAGTTAACTCTACTAAAGATTTGAACCAATCTGATAAACTATCTAGGAAAGTACCAGTAGACTGATTACATTAACAGGTTACCTGTGTTGCTTAAATCCAAATATTGAACTAATATGGAAATTTCAGGCTTTAAGTCAGTTAGTAGAAGGGCGCCTGGGTGGCTCAGTTGGTTGATCGTCCGACTTCGGCTCAAGGTCATGATCTCACCGTTCCCGAGTTCAAGCCCTGCGTTGGACTCTGTGCTGACAGCTCAGAGCCTGGAGCCTGTTTCATATTCTGTGTCTCCCTCTCTGTCTGTGCCCCTCCCCTTCTCATGCTCTGTCTGTCTCTCTCTCTCTCTCTCAAAAATAAATAAACATTAAAAAATAAATAAATCAGTTAATAGAGAAATGCTCGTCTCTTGTTTCATGTGGTGGCAGGATTTTGAAAACAACATTTTACATTTAACGTTATAATTTTATATTTAAAAATAAACAAAAATTCTATTTTTAAAAAATGTAAATGATAGAAAAATAAAGCCTAATAAAGTCCTCTTCTCTCGAAAGGACTCAAAGAAAAAACTTTATGTTCTTCATTTAAGAGATTCTCATTGAGGGAGGAGAAAGCTTCCCCAGATGATGAGTTGTTTTCATGGGGCGGGTGAAGTTCTTAACGATTTTCAAAGAGAGCGTGAATTAAAGAGGTTAGCTACATTTCATGACTCTAACTAGTCCATTGAACTAGGTGGCTGAGGAGGTCCACTGATATTTCCAGGTCTTCTCCTCTTTTAATTTCTGGCTCTGAAACACAAATAAAACAATTCTTCAGCTAACTCACCAAGCCCAGCCTGATCAGTGTAAATGGCCACTATCCACACGTCCTGGGCTTACCCTTCACCCCAGCCCCAATAGTCTTAAAACTTTGGGGTATGATATTTATATACTCTTTTTACCAAGAATACTGCCTGATACAAAGCATTCTTTCACTTTCAAAATGTTACCCAAAGGAACTTGAGCTGAGGAGTTCTACTTTTCTTAATAAGGTAATTTCATACCCTCTATTAAATTGTCCTGGAAAAAAAATCATACCCTTTTAAAAGAGAGCTATCTATTGGTTTCTTACCAGCAAACTCGGGCTGAACTCAAATGTCTTTTGAACCTGACAACTCGTAAGTGATTTCTTGATTGATTTTTAGACTTCTAACAATGCTCTTCAGGGTTCCCATTCACTGCCTGGAATGTCACTAACCTCGGTTCTGGGGTGCTGGGAAGTCTATTAGAAAAAATAGTCTAGAAAATAGGATTCTCTTAGTCTGAAAGAGTTAATATAAACTACAGAGGAGAAATCGAATCGTCTCTCATCTAAAGGTGTCTTAAATTCTCAAACATTCTTCAAAATGTAGTAATCTGCCCATAACTAAAACAAGGACAGCAGCAAACTCTGAATAATGGAAATTTGTTTCAGTCTCAAGTGAGATTGATGTCTTAAGATATGTATTGTTAACTAAATATGAAAATGTTTAGGGAAATGTGAAAAATGGTAGGTAGACCTAAAAGTGTTGACATTTTTTAGTTTAGTGTGTATATATATATATATATATATATATATATATAACGACAAAATAAATGAATGGTCATTATTTGATCATTTAGAAACAAATGGAAAGAAACTATAGTCTTTCTTTGCCCACATTCTTGACAGAGTGTGAAACAGTATTGCAGAGAATAAATGATATTTTTTTCAGGCGTTTCTAAAATGCATAGGTAAACAGAATTGAAAGTTGCTCTCTAATCACTAATACATTTTGAATGTGTTTCGAACTGTGTTGTTTCCATTAAAATCTGAGGCTACACAGCTGGAATATTGTGGAGTAGAATGCTTAAAAACTGCAGCCGAAAGTTAACCAAAAACATAGTTACGAGCCACAGATAACAAATATGCACTCTTTCTTCTAATCAAGCACTTCAAGGCAATCATCTCCCTCTTACAATCCGTCAGACAAGAAGAGATCGGGCACTGCTGTGAGCACAAATATCTGGGTATTTTCTCTCTTGGCTGACATATTAAATAATAAGAAACCCACATGACATTACAAATGAGTGCTTCTCTAACTGCTTCCACGAGTCCAGGCCAACCAGCCTGCCCGAGAGTCCAGGATCATTTTGATAAAATTTACAAAGACTCCTTCCTGGGAGGAGATGAACCGACTGTCGGTGCTGAGCGGCCTCGGACAAATGCAGCAGGACCACACACCGTCATGTTTATCATGCCTTCGTCTGTTCTTTTCCTTTCTTCTTTGGCATTTGAGCAAAAAGCCGGTGGGTGTGTTGGTGAAATAATGCAGATTTTAAAGGCACCATAAATACTCTCAACAAGTCCACCACAGTGTTCCGAACTGAAGTCACACTTCTGTCCTTAGATCTACCTGAGCCTGTGGGTGTTTTTCTCCAGGTAGTTCATTGTTTCTCGTTGTTTTAAAGTCCTCACAAACCAGGACAGATCCTCTAAGAAGCACATCTGAGGACAGTATCAGAGAGTCACAAGGATATAAAGTTTTCTCAAAAGAGTAAATTGGAAAAGTTTTTAGAGAGGAGGTTGAAATTTTTTTTAATGGCATCAGAAGAACATAATAATGAGAAAATGGCTAAGACTCAGATTCTTAAACTGTTTTTTGAGCCACTGACCCAATACAGCTTTCTCTTCCATGTGAGTTCACAGAACTCACCCAGGGGACTGGGAGAGGCTCTCACTGGCTCTGGTTGGAAGTGGGAAGTGGGTTAAGTTTGCTCGGGAACCTCTCCTGTATGCACCTCCCTCTCAAACTGCCTGCCCATCCCAGGTTGAGGGCCCGTGGAGCCACTTTGTGCTGCTGTCCTGTCTCTGAGCAACATTCCATCCACCTTTACACCCTTTCCCTCTTTCCTCATGCACCCCCAATTCAATGTCCCCCTCTCTCAGGTTTTATTATCATAGATTAGAAATTCTTCAGTGCGAGATTCATTTTCTAGCAAAGTGTATGAGATTAGGGGCCAGGAGGTTTTTGAATCATCCATCTCTCTCTCTCTCTCTCTCTCTCTGTCTCTGTCTCTGTCTCTCTCTCTCTCTCTCTCTCTCTCACACACACACACACACACACACACACACACACACACACACACACACACATAAAGATACCACACCATCATGAGAAAGGGGAGGGAAAGGTATGCTTGGTTTTGCCTCCTGGTTCTCACTGAAAATTCATGAGCAGAATAACAGTGAAGAAGATTGCCTCATGAGTGGGAATGGTGTGGAGGCAGAAACACAGCCTCATGGTATGAAGAAAGTAACAGGGGCTTATTAATTAATCAATGAATTTATACTAAATGATGTCCAAAGTGAAATCCATTTTATTTAAAACAGTGTAACCCTTTAAAAACAGAATTGATTTCAACACTGGGAATTCGAATAGGTTGGGCAGGGCAACATTTTGAGGCATGTTTTCTAAGAGGCAGACGCATCCTCCCCCACGTAAACCTGAGTGTATGGAGTTAGCCTTTGAGTATGAACTCACACAACGGATGAGGCTTCCCTAACAAGACAAAAATAAAACAATAACAATAACCTCCTGCCACAAACTATACAATAATGAGATCCAGATTATATGGCTAAGAATCTCCCTTCTCAGAAGGGACCAGAAGTGGAAATTGGAGGGGCGCCTGGGTGGCTCAGTCAGTTGAGCGTCCGACTTTGGCTCAGGTCATGATCTCGCAGTCTGTGAGTTCGAGCCCCATGTCGGGCTCTGTGCTGACAGCTCAGAGCCTGGAGCCTGCTTCAGATTCTCTGTCTCCCTCTCTGTCTGTGCCCCTCCCCTGCTCATGCTCTGTCTCTCTCTGTCTCAAAAATAAATAAACATTAAAAAAATTTAAAAAAGAAGTGGAAATTGGAGAATTACAGCACATACATTGATATTTACCTGTAAAATGAAGTGACACCATTTGCTATGGAGGTGTCTTTGCCTGTTCTCCCACCCCACCTTCCACTCTTCGAACCCTGAACAAGGATCACAGGTACAAGATGAAACTGGAAAAATAGATTGACTCCCTTAAAATGTTTATTATTTATCTAAAATATGTGGGAAGCTATTTGAAGGAATTTGAATTATGGAGATGGTATCAAATTCAAATTTTATTTTATTATATTTTCTTTTCAATTTTTTAATTTAAATTCCAGTTAGTTAATAAACCGTGCAATATTGGTTTCAGGAGTAGAATTCAGTGATTCTTCCCTTACAACACCCCGCGCTCATCATAACAAGTGCCCTCCTTAACACCCATCACCCGTTTAGTCCATCCCTCACCCGCCTCCCTCCATCAGCCCTCAGTTTCTTCCCTATACTTAGGAGTCTTTTATGTTTTTTTTTTCCTCTCTTTATCCTCCCCCATATGTTCATCTGTTTTGTTTCTTAAATTCTATGTATGAGTGAAATCATATGGTATTTGTCTTTCTCTGACTGGCTTATTTCACTTAGCATAATATTCTCTGACTCCATCCATGTCCTTACAAGTGGCAAGATTTCATTCTTTTTGATGGTAGAGTAATATTATATATTATATATAATATATAATATATATAAATATATAAAATATTACTCATGAATGGATAAAGAAAAGGTGACATACATATATATATATATATATATATATATATGTCAATAGACATTTGGACTCTTTCCATCATTTGGCTATTGTTGCTAATGCTGCTATAAACATTGGGGTGCATGTGAACCTTTGAATCAGCATTTTTGTATCCTTTGGGTAAATACCTAGTGATGCAACTGCTAGATCATAGGAACCGCTATACCGTTTTCCAGAGTGGCTGCCCCAATTTGCAATCCCACCAGCAATGTAAGAGGGTTCTACTTTCTCTGCACACTCATCAACAACTGTTGTTTCCTGTGTTGTTAATTTTAGCCACTCTGACAGGTGTGAGGTGGTGTCTCAGTGTGGTTTTGACTTGTATTTCTTTGATGATCAGCGATGTTGAGCATCCTTTCATGTGCCTGTTAGCGATCTGAATGTCTTCCTTGGAAAAATGTCTATTCATGTCTTCTGCCCATTTTTTAACTGGATTATTTATTTTTTGTCAATTTCAAATTTTAGAGAAAAATCATTTTAGAGTAAGATATTTAACATTCTAGTACTAACTACTAAAGTTAAAGTCCTGCTATAGTTGGGCGTGGCTGATTAAAGTCGTAAGTTATTTTTTCTATTTTATTCTTGAATATTTAATTTCATTTCTTGTTTACACAAGTAGTTCCCAGTGATATGTCTTTTCTTATTTTAGTCTATACTATTTGAGAACTTCATTATAATTTCAAGTTTTCAAAATACTCGTATGTCTTTTTTTTGTATCTTAAATATGAATGTTATTCAGGAAATGAGCACTACTGACTGAGCAGTACAAACCAGCAAACTGAGGCTTCTTTTCCAGTGAGCAGTGAATTCACACTGGAAGAGATGGGGCTGGAACTTCAGTGCTTTGTTTCATTTCCTTTTGTTTTATTTTGTTTTGTCATTTAAATGCCGATGGGAGCCAACTGGGGAATTCAGCAGGACTGGAGGAAACTAAAGGGTCTGGGGTAAGAGCTTAAGAATTAGCTCCTCTTAGCTACACACCCTGGTTTGTGTTGAAATTTTGAAAGAGAGGCCGCCTGGGGGCACTTGGGTGGCTCGTTTGGTTGAGTGTCACAGTTTGTGAGTTCAAGCCCCGCATCCACCTCACTGCCATCAGCACAGAGCCTGCTTGAGATCCTCTGTCCCCCTAACTCTCTCTGCCCCTCCCCTGCTTGCACGCACGCGTGCTCTCTCTCTCAAAAATAAATAAACATTAATAAAATAAAATGAAATGAAAGAGAGGCTGACTGGAGAGTAAGAGGAAATAAGGGATGTGAGCCGAATAGTAATTTTTCTCAGAGCTGACTAAAATTTGACTGGGATTTATGGGCTTCTAAAGTTCTCTGTGGCTGCTTCATTTTTTTTTTTGTACTTTTTTTTTCTTTTTGTGTATGTCTCCCTCCCCTTGAATCATGTTAACTTTAGAGTTTCTTAAGGATTAAAAATAAGCCTAAATGGTTCTTGGAGTAGAACTTTTGAAGAGTTTAAAGGATTGATGAACATTTCATGCAACTTCTAAACATGGAAATAGAGCCACAAGTTTGTTTTTATTATCCAACTAAGAAGGGCCCTTGCCTGAATATGTGACATCAGGCCTTACACCGCACTTGCTAAATTATAATTTTCAAAAAGGTATAATTACGACTCTTACACAAACATAAAATGGACACATGTCAAATATTTTTTTAACTTATTTATGATAAAGGAACTGTTAAGATGTTGAAACCAGTTTAAAAAATATGAAGAACAGACATCTATATAGGCTACCGGAATGACTTAATGAACTTGTTAATAGATGCAAATTGGCTAATACTCTTGTAAAGGAGTAAAATGTAATATCTGGGGATCATATTTTCTAAAATGTGGAAATCAATTATGACTCTGGTAGACAAAATTTGTTTGGATTTTTATAAAAAAGAATCATCCGGGAGCATCTGGGTGGCTCACTGCAGTTAAGTGACCAACTCTTGATTTCAGCTCAGGTCATGATCTCAAGGTTCGTGGGATCAAGACATCGTCAGGCTCTGTGCTGACTATAAGGAGCCAGCTTAGGATTCTCTCTCTCTCCCTTTCTCTCTATCCCTCCCCAACTCGTGCATGTGCTCTCTCTCTCTTTCTCTCTCAAAATAGATAAATCATCTGCATTACTATGAATAAGAAACATTTGCATTGTTATCTGTTTTCTACAATGTAACTGCTTTCTCTATAGGTTGTAAATAGTCTGATCAATCAAGGACAAAGATACAATATTTTATATCAAAAGTTACTATTTCTCTCCAGCCAAATAAGCATTTAAAGGTAGCACACTTACTTTTCCATCTAATTCTTCAATCTTCATTCTATTCAAATGATTTAATACCCTAAACTTCAAATAGTCTCTTTATTATCTTCTTTCCTTTCCAACAAGCTCTATTTTCAACTGAAACAAACTTTCAGATCACCTAGACTCATTCAGATTCTTTCTGTAATATGCTCTGAAAATACCTGTCCTTTTTGCTTGATTTCTTTAACTTTGTTTGATTTGAAAAACTACTCATATAATATAGGTCTCTCCACCTCCACCCTAAGTCTCACAAGGGCAAAACACTTGTCTGTTTTATTAATAATTGTATCTTTAATCCTAGCAAACACCCGGCGTATAGTAGATGTGCAGTAAGTATCCAGTGAGTGAATGTTTGCACTCCCTCAGCCCATCTCCTCCCTCCACTGGCTTCCAAGTAGGAAGCTTACAGAAACAGTATAACATTGATTTTTTAAGAGGACTTCAACATCAGACTCTCTGGGTTAAAATCCTAACTCCACCATTTATTAGTTACAGTAGGACAAATACAAATTAAATTAAATAGGCTTAATTTTCCCAGTTAAAAATAAGAGTAGAGAATGCCTCCTGTCCTTTTCCTTAAAGCACATAAGTACTTTCTCCTTTCTTTGAAATGTATATAAATCCTTTTGAAAACGAGATAAGCTTTTTGTCAGCTTTATGACTAAAGAATGCCTATCTGAAAGATGGGAGAGACATCCCTTTGAAGTGTAAACATTAAGGGAGAGAGGGTCCTGTCTCCCAATTTCCAGGGAAGGGTAGGAGCCTCACGTAGGGAGGGGAGTGCCTTGCTCCCATTTGCAAAACTCAATCTTGTCATAAATAAATGAGAAGTTTGCGTTTCCTCTGAATAAAACCAATTAGCTAACACAGATGGCAGGTAAAGTTAGGATGACTTATGTATGATTAAAGGTGCTATCCAGTCCTTACTTGAGGGTTAAGTATTGTTTATGTAAAGAATAGTATGTAATGGTTTGAATTTTGTCTTTGCAATCTCTCAGTGGATTGGCTGTGATGCACATCACATTCTGGCTTGATGCTGTTTTCTTTCTCTTCTAACCTTTGTGAAGTGATTTTTCTGGGTTGGCAAGTTTTGTTCTTCATAATATTTCCCCAACACTGTAACCTTATGCGAGTTACTCTAAAACAGTGCCTCAGTTCCCTTTTTATTCAATAAAAATCCTAATATGACCATCCATGGGGTCACTGTGTAGACTGAATGAATGAATACTGTTGGGAAGGAAAAATTTTCTCTGCCCTTTAAGGTCCTTCAAGCTGGACTAAGAATTAAATTGGCATGAGACAGATTAACAGGGGAATATCAAAGTTAATAGTGTGGGTATGGGAAATCCACACAGATGTGGAAATTCCAGATAATGAGGCAATTCAATGCTTATATGAGCTTAAGAAGAGGGATAGGGGTCAAGGATATAAAGGAGAGAAAGACTATTAGGAGGAAAGTGAAAGGGGATGTTTGGAAAACAAAGGTTGCCCTATTATATAGATCCAATTCTTAGGTAAAGAGGACTCTTTAAAGAGAAGTTAATACCTCTCTTCCTGGTCAAGTGGGCAGTTAAGGGGGAGGTAATGACTTTTCCCTAATCTGCTGAGTTTTAATTACGTTTACCTGAAATAATATTCATGCCAAAGTGGCCATCTTGGGGCAGCCTACCCTTGGCTCCTACAATACTAAAAAGGACTTGAAACAGACCCTGCTGGGAAGCATTCTCCTGCCTTCTGCAGCATGTCCTACCCTGTCCCCCACCTCCCCCACCTCCACACCTAGATCTCCAGTTGAGGCCCAGGTCCTGGAGCAACATCTTGGTGAGGAAGAGGTGCGGTGTGGGGTCTCCCAAGGAAACTGGAGGTGAGCCAGAGTCCTCCCACTCACATCCTCCATTTCCAACCAACATCCCAGGAAAGGGCCCTGGGAAGGGAGGTGAAGGGGTGGCTAGGGAGTGGCTCCAGGCATGGATGAAAGGAGGTCCAGGGGCCCGTCATCCACACCTGGACTTGGATTCAGGTAGAGACTGTACATTGAGTACCAACTCTGTGCCAGTCACTCTTCCAAGAGAGTCCTTGCCTTGAGGGATCAAAAAAGCATGCAAGCAAATAGGATGATTTGAGGTACTGCTAAGGGCTGCCAAGAAGACAAAATTGGTAATGTGGTAGAAGGTGAGTGGCTGGGCCACTTTAAGTAGTTAGGTAGGGACAGCCCCTGAGTGCGGAGCCCCTGGCTGTGCACTTGCAATGTGGCCAGTCCGAATTGAGAAGTGATATAATACTCACACTGGATTCTGAAGTGCAATGCACACACAGAATTCTGGAGATTTGGTATGGGAAAAAAATTTTGAATATCTCAATAATGTTTATATTAATCATATATTAAGCTGTTAATATGTTAATATTTCAGACATTGTTAAATAAATGTTATTAGAATATCAAAAACAAGCAAACAAACAGACACAAAACACAATGCACCCTTGGAGCAGCTGGCTGGCTCAGTAGTCAGTGGAACATGCAACTCTAAATCTCAGGGACATGAGTTTGAACCCCACACTGGGGGTAAAGAGTACCTAAAAATAAAATCTTAAAAAAAAAAAGCCTCCTCTAAATCAAGAACTCAATAAACATTGGCTATTATTATCATACAAAATTGATCACCATAGCAGCTTCCGGAGCTGATGCTCCGAGACATATCTGCATTTACAAATAGCATCCTGAGGTCCACCGTGCTGTTGATGGAAGTGGTGATGTAGGCTTTGACAGGTAGGAAGGAAAACGTTGCTGCTTACCTAACATCTGTGCTTTGTGGCATGTTAGTTTTCCCATCTATCCAAGCCTTACAGGCAGTTCCGGACTTAGGTTTTCACATATTCAATAGCTTATATTTTAGTAATTTTTTTTTAAAAAGGCAAGGACAGAATTTTTATTCTTATTTATCTTTTCAAACTCATCCAATAACTCAATATTCTCCCAGGTTCCAAGTGACCCCGTTTGGTTACGTACCGATTCTACTCTTATCCATTTCATTTCAGCTGTGTTTTCAGTATTCTAGTCCTGTGTTTTTAGCAATTCTCATTTCGTTATGTGTCTATTTTAATTTCTTCTCAAACTACTTTTTAAAATGTATTATTAAATAGGAGGCAAGGCAATTTGAAGGGGAAAGCAAGCTATTTTGGTGATAATACAATAATAATAATTTTGTCATAAATTATCCTGTGGGTTATATGATAAATTCCAAAGCAGTAAAGTATGTTAGCTGCAACCATTTGCCATGAAGCCAGTGTCAACTGCGGGGAGGTTATTCAGAAGTTGTAGGTCAGCGTTAGGGCTCAGTTCAGTTAACTGGAGGTAATTCTTTAACATTAGCAGCTGAAATAGGGCCACATTAGAAGTGCTGTTGTGTGATCACATTTTAGTGCCTATTATGTCTTGATTAAGACTCCCCTGGATATTCCTTTTTAATGGAATTTGAGGAATTAAAAATGGCCTCACAAATCACTTTTTAATCTGGTGAAGTAAGCAGGGAATGAAAAACACCACGCTGTCATCTTCAAGTGCAAGGAAAGTTGTAAATAAAGAAAACAAATTAGTGGCTGGTTCACACCTCATCAGCTACCTAACAACCTGTTACCAGTTAATTACACACCTTTAAAATGCATGTACAAGAGAAATTATTCAGAAATCAGCTTCTGTAAAGGGGAGGGCGGCAGACAAGTACAATATCAGAAGAGGCTATATTTAACTCTTTTGATAACCAAGCATGAAGGAGAAAAAAAATGTTTTCTCAAGAATTATCATCCTGAAAGTGCCATCTATTAGTAGTCTAGCCTCCATGGCCTCTGCACCAATTATTCACTTTAGACAGATAAATATTTGGTGAGGACCTCGTGGGAAATACAGTCTCCAATATCCTTTTGTGACCTATTCTAATCTTCTCAGTCCATCAGCAGCCTCTGCTGGTTGTTTTCTATGTTCAGAGCCCGATCCTGGGCTAATCTAAGAAGAATTAGACCACGGATGACAAAGCTAAACACTGCTGCCAAGAAGTTTGAACAGTCTCGCTGTGTGCTTCTTGTTCCACAATATACCTATTTCCTCTTCTTCTCCTGTAGCGTAAATAGAAAGCAATTGGAAACTATGTACATTGAACAACAAATAAATTTGGGATGGAAGCTGTCCAGGACTCTTACGTTATCTTGTCTGTACACACAACCTTGTTGAGGGACTTGTATGTGCATGCGTGTGATTTATTTCTTTAAAATTGTTTTTCAATAAGTAAAAGACTCCAGAATATGGTATTGTAAATGGTAATAATATGATGAAGGTGTACTCCAGCATATTGGTCTGCACACTGGCTTTGACTCTCTGGCTTATCTGGAGTCAATCCTTTTCTTACTCTGTGCCCCAACTTACCCCTGTTAAACCAGGACAATCATAATCTACCTCACTGGATTGCTTGAGGTACAACGGATAGAAATAATTTCAGTGCACTAAGTCTTGATTAATTACTATTATTTTGCATGGTATTTATGGAGAGTGAATCATGATATTGATTTGGTTGTTTGATCATATCTATTTCTTATAGTATTTTATTGTAATTTATGATCTAAATTTTTAAAATGGCGATATGACATGCACCTACCTACTAAAGGCGCTTCTTTAAATTAGCTTATGTTGAAACTGGAAGTATAAGCAGTCTGAAATGAATTAACTCCACAAATTAACATGCTTTATGTTAATTCCATTTGAATTATATTCATTCACAAGTAATTATTTACATGATATGCGTTCAGATCATTTAGCATTAATTCATCATCTAGCAACTTAATTCTTCAATGGGCACTATAGTCAAAAGGCATCTAGTCATTTCCAATTAAAAAATATGCAAGCACACTTACACACACACACACACACACACACACATATCCCACAATCTGTAAGTTGTTCAAAATAATTTAGATTAAATTCCCCTAGTTATTTGTCCCAAGACATTTGTTAGTTGGTTATGTAAAGGTTATTATTAGTTTGAGCGGGATGTGTAGATCTTTATTAAATCCTAGTCTGAATATTGTGCATATCCACAGAAATCTTCTCAGAGAGTAATGACCGCTCTCTACTCCATGTAGGTCAAATCAAGAATGCTGTTCTATAACTCTCCACACTCTTACTGATAAGCTTCCATTGATGCATTGAAAAAAATGAGCTAATTTGTACTATATGGTCCATCATGGAATAGTGGGAAAGATACTGCATCAAGCTTTGAGTCTCTTATAATTATATCTTCACTATATTATTTTGCATGTTACGAAAGCAATGCAAACAAATAAAACAAAAAATGTATAGTAAAGGACTTCCATAGTTCCATCCCTCTAAGATAACCACTTTCTACATATGTTTAAACCCAAAATGCATTATTCTACATACTCTATTCTGAAGCGACTCCTTACTGATGGAAATTTAGGATGCTCCCAAGTTTTTATAAGAAAATCAGAAATTATCCCCCTTGGACATATATCATCATTTACTTGTGCAAGTCTTTCACTGGTTAAATATCTAAAAGTAGAGTTGCTGGTTAAACAGTACCTGCATTTAAATCTTATAATATTTACTGCCAGTCTCCTAGAGAGTTTATGACTTACACTCACTCATAAAACAGGAATGTGCCTATTCTTGCCACCCCCTTGCTTGTACTGGGTAATATCCCTCTTTCACATTCTTTGCCACTCTCTTAGATAAGAAAAGGTAGTTCTTTTTTTATTTTGGGGGATTTAAGACTATTCTGGGGTTGACCATTTATTCGCATGCTTTTGGTCATTTTCATTTACTTTTCCCTTAATTATTGTTGTTTTTCTTTTTTAAATATTTATTTATTTTTGAGACAGAGAGAGGGATAGCATGAGTGGGGGAGGGGCAGAGAGAGAGGAAGACACAGAATCCGAAGCAGGCTCCAGGCTCTGAGCTGTCAGCACACAGCCCGACACGGGGCTCGAACCCGCAGACCGCGAGATCATGACCTGAGCCGAAGTCGGGCGCTCAACCGACTGAGCCACCCAGGCGCCCCTTTTCCCTTAATTATTGTTTACTCTGCAGCTTCATCTCATGCCTATTTTCTGGTTCTATCACTTTGGACAAGTCACCCTCTCTGATGCTTTGTTCATTATCTATACATTGTCTGAGTGAGATACATTCAAATGTACCTTTCTCACCTACATGATTTTCATCTCCATCTCATTGAAATGTTCTGTGAAAAGATAATTTTCAAAACAAAAATGTAAAATCATAACTCTCGTGCCAATGTAAAAATGAATATTTTTTTTAATTTTTTAAATGTTTATTTATATTTGAGAGAGAAACAGAGCATGAGTGGTGGAGGGGCAGAGAGAAACACAGAATCAGGAGCAGGCTCCAGGCTCTGAGCTGACAGCACAAAGCCTGATGCGGGGTTTGAACTCACAAACTGAGAGATCATGACCTGAGCTGTAGTTGGACACTTAACCAACTGAGCCACCCAGCTACCCCAATATGTTCTAAAGACGACTTACTTATTTGTTGAGGGAAACAGGCAGATGTTACACTAGTTCGAAGGAAAAGTCAAATGTGCATATCTATATGGACTAAAGTCATAGAACGGCAAATGGAGGACGGAGTGGTCTTTTCCTAAGGAGGATGAAAGTCACTTGAAACTCTATCAGGCAAGACAGGATGTGGCTGTCTATAGATTTTTAAAGAGTTGTAAAATAGTTCAAAGACTATGAAAGGCTAGAGGCAGATAACACAAAAGGATATCCTATATGTAGATAATGCATAGTTTCCCACGAACACATAATTTTTTTCTATAGTCTCTCCCATATTGATCAAAAAACAATCTCAAAAGAGTATTCTTGATTACAAAGTAAGATTGGTGTTAGTGAATTTGGCCTGGTTATTTAGATAGGTGAGGCAAAAATACTACTTTGCAATATAGTCATTCTTAATAAGTTTGCTCTGTTGGAAGCTTTGATAAGGAATCTCTGAATGGACTTTTTAAAAGAGTTTATTTATTTATTTTGAGAGAGAGGGGTGGGGGCAGAGAGAGAGAGAGAGAGAATCCCAAGTGGGCTCCATGCTGTCAGTGCGGATCCCGGACGCCGGGCTGGACATGGGGCTGGATGCAGGGCTCAATGAGCCAAAATCAAGAGTGGGATGCTTAACAGACCGAGTCACCCCGCCATCCCTCTCAGAATGGGCTTTTAAAAGCCTTTTGTTATTTGCTATTTTGAAGTTAGGAGACCAAGGTAAGACTCACCACTAGATTTCACCTTCACTACCTATAAATCTGGGCAAATTCCTCTCTTTTCCAGTTCCCCAAAATACCCTAAGATTCTTGGACCTACCAGGAAGTGACCTTTCCTACTCAGCCTTCCAGACACCAGGCCAGTGTACCCAATAGGGCTTTATAAGCATTTGTTCATAAAGTCTAAAAGCCTACTTTTTTAAAAGTACACAGTCATATTTGATTAAATGAACATCATTCTCAAATATAATGACTAGATATCCATATACAGAAGAATAAAGTTGAACCCTTTCTTCCTATTATACATAAAACTAACTCAAAATAGATTATGGACCTAAACACAAGAGCTGAAACAATAAAACTCTTAGGAAGAGAATCTTTGTGACCTTGGTTAAGCAAAGCCATCTTAGACATGACACCAAAAACACAAATGGCAAAAGAAAAATTTGATCAGACTTCATCATAATTGTACTTCAAAAGGCACCATCAAGAAAATGAAAAGACAGCATACGGAGTAAGAAAATATTTGCAAATCATGTATTGTATAAAGGATGTATAGCTAGAATATATAAGGGAGTCTTACAGTTCAATAATAAAAAGACAAATTTAAAAATGGGCAAAAGATTTGAGTAAATATTTCTCTAAAAATATATACAAATAGTCAGTAAACATATGCAAAAATGCCCAACACTATTATCCATCAGAGAAATGTACATCAAAATCACAAAGAAATACCATTCAACACCTATTAGTATGGCAATAATCAAAAAGACAGATAATAACAAGTGATGGTAAAGATGTGGAGAAACTGGAACCCTCATATACTGCTAGTGGGAATGAAAAATGGTGCAACCATTTGGAAAACAGTCTGGCAGTTAAACATAGAGTTACCATAAAAACAGTTAACATAGAGTCACCAAATGATCCAGCAAATTTACTTCTAGGTATATAACAAGGAGAAATGAAGACATATGTCCATACAAACACTTGCACATGAATGTTTATAGCAGCATGCCAAAAAGTGGAAAACAACCCCAAGTGCCCATCAACAGAGGACTGGATAAAGAAAATGTGTTATATCCATACAATGGAATAATATTTGACAATAGTAAGAAATAAAGTGCTAGTAATACTACAACATGGATGAATCTTCAAATGTTATGCTATGGGAAAAAGCTAATCACACAAAAAAATCACATAATGTATGATTCCATTTATATGAAATGCTCTGAATGGGCAAATCCAAGTTGGTCAGTTTTTGGAACAATGGGGAGTGACCACTAATGGGTACAGAATTTCTTTATGAGGTGGTAAAAATGTTCTAGAATGGATTGTGGTGATGGTTGCATAATACACCAAGAACCACTGATTTGTACATTGAAATGGTTGAAATTACAGTTTGTGAATTATATTTCAATAAACTATTGTGTAAAAAATAATAATCGAAAGAATGACTGACAATCTTATACTGTCTGACATCAGGCAAAACAGCATCAAGACTGTGATAAATGGAAGCACATTATGGACGGTGAGGGCATTAACAAATCTCTAGGAACTTCACATTCTGACTTCAAGTTTTGAAATGCTTGCATTAACAGAATTTTGCTCATATTAAGTTTCACATAGGGTCGGCTGAGCACTTTTTCTGGCTTGACAACTCTTCCTACACAACTGAGCAATAATAGCAATTAAAAAAAATCCTACTTGTTTTCTAGTAACTCTCGTTCTATGATGTGAAATAATAAATCTTTGTGATTTTAAAGGATCTCTCTGGAAATCTCAAAGATAGTTTTAGTTCTTTGGAGTCTTCCAATAGGTTTGAAGAAAACAAATGAGTTTGGAGACCAAAGATAATCCACTCCTTTAGGACAAAACGTCTTTTCCTTAAAATAATGGAAGACATACACAGCTGGGTTTCTCGGAATCTATGGCTCCTAAGTATGATCGAAACCACATTAGTCATAACTTCTAATGAAATGAACTTAAAAAAAATTTTTTTTAATGTTTATTTATTTTTGAGAGAGAGACAGAGCATGAGAGGGGGAGGGGCAGAGAGAGAAGGAGAAACAAAATCTGAAGCAGGCTCCAGGGTCTGAGCTGTCAGCACAGCATCTGATGCATGGATCTAACTCAGGGACCCTGAGATCATGACCTGAGTCTAAGTTGTATGCTTAACGGACTAAGCCACCCAGACACTCCTGAAAGGAAGTAACTTTTATTTATTTATTTTTTAATGTTTTTAATGTTTATTCTTCAGAGATAGAGCATGAGTTGGGGAGGGGCAGAGAAGAGGGAGGCACAGAATCTGAACCAGGCTCCAGGCTCTGAGCCATTAGCATAGAGCCCCATGTGGGGCTTGAACTCACGAACTCCTGAGATCATGACCTGAGCCGAAGTTGGACGCTTAACCGACCGAGCCACTCAGGCGCTCCTAACTTGTAATTCACAGAGAAAACTGAGGAGTGGAGAACCGTTTGCTACCACACACCAGCATTTTGCAGCACACTAGAAGAGCTCATCAATACATATAAGGTAGCTCTCTACAGCCACGCGCCGTCATTTTATACACTTTTCAAAGTGGCAGAAATGAGTGCACTCATTACAGACCCAAGAGATAGTCTCATAAAAATGAGGACCAAATGGATATAAACTTAAAATTATGATTACTAATTAGTATTTCAGATTCTATCGTACTATCTCGATATAGTTACTATCATACTATTAAATGAATGTCCCTTAATTAACTCAAGTTAGTATTAGCCTGAGGTTTTAAGTTACCTATAGATCTAGTAAATTGTCTTCAAACTGACATATGACAAAATGTAATTACTATTGAAATGGAGTTTATCAAAATAATGATTTAGTTAGGATAAATACAAATTTACATATTTCAGAATCTTAAACATTAGGTAGAAATAATGTAACTTCAGTCAGTAATTCTATTTAAGATTATATTTAAGTATATATCTATCTAAGAATATATCTAAGTAAAATAGAAATCTACTCTTTTATATATGTTATTTATGTCTTTCATGTATATATGTACCTAGCACTAACAAAGCTATTTAAAAAAATTTTTTTTAATGTGTATTTATTTTTGGAAGAGACAGACAGACAGAGTGTGAGCAGGGGAGGGGCAGAGAGAGAGGGAGACACAGAATCCGAAGCAGGCTCCAGGCTCTGAGCTGTCAGCACAGAGCCTGACACAGGACTCCTATTCATGAATCGTGAGATCATGACCTGAGCCGAAATTGAACACTTAATCGACTGAGCCACCCAGGTGCTCCTAACAAAACTATTTTTAAAAAATAAAACCAGTAATATTAAATTCATCTCATTTACTAAATTATGTGAAAGTGAAGTCTTAAAACACTTCTGGGCTGAATACATTTTGAAATCTGACACATTGAAAATATGAAGAGTTCCATTTCCTTATTTTGGGAATATTTTAATTATATGTTTAAGTCTGTAATCCAATCAGAATAAAATTTCTTTCATTTAAGAGATTTTATAGTCTAATTTGTTAGCACTATTGAAAGTAAGAAAATATTGCATACTACACAATGAAAGATAAAGGCATTTCTGAATTTTACCCATAGAGAGAGGGAGAAAGCTTATAATTTCCATTCTAAAATTTTAACCGCAGGTCAAGAGTAAACAGAAATATAAAACTCATCAGTCCAGATATCACCTTCCCAGTGGACACAAAATTCTTGATTAACCTGATCTCAAAATAGACAGAAGAGATTAACATAGCAGATTCTTTGCCATCTCTCATCTAGTAGAGAGCTTTATAAACTATAAATCCATTTACAAAGATCATCAAATAATCAGATTATAAAACCAAGTTCCCAGTAATTACTGGGAAATAATGTATTGGTCACTGCTAAATAACAAAAATTCAACCGAATAAATTTTAGAGATCTATTTGGCTTTATTAATCAATCCATGAATCTCAGCATCCTGCATAGCAGTAGAGGGGAGCTCCAAAGGGCTACAAGAGAGGAGAGATTTTTTAAAGGTAGAAAGGGAGTGGAAAAAAGGAAATTATTTGCAAAGGAGCCATCGTTAATTTAGGCTTGGAGAACACTCCGTGAGTGATTAAACTCCATTAGTTTCACCAAGGTGAACAGAAAGGGTTTATCGGTAAATTTCCCAGTGTTGATCAGGACAGGTTACATTTCTGGGGGGTTGAAACTGCAGTCGAATTAGGTATTAAGTCCAGGTTTACTAACTTGTGGCCTTAAACTAAGTGATGGCATTTTGAGCCTATGATTTTATTTTTTACACCACAAACAACCCAAAACCAAAAGATAAAATGCAATGTAAGTAGAGAGGAAACTTAAAATTAGAAAAGCAGTGAACAGAGTTGTGTTGCCATTGGATTCACTTTTGGGAGGCAAGAAAAAAAACAGCTTGGGCGGACACTGCCCATGGAGCATGCTCCTCTGCTTAACAATTTTCCTGGCCCTCGTAGGTGAATCCATTGAGCACCTCAGTGGAACCTCTAAAACTGTTAGAAGATAATTTTCCGGGAAAGGTAAAATCATGACTCTCATATGGATATAAAAATGAGCCTGTGTTAAAGATTTTTATGTTACTCATTCAATGAAGGATCCAGGTAGATGTTGTAATTGGTTTATAGGTAAAGTCAAAAGGCACAAATTTCTATGGAATAAAGAAATGGAATTGCAAATGGAAGCAGAACTGTTTTTTACACAGGAGGA